>CM031237.1:443317079-443917079 GCA_018340775.1 Taxus wallichiana var. yunnanensis
ACCTTTGGAAATCAAGTCATATTGGTTAAAGCAATATCTATATATAACATATAAAGAGTTCTCTACTCAAGTAATTATTCATTTAATATCAATGTGTACATGTATATTCATGTTCATATGTGTGCCAAAAGCTTAACTCTCATAATATGGAGGTGCAAAATATATGTTTAGAGAATCTTTTCTAGAGGAGGTTCAAAGTTTTAATAAATAATATATTATTGAATTTGTTAGGAATATTCTAGTGCTTCATTAATATTGTAGAATTATAATTGTGAATTGTTTAGAATATTGTTATGTGTGAGTTTTGGTTGTTAAACCAAACTCACATAAATAAGTATATAGGGATTGTTATTAAAAAAACCTCCTTGAATATAGGAATTGTTTCTCCTATATATATATATATGAATGAGTAACAAAAATATATTATTACTGTATAAATTGCTTATACCTTAGATTTGGTAATAGAGCGATAATCATTCTGTGACTATGAGTGAAGACTAGGAGAATAAGTGGTAGTCTTGTATTATGTTTTGAATTTTATAAATCTTTAGTGCTCGGTGCATTTGCTCAACATATGTCTCCATGAATATTAGATATTGGGCATTCATTATTAGCCCCGCCTATGAGGAGCATTGTTTTTGATTCAGATCAGGTTATTTTTAATTAGATCTGTGATTGAGTATATATTGGATCGTTGTCTTCAGCTCAACCACATCCCCATAAAAAAATTCACCTGCGTGTTTCTTTCTGGTCTACTTTGAAGACGTGGAGGAGTGGAAACTTCAAGATCGATCTAGTGGCCAAGTTTCTATATTGATCGATTTGCTTATGAGGAAATTAATATTGGAAGACTCTCGAAGAAGATTTTCATATGTGTCAATCAAGTTGCTACGTGCATTGTGCCATCCATCAGGGAAATCCTCTTTGATATTTTACAAATGTTTGTTGCCTCCAAGGTGATCAAATTTTAAGTGGAGATCATATTGACATGGTTGCATTTCAAATTGAATTCATCAAATTTATTTGCACCAGTATATCATTGACCCCACGTGGCCATCTTTATCATTATGAATCAAAGATTTTTTAATTTAATAGTGGTCAACTCAAATGATGAATCATCGACTCCAATGACTGTGCGTTCAGATCAGCTTTGCTCTGAGTTGGCTTTGCCTGTTGCATTTTTGTTTTAGAAGAATACACTCATCTTGCAAATATTGAGATTCATGTGTGTTAATCTTGGTCACATGCATATGGATTAAGGTAATATTAGTCCTAGAAGCACTACATTCTTTCCATATCCCATAGTCTCTAGTTTAGAGTTGAGCGGCAAGTCTTCCCATAGTTTTATTTTTTTGGTATAACATCCATGTGTGCTCTCACATCCAATTTTGTCGAGACCCCATTGTGATTAATCAATGAGTTGATAGTTACTAGAGTTATTCAAAATGGTTATTATTTTTAATGTCATGTCAATTATCAATTTGTTATTAAGTATTTTTAGGACCATTGTTAAAAATTTAAAGAGTCAAAATATGGTAAAAATAAAAAAGAATCCTTACGGACGCATTTTTGGTGTTCCGACGTCATGGCAACCATTGATCCTCAAAAGTAAAATTCACCGAGTTAGCAACATCGATTTGGATGATGGAGGCATATGAGGATGGAGGACAAGAAACATTCTCTCATCGGTTATCAATGATGAGGAAACAAAATAGATATGGTGGCATATATATAGTGTGATTATATGCTTTTCAAAGTGTGGTTTTCAATTTTTACGTGGTGTTTGGTGGATCTTGGAAATTTTTATGTTGGAGCACGGATGATCACAATGATCCTCTAACTAACGTGATCCTATGATTATCTTACTTCATTTGAAAATGGTCCTCTTGTGAATAGGTTCACTTGCAATGGTGACTATGTGCAACAAGATCTAACTAGCAAGATCCTTTCAGTAGTATGTACTTCGATACAACTTTCTTCTCGGTGTTCGCGAGTGAAAATTTCACATTGTGGGGAGTGGGATATGACACCAATGTTCCATTTCCATTATATGCCTAAAATGACTAAAGTCAAAGGCTGGCTTCCAGTGGCGTGTGATTTCTATGTTGTTCGAGATCGAGTGCCAGCGATCAACAATAGTGACTGCAGGTAAGAACATTGTGTTTCTTATAGGAAGTAATGTGAAATATCTTCCCTATATATTTTCTATTGTGCATTTTTATAATAAGTTTGTTTTGATTCCTATATACTTCCCTAATGTACAAGAATATTGGCGTGACAAAAGCACCGAGTAAGTCGGTACATGGATCTTGAAAGGGTTTATGGGAGGATCTATAAAACCACACGAGGTGGATAGTTGATGGGACTTGTTCATGTCAAGGTTTGTGGTAGGATCTGTTTAAAACCATGAAAGGAGAGATCCTTTCTTTTGATAAATATCATGATTCACATAATAGGACATGTTTCACAGGGGTGATCATACTGCAGATGAGTGTGTGGATGTTTTCCCTATGTTCGCACTAAGGGGGGAATGTTAGGAATATTAGTGCTTCATTAATATTGTAGAATTATAATTTTGAATTGTTTAGAATATTGATGTGTGAGTTTTGGTTGTTATACCAAATTCACGTAAATACGTATATAGGGAGTGTTGTTAAAACAACCTCCTCGAATATAGGAATTGTTTGTCCTATATATATGTATGAGTTTTTGATTGAATAATAACGAAGAATATTATTACTATGTAAATTGCTTATACCTTAGAGAATTTTAATAATTTTTGGTTTCATTAGAGTGGTTTCATAACATAATAATGACTAGCATTATTTAACTAATTTTGTCTCTTTCGATCAAAAATATAAAGATCATTCTTACCAAAATTACAAATTTATCACCAAGATAATAATTTCAAGTTATTGATCTTATAGAAGATGATATTCTTCATCATGTTAGTTCTTCTAGTTCATCATCTCTCCAATTCACCATTTTTTGGATAGTATAAATTTTTACCTTTGTTCTAGTGTTCTTTCCATGAGCCAATATCATAATTCCACTTCTAGTCTTAGTATGCTTGGATAACTCCCTGTACTATATTGTCGTCATTCTTTAAAAATATTTTCATTCATATGTTATCACCATTCACTCCCTCCTACTCATGAATGAAGAGAGAGAGAGAGAGAGAGAGATAAACCTAGAGAGAGATTGAGAGAAAGAGAGAGTTAGAGCAAGAGTGTGAAAAAGATAAAAAGAGAGTGAAGAGAGAGAGATATATAGATTATGTGTGTGAGATAGATAAAGAGATGGAGAGAATGAGAAAGAAAGAGAAAGAGAGAGGAGGAGAGAGAGATAGAAAGAGAAAGATAAAGAGATAAAGAGAGAGAATGAGAAAAAAGAGTGAGAGAGAATGAGAGAGAGAGCGAGAAAGAGGGAGAAAGAGAAATAGAAAGTGAGAGAGAAAGAGAGAGAGGGAGGGAGAGAGGGAAAGGGAAAGGGAGAGGGAGAGGGAGAGGGAGAGAAAGTGAGAGAGTGAGAGTGGGAGCGAGAGAGAGAGAGAGAGATAGGGGGAGAAAGATAAATTGAGATATCAAACTTCCCATAATGTATTCCGAACTTCCACTATAAGAATTTTGAGAGTATATCAAGCTTTATATCTTCAAGAACTTATCAAAGTATTCTTATACTTGTGATAATCAACATTCCTAAACAAATAAATATAACTTCTTTTGTTAGAAATCATTAAATTTATGCAAATAGATATAGAGTGCTTGATTTCTCCTTTTTACTACTCTTCTTGATCTCTAATGTTCTGTATTGCGTAGGTATCTACCTAGTATAAATGGTCTAGAGCTGGAAGTATAAATGGTCAAGAGATAGTAGTATAAATGGTTCTGGAGCTAGTAGTATAAATGGTTTGGGACTGGTAGTATAATAGTCCATATCCGAAGTAATATAAATGGTCTAGATATTGTAGCATAAATGGTTTGGAGCTAGTAATATAAATGGTCCTGGATATTACCTTCCAAACAACTCTTCACAAAGATAATATAGAAATTAATCTCACCTTATATCTGCCGAAATGTTATTGATCACTTGAGAAAGTGATAAGACTACCATACACCAAACATGAAAACTAATGATTTAGGATTAAATCCACCTTCAAATTTACATTAAATTGTGTATCATTCCTTTGAACAAGAGAAGTTATCATTAGTTTGATCAATCATGCATGATTATGCTTAAATGTACAATTCTACCCTATAGGCCTTGTAGCCTTGCCTAGAGGGTTTTATGAGGTTAAATTTTCATGCACATGTTATTAATCTTGGATCCAAACATTTTAAGATACCTTTTTGATAGTTTTATAAGTATGAAAAATCTTGTGAGAGGTTTCTGTGGAAAATATACCTAGTTCACAAAACAATGTTTTCCAATTATGCCTAAAATTAGAAAATGATCGAGTTTTGGCTATAAAATGCAAAATATGGAGTTTCTCATTAACATAAAATTAGTTTTAGATATCCATTTTTCCAATTTAGCATGAGAGGAATAAAATTCAATAACTAGCTTTTAAAAATGTTTCAAGACTGAATTTAATCTCTAAAGATCTATTAGGATCTAACACAATTTTTATCTTTTAGAGGTAAGTACCAAAAATACACCAAACATTTCCAACAATAAGCTTTGTATTGAGATAGTGGGAAATAAGATGAGGTACAGATCAAATACATAGAGAAACATACTAAATCCAAGCTTTAATTCCTTGAAACCTTGACATCAAACATTGATGAACATCAATAAACACCACAATGAAGCTTACACATAATATTATACAACAAAACATACCTTTTTCATCAAATACTTAACTTTATTCCTCTCCTACACAATCCTACTTACAAACACAGGCCTAAAATGCCTTCTTCAACCCTTCACACTCAATTATCTCTCCTAATTCGACCTCATACTTATTTATTGACTTTGTTTAGATCCTATTCTTATGTTTTCCAGCTCATCTCTTCATAAGAATAGGTCTTGTTTGGTTCTAATCCCAAAAATCTCTCTTATCTCTTGTTCTCAACCAACATTCCTCCTTTTCTCTTTTCCAATGTATCAATCTCTTTCTAGATGATATGAGGTGTATTTTACCTTTCATTTTGATGTTTAAATTTACAATATATCATTAAAACCTCTTAATACCCTTCCATGAGATTCACACTCTTCACAAATGGTTATAAACCCTTCACAAAGCTTCCTAGATAGCCTAATTTCAATTTTCCACTTTTGGAGGGAAACTCAATATTATTACTGAATGACTTCTAGAGCACACCTAAAAGCCAAATAACACTTCTTAAGGACTCATAAGACTCTCTTACATATTGAACAAGTACAAACTATGATATTTACAAAGTTGGAGTAAAAAAATTCTCGATGCTCTTGCATCATCTCGTATGGTCCTACACCTCGATGTTGAGACCCTATATGAAATATTGATGTGGTTTTCCCAAGTCAATTCAGCTTTTTTATTGTCCGAGAAAAATGCGATGGTGCGAAAAGAATTAGTTTGAGTCAGTATAAGGCTATTAAATGCAATATTTTACAAACTAAATCTCGTGGCACCAAACATACTACGTCCACGCATTAGGGTGGCCTGATATACACTATATGAGGCTTTGTATTCATGCCCCACAATCCCAGTCATTCCTAACTCCATCGATCAAATGTAGTCCCTTAAGATCCCTAAGAGTAAAATAGGCTATAACTTTGATGGGTGATTTCTCAATCTTTATAGAACCTTGAAAGGTCTCTTATGGACCTACACCTTTAAATTGAGACCCTCTACGAAATCCTATCGCAGTTTTGCCCCAGTCAAATTGGTTTTCTCTTTGTCTCAACTAATGCAATGATGTCAAAAAAATTAGTTTGATTCAGTGTAAGGTTATCGAATATAATATTTTACAAATAGAATCTCATCACACTAAATGGACTACGCTCACATATCGGGGTGGCTTGGTATACACTATGTGAGGCTTCATTTTGGTTCCCAATGATCTCGATCCTTCGACTACATTCATTGGATATAGTCCCTTAAGATCCCTAAGAGAAAAATAGGTTATAAATTTGATAGGTGATTTCTCGGTCTCCATGACACCTTTAAAGGTCTTGTTCATACCTCCACCTCTGCGTTGAGACCCTATACAAAATATTTTCATGGTTTTCCCCAATTCAATTTGGTTTTCTCATTATCACAATGAATGCAAATGTGTCAAACACTTCATCTTGATTCAATATAAGGATACCAAATGTAATATTTTGAAAATGGAAGCTTTTGCACCAAATGGACTGCACCCATATGTAGAGGTGGATTGGTATATTCTACATGAGACTTTCTTTCAGTTCCCGATAATCACGGTCCTTCCCCCTACATTGTCGGGGATAGTCCCTTAAGATCCTTGAGAGAAAACTAACCTATAAATTCGATGGGTGATTTCTCGGTCTCCATGGAACCTTGAAAGGTCTCATCTACACCTACAACTTAGCATTGATACCCTCTATGAAATCCTATCACAGTTTTCCCTAAGTCAATTTAGATTTCTCTCTATCCCAACAAATGCAACTGTGCCCAAAACTTCAGTTTGACTTGGTGAAATGCTACCAAGTACAATATTTTAGATACAAAATCCCATGACACAAAACGAACTCTATCCACATGTTGGGGTGGCCTAATATATCCTACCAAAGTTCTTTTAAGTTCATGTTATCCAAAATGAGCCCCCTTCTTATTTTGGCTAACTTGCCTTCATTATTTCCTTCCTTGTGCTTCAACTTCAATTTTCACACATTGCAAGCACTCAAAAGATTCTGGAAATGGCTTCATTAGATAATATTTTTCTTCCCCTTTCTAGAAAGGTAAAGAAGTCCTCCTAACTCCTTGTATTTTTTGAGTTATGGCTCAGTGGAGTTTGGAGGGGAAATTTTCCCTGGGTGGGCCCACGGAGGTAAGGAAGCATTTTTGCCAAGGAAAATTTTCCAAGGTGGACCCGCAGGAAAATTTTTGGCACTTAGCCCTTTTGGGAAAAAAACTCAAAGGAAAATTTTTTCCCCATGAGCCCATAAAAGGATAAAGGAAAAGAAATTGATTAAGGCCCGCAGCCATGAAATGATGCCATGTGTCAAGGCGGAGCAGCGGGCGTCGGAGGGACTTCAAGTTTTTTGGTGTTTGGTCAAAATGCATCAAAGGCAAAAATGGAAGCGCAAACCCATTCACCAATAAAAAGGTGACATGTGTCCATTCATTGGTGGGGATCGGGGCATCGGGAGGATTTTAGAATTTTTTCCAAAGTGGTGAAAACGTATAAGGCAAGAATGGGCTGCATCTCCTCAGCTAATGAGGTAGGGCCACATGTCTCGGAGCAACGGGGCCGTGGAGAATTTTGGGAAAATTTCCCATTTTTGTAAAAGGGAAAAAATGTTGTTTTCTAGCTGCGGATCAACCAGAGGGCACCATGTGTCATCGAAGGAACGAGGTCCAGATATTTTTTGGGAAATTTTCCCAATTTGAAAAAAGAGGGAAAAAGTTCAAATTTCAGCACACGAACCTGATTTTTGCCCTAAAGTTTCAGAGAGGGGCATATCTTTCACACCAGAGCTTAGATTTTCATGATTTTGGTATAATTGGAAAGTTGGTGAAATTCTCCACACGATGGACCCCTCAATTTAAAATTTTGATGGAGTTTCACGGGAGAAAAATGGGAGAATGTCTCTGGCATAGGAAAAAATGTAGAACCGACCCCCAACCACCAAAATTGATGAAGTATGACGTCTGTTTCTCCTCCAACATGGCTGAATGCATCAAAAAATGGATTTTTGAGGATTTCCATGTTGTTTTAATGAATCTTGTTGGTGGTTGGATTTTTAAAATGGATTTCCCACGTTCTCTCTCCCCTGTTATGTGTTTTCATTGATTAAAGCTAGTTTTGGCTCATTTGTAAAAGGTTATTCATCCTTCTTCTCTGCCTCTCCCTTATTTTCTTCCCCAGGGTTGAAAATGGAGTTTGAACCTCCTCCCCTACTCTGTAATGGCATTTTTGCCTCTTACCCGTGAAATGATGATTCGTGCAAACTTTTGGAGCAATAAAAAACATGTTTTGTGATGCATTTTTCCATCCTTGCTCATTTTTGGTTGTTTTCTTCTTGCCTCTCTTCATTGCAGGTATTTGTGCATGTTTGGATGTTCATTGCAGGTTTTGGAGCTGTGTTCATGGAGTTTTGGAACATTTTTGTGTGAAATCCATCTTTGGTCTATGATGCACTTGTCCATCCTTCCATTGCTCACCTCTCTTTGTTTCCATGGCGTTTTGATAGATAATCAACATTTTCCTTCTCTGGTGTATCACCATTTTAGTGTAGGCTCTGTTTTCCAGTTTTCTTTCTCTCCTTGTCTCCTTGGAAGTTAGATTAGGTTAGATTAGCTTGCCTACATTGGAATAGCTTGTGGTAGGTAGTTTAGGAAGAGGAACCAACCTTCTCTGGAGAGATTTCCCCATTTTCAAAGGTCCCACACTTTGGGAAATCTTAATGTTGTGCAATCACACCAAATGACATTTCCTTAGAAAAGTAGATCCATAACTCATTTGGGGGTGCTTGTGATTTTGTACTAATAGTTTTGGCATGCCTGGTGGGACACTGGGGTTAGATATTTCATCTTCTCTTAGTGTCTCATACAAAAACAACAAATCTTACACCACCGTGCACCACTAATAGTTTTGGCACACTCGGTGGGACCTTAGAGGTATTCCACTTCATATTCTATAGGTTGGTGTGTTCTTGTGAAGATTTCAGCCTTTGGAGGTAATTACAAACACATCTAACGACTCCATATGGTCAACAACCCATCTCTGAAGTTGTAGAACTTCCTTTTCATTCATTTTCATTCATTTTTCATCCATTATTCCTTCCATCTCTTCCATCTTCTTTCATCCCATGAAGTTGTGAAATCATGACTTCATTTCTATCATGGAATTCACATTAACAATAGTAGCAATTTTTCCCACCTCCAACTTATTTTACAACTCCTTCAAATCAGCATTTTGAACAAATTCAAAATCAACAAGAGGTAAGCATAATGATTTTGAACAACCATTTGAGTCACAACCCACCCCTCCTCTTGCATTCCCAAATCCATGTTGGGAAAATGAAAAAAATCAAGAATCTAGTCAAGGACAACAAAAAGAGGAGCCCAACAGAAAAGAAATGACAGACAATCTAAAGAGTTGGGCTACCAAATTTGGGATAACAAAGATCCCCTTGATGGTTAAGCCTTCAAAGGAGGTTAGATTTGAAGAAAAATTTATGGCCAAGGTTGATTTTATAGAAGCAGAGGAGCAAGAAGACCAACAATTTGTTTGTTCTAAGTGTAGTGTCCATGTTGGCACTTTATTTGAAGAAAATGCTGATCTAATCCAAGCTGCACAACCAGTCGACAAGGAGGAAGAACAATTAGCTCCAAGTCCCATTGAAGAGGAGCAACTGGAAGAAATCAAATCAGAATTGGAATTAGATGAAGGAAGCATTATTGAAGATTTTTTGATTTTATTTGAAGGGCCTGATTTGATTGATGAATGCATAATCGAGGTCACCAAAACAAATTCAGAGGCATTGAATTATGAGCATGTTACATAAGAAGTTACATATTTCTCTCCCACTTCATCTCTCCAAAAATATGATTTTTTGGATGATTTCGAGTTGACAAGCTTCATGTTTGAAGATGAACCTCCACATGGTGAAAAAATGTAGATTTGAAGGTCACCATACAAAAGGGAGAGACCTTGCTACAAAGAAGGCGTTGAAGAGTTTGATTTTCCATCAGACTTAGAAGAATGTTTTGATGAGAAGGAGCCTGTAGAAATTGCAACTTTTCCTTCTTCATCATTCATTCTTCAACCACAAGAACCTGCTTCCATGGAAGAGAACATGCAAGCACCACCTGTAGTTTGCAACATGCCTCTTGAATCAAAGTTGGAAGAATTTGATCTTCCAAAAGCTACAATGGAGGAACTCCAGAGCCAACAATGTATTACAGTAGGTTACAATAATGCAAAAGCAACTTCATTAGATGTTGCAATCAATAATGATGAGCTGCATATTATAGAAGAGTTCCATACTGCCATGAAGGAAGGAAAAGAGCATGAGGATTCCATCATCTCTTCCACACCATCCACCCAAGAAGGTCCACAAGAAGACTCCATTTTTGGAGTTGAATTTTAGAGCTATGGGCATATCAAATGGATCAAATATTGCCCAATCATGTACTTGGCTTCATTGGAGCCAAAGGAGAAGCCAAAACTAGTCATGCTTGCCTCTAAGCATGAGGATGATATGAAAAGTGCCAAGGATCAGCTGTCATACCTCTTCAATCCAAATGTAGAGCAAATAAAATAGGTATTCAATTTTTTTAGTTGACACCTTGATGATTTGGGTAGAAGAACAACAACTTGTTGATTTTCTACTCATACAACCAGCCATTTCGAGTGTCAAACCAATTGCATGGCTGCCAATTTTGAGGAAATGAAGCTATTTCTCCTTGCTAGTTGCAGGCTTTGTTAGAGCTCCCTTTGCTCTTGGTTAGAGTAGAGTAGGTAGGTTTTTTTTTAGCAGAAGAAGTTTTTATGCACACTCTGCATGGTCTATTTGGAGCATGTATGATTTTTAATTTTATACATAGTTGTTTGGTGTTGTTTTAGTTGCTCTTGCACAGTCCATTTCAATGGCATTTTGGTGAAGATCAATTTCAAGTTTCAGTGGGTTTCCAAGTGACTCAGAGGTCAGATTTTCATAGTTCAGATCAAAGTTGGTTATCAGGCTTGACTCCATGCCCAATGGATGCTTCAAAGGCCACTGATCATTCATCTAGCATGCAGATGACCCCTCTGAGTTGCCAAAATTGTTATCCAAAATGAGCCCCCTACTTATTTTGGCTAACTTGCCTTCATTCTTTCATTCCTTGTGATTCAACTTAAATTTTCACACATTTCAAGCACTCAAAAGATTCTGGAAATAGCTTCATCAAATAGGATTTTTCTTCCCCTTTCTAGAAAGGTAAAGAAGTCCTCCTAACTCCTTGTATTTTTTGAGTTATGGCTTGACGGAGTTTGGAGGGGAAATTTTCCTGGGTGGGCCACGGAGGTAAGGAAGCATTTTTGCCAAGGAAAATTTGCCAAATCGGACTGCAGAAATTTTTTTGGCACTTAGCCCTTTTAGGCAAAAAACTCAAAGGAAATTTTTTTCTGCAAGCCCACAAAGGATAAAGGAAAATAAATTGATTAAGGCCCGCAACCAATGAAATGATGCCACATGTCAAGGTGGAGTGGCGGGCGTCGGAGGGACTTCAAGTTTTTTTGGCATTTGGTCAAAATATGTCAAAGGAAAAAATGGAAGTGTAACCCCATTCACCAATCAAAAGGCACCACGTGTCCTTTCATCAACAGGGATTGGGGTGTTGGGAGGATTTTGGAATTTTTTCCAAAGTGGTGAAAAACATAAAAGGGAAGAATGGGCTGCATCTCCTCAGCTAATCAGGTAGTGCCACGTGTCTCGAAGCAGCGGGGCCATGGAGAATTTTGGGAAAATTTCCCATTTTTGCGAAAGGGGCAAAATGTTGTTTTGAAGCCGTGGATCAACCAGAGGGCACCACGTGTCATCGAGGAGTGGGGCATGGAGATTTTTGGGAAATTTTCCCAATTTGAAAAAGAGGGAAAAAGTTCAAATTTTGGCCTGCGAACCCGATTTTTGCCCTAATTTTGTCATTTTTGCCCTAAATCTTTAGAGGGCATATCTTTCGCACCAGAGCTCAGATTTTCATGATTTTGGTATCATTGGAAAGCTGGTGAAATTCTCCACACGATGGACCCCTAAATTTAAATTTTGATGGAGTTTTGTGGGAGAAAAATGGGAAAATGTCTCTGGCACGAGAAAGAATATAGAAACCCCCAACCACCAAAATTGATGAAGTATGACGTCCGTTGCTCCTCCAACATGACCAATTCATTAAAAAATGGATTTTTGAGGGTGCTCATGATGTTTTAATGAATCTTGTTGGTGGTTGGAGTTTTAAAATGGATTTTCCATGTTCTCTCTCCTCTGTTCTACATTTTCATTGATAAAACCCAGTTTTGGCTCATTTGTAAAAGGTTGTTCATCCTTCTTCTTTGCCTCTCCCTTATTTTCTTCCCGTGGTCAAAAATGGAGTTTGAACCTCCTCTGTAATGGCATTTTTGCCTCTTACCCATGAAATGATGATTCTATGTAAACTTCTGGAGCAATAAAAAATGTGTTTTGTGATGCATTTGTCCATCCTTGCTCATTTTTGGTTGTTTTCTTATTGCCTCTCTTCATTATAGGTATTTGTGCATGTTCGGATGTTCATTTTAGGTTTTGGAGCTATGCTCATGGAGTTTTGGAACATATTTTGTGTGAAATCCATCTTTGGTTTGTGATGAACTTGTTCATCCTTCCATTGCTCTCCTCTCTTTGTTTCTATGGCGCTTTGATAGATAATCAACATTTTCCTTCTCTCCGGTATATCACCGTTTTAGTGTAGGCTCTATTTTTCTATTTTTCTTTCTCTCCTTGTCTCCTTGGAAGTTATATTAGGTTAGGTTAGCTTTCCGCTGCCTTTGGAATAACTTGTGGCATGTAGTTTAGGAAGTGGAACCAACCTTCTCTCGGAGAGCTTTCCCCATTTGCAAAGGTCTCACACTTTGGGAAAGCTCAATGTTGTGTAATAACACCAAATGACCTTGCTTAGAAAAGTAGATCCATAACTCATTGGGGGTGCTTTGTGATTTTGCACTAACAGTTCCCAATGATCTCATTCCTTCCCAAAAACATCGGTCGAGGCATAGTCCCTTAAGATCCATGAGAGAAAAACATTCTATAACTTCAACGGGTGATTTAATAGTCACCGTGGCACCTTAAAAGGTCTCTTTTTGGACATACACCTCTACATTCATACCCTCTACAAAATCCTATCACAATTTTCCCCAAGCCAATTATTTTTCCTCATTGTCTTAATGAATGCAAATGTGCCAAAAACATTAGTTTGAGTCGGTGTAAAAGGTCACAAATGCAATGTTTTACAAATGGAATCTCCGGCACCAAATGGACTACACCCACACATTAAGATGGCCTGGTATATGCTACATGAGGTTTCATTTTGGTTCCCCATGATCTTGTTCCTTCCCAAATACATCGGTTGAGTGTAGTCCCTTAAGAACCCTGAGAGAAAAATAGGTTATAACTTTGATGGGTGATTTATTGTTTTTGGCTTAAGAAACATGTTAAGAAGATATTTTTCATACAATATAGGTGGTGAAATGATAATTTGTTCTTATTATTTATTTCCAAGATTTATGTTGCAACTTAGACGTTGGATTTTAAGACAACTTCACACACACGTGAAATTGTCACCATTTTTCAAGTAAATAAGTTGTCACAACAAAATATGCACATCCAATCGGGCCTTTAATTTCTCTTAGCTTTGAGAATAAGGAATTTTCTACCAATAGTTCCAACCACATGAATGTGGAAGTTTTTTTGGCACCACTAACCTACATAAGCATGTTAGTAAGCAATTAAATAGAATTTTAAAACCTAAAAAAAATTGAAAAATAATAAAGTTTATTCAAATTAAATTCATGTAGATGTATATATCTAGTCTTAAGTGAAAATACCTTGCTAATTCAATTAAATGAAATGCAAGGATCGACTCTACTTTTACAAGTAGTGAGAATTGCTTCATGATCTGACTCATGAACCTTCCACAAATTCTTATTTGATGGCCTACCTTGATATTTGATCAACTGAATATTTTTGCAAGAACCAAATGTGAATAGTGAAGTATCTTCATATGTATTTCATAGTCTTCAAACAACCAAGTATTTGATTTTTTATATGATATCATCGAAGCCAAGTTCCAGTGATTACCATTGACCCAATGGGATACTCAAGGTTTTCACCATCAACGACTGGGGATGTCAATTTCTATTTTCCCTCTACACAATGAGACAAGAATTAGTTTAATCCCTCTTCATTAAATTCTGTCACAATAACTACAAAACATGCCCTGCATCAAAAAGTAAAACTCAATTCAAATTTAAAATACATTAGGAGATTATCATTTAATATTTTTTAAATTTATAACAATACATGTATGGACCTTGTTGTACTAAATCAAAGACTTGTTCAAATTTAGGTGATGTTATCATATGATCTAAAGACACAAGTTGTAATGCTCATGGAACTTGATATGTTTCAAGTGGAATTAGAGGTTTACAAGTCCATTCATCCACCCACTCTTGTGACTCACATTCATTCCACATAAAATCAATGTATGTTATACAAAAACATGCCATGCACCTAGTATGAATAGTGTAAGAACTTGTATTTGAACTACATAATGAGTGTATATCACTTGATCTGATAATTGTCATACAATATTCATAGCTTTTCAAATGTTATTCTTATAGCCGTAAATATATATAAACCGTTGATATCTCTTGAGATTCATGGCCCATGTTTTGTTACAAAAATCAAAAATACTTTCTACACTTGTACATGTAGCACCATATTTAAAATTTAATTCTACTCTCTTGCAAGGATCTTTTCACACATGCTCGTGTACCCTCACGTTATCATTTCCCATGTCCTTCTTTGGTAAAACTCCAGTTATGTTGTACACTTGTTGTTATGTACATCCTACTTAGTCAATAAAACATCCATGCATTCTTAAATTGTGATGTGAATTTATCTAACAAAATTTAATGTTGATTGAAAATAATGTTCCTCTCTCTGCCAACTTTGCATAAAACAATTGGAAACACCCTTGCACATATTATGTAGAATGTGTTTGATCATCATTGATGTAGAAATGATACTCTCTTAATATTTTTTGATATTTCTCAGTGCTTTCTAGAGAGTGCATGAATTTTATATGCACAAAAATAACAACTTGCACTAAGTTATAGTATTGTGACTGAACCTCCATTTATGGTTGTAATGAGTAATTCTTTGCAAATTAAACTATTGGAAAAATAGTTCCAAGTGGGAATGTTTCCTTAATTAACTTGAATTGTTCATCTAAACATCGAACTCTATGTGTGTGCCTTGCATACTCATAAACAATTTACTCTCTCAATTTGACCATATATTCAAATCAATGTAATTGTTCTATAACAATATTGCACCTCTTATATTATTTTCTATTTTCTAATTGATATGCCATATATTAATTTTTTCTAAGACTAACTAATTTTTTCCTATTGCATGTGTAGTCTCCTCATACATATGAATTTTCAATTTAGGAAGCCACCACATACGTTGCACGTTCCATCCAAACATGTTTTCTTATTAAAAAAATTGTTCATTTGATCTTTCAAAAAATATGGTAAAATAAATTCCCTTGCTGAATTTGGTGGGACATTTAATCCAAACTCCTACGGTATGATGTCGGTATGAAAAACACAATGTACTTGATGAAAAACATCATGATGTATTGAAAACTCAACATGATGCCTACAACAACAAGTACATGAGTGAATTATTTTCACATAAAAGGGTTTGTTGATTTCAAAAATTCTTTGGCTAATTTCAATTTATGTATTTTTGTTCTTAAACTTATAGAACAATTTTGTTTGAGTCATATCCAAAAAATGTTTTTCCGCTTCACAATTACGAGAACTTATTATTATTTTTACTATATCTCTTCTACTTGGTGAAACCCTTGTGTTCTCATTCCAAAATTTTACAAGTAATTATTTTATAATATCATGTGTATCCTTATCTTTCCATGAGAGTCTACTAGAGAATTCCCACTAGTCGAGTGTTATTGGCTAACTTAAGACTTGTGTGTCTCCCTATTACTTTTATTAGTGTTTTTCATTTTACCTTCAAAACTCTACTTATTTTTATAATCAAGTTTTTGTTCATTTTTATCACTTACTATATAATTAGTGAGTTCATTTCATGTAGCATTACTATCTTTGGTGTGTTTTTTGACACTTAATGTATGGTAAGATTTATGTATATTTTCAAAATTTATGCATTTCAACCATCAATATTATATGTTCTTAGTCCTAGGATCTTCATTGTAAGTATCATCTTAATTAATTTCATTAACATAACCAATAATTGGCATTTTTGTATCATTTATTTTCTCAAAGTAATTATCTCAAATTTCCATAGCTTTTCTTCTCGCATTTTTGTCATACATTTTGTTAGGCATTAGTTTTACATTTTTCATTAATTTTAATTAAGTGAATGGGTTTTATATGCAAAATGGAAGGAGGTGTTCTTAGAGGTAAAGATTCATTAGCAAGGTTACTTTCCTCATTTGGTGTTTCCATGTAATTTTCAAGATTAACATTTGGATTCTCAGGTAAAGGTTCAATATTATTATTCATATCAAATTATTTATCCATAACAACATTATCATTCAATTCATTATCAATACTCATTGAAAAATAATTATTCTCCTCATTTTCATTATGTATTTCATCATCATTGTCTACAACATTAGGTGCATTTGAGATAGTAGATGTACCTTGCCATCAATTTTTTTGCATCCACTTCACTTTTTTATTCTAATCATTTATAATTGCTTTGTTGTCTTATTCTTCACCTTTTTCATGTCCTTATGTCATTTTTTATCCCCCATGATTAGTAAAATATAGATAGTGGGGGTGGGGAAAACTTCAAATACTAAAATTTCACTCAAGAATGTACAAAATATTGCAGAGCAGTGAGAGGGGAAAAATTCCCATGAAAGGGGCATAAAAGGACGTTTGATGGGGCAAGGAATAGAAAAATATATAATGTGTACGCATTATAGCATGTACATGTTACTTTTAATTAATGTTTCATGGCAAGGCCCCACTTCTTAGAACTCATTTGGAACCCCATGCCTAAGGCCTAGACTTACTCAAACATAGAAAATATGTTTTTGACAAAAATGCAAAAAAGTGGCTTTCGCCACAATAAATACCACATAAAGGATCAATAAATTTATTTAAAAATATGACTACGAGGTCAATGAAACTTTCCTCTTTCTAAATATATGACTTTTCAAATTTTCTTACTAGTGTAACGTTTCCAACCTTATTATTTTCTAACTACATTTTTATAAGATAAAAAAATTGGTTTTAAAAGAACCAAAAAAACCCCAAACATAAAGAGTCCAGTCTTAGCAAAAAAATCAACAAAAAGCTACATAGGCTAAGTCAAAAAGACTTGATAGTAGACCACCACAAAATAAAGCCAAACTACTAAAATTTTGCATATTAAACATTAATTTTTTTGATAAAAAAACCTAAAAAGAACAACCAATAGACAAAGGAAAAAGGGCAGCCAAAGGCTAGCCATTAGTTCTCCATAGCCTTGATCGGTGCTCGGGATGCCATCCTTCTTGACCTGCAACTTTAATGATCACTCGCTTAGGTCTTTTCTCTTCCTTTTCCATAGTTTGGGTTTCCACACTCGTGAGATCCTTTAGTCATTCCTCCTCATTTTCCTTAATCTAGGTGTTCACAACCTCCATATTGGAACTCTCATTAGTCTCAGAATCATCACTTGTTAGAACTACTAAACATGAGCTTCATATTGGGCTTGTTATCCTCCTTGGCCATTTGATCCTAAAGGATAGAGATCCTTTGTTCTGCATGAAAAAATATTCTTGAATACCCCCAATTCTCTTGTTCTAGACCTCTATTTTATGATGACACTCCTTCAATTCCTATATTAGATTATTATTAATAGTGATAATAGTATCGATAGTCGATTTAGGATGCATCAATCTAGCCTCCCATTCCACGAAATCCTTATCCTTGTTACTAGAACTCTCACCCACATTTTGAACCCCCATTTTCAAGCTACTGCAGTAACGTCCACTATCTCATCGAAGTGTCTTTCCCTTTCCTTTTATTCATATGTTGGAGGACCAACACTAGGGTTTCATGGTTAGACTCGTGTTCGCTATTATGCCCAGGTTAGGAAGGGATAATGGGTTGGCTTTTTGGACAATGAAAATAAGCAGGCCTTGATGGAAAGGGACATCAAATTTATTATTTTTGAAGTCCTCAATGGTGGAAAGCATGGACATGTAGAGGAATAAAGTCTCTGCTTATGTAATTTTCCCTCCAAAGTTAGGTGTTTCATGACCACTAAGCAGACATCAGCCCAGTGATCGGGAGGCAAGTATAGGCTATACCATCATCGTAGGAAAAAATATGCTCACCAACCTTAAAAAAAGTGGCAATATCATTTTTTTGTGAGTTTTATCCTTATAGATTTTGAGCCCATCCATTTTAAGAACATGTTATCTTAGCTATGGATTCCTCAGAGACTAATTTGAACCCCTCTAAAAATAAATCCCCCATCAATCCAAGAATTTCTGAAATCAATAGAAAGTGCAGGGTCATTACCTTTAAGGTACCGAATATACCTAGTGAAGCCCCCTTTATGTAATAGTTTCCACAAGACAGAGTCATTTTTCAAGTGAAGGAAGGTAGTAGGCTCGGTTTAAACCCTATCACCTCCCATAGTTTTCTCAATTTTCCTTTCCTTGAGCCCCAACCAGTTGCAGATGCCAATATCAAAAACTTGAGTAAATGCCAAATCAAATGAATCGTAACCTTTTCCAAAAGGAAGAAAGTCTTTTCAAAATCCCAAGCGTGTGAGTCTTGTACTCCATCATTACACAACCTCCTAATATGTGTCATCATTAATCAATTTTTTAATATTTTCCCAAGGAATACATGTCCCTAGCCATGTCATTAGTTCAGACATGTCATTGCCTTGATTAGCAAGTGCATCCGTGGGTTTATTACCATCTTTGTAAGTGTGTAGGATGTCCACTTTATCAAATGATTCTAAAATTCCATGAGCCTCCTTGATAATGTTGATGAGTTTCCACCCACACTTACTCTAATTCTTAAGAGCATTAATAACACACAAGGAGTCACCTTCAATAATGATGGATTTTAAACTCATATCTTACACATCATGATGCCCTAGAACATATCCTTTTCTTCTGCATAGTTATTGGTATGATTACTAATTAGACCCACATAGGCACCGATACACCTGCCCAGGTGATCACAAATCAGACCTCCTCCTCAAAGAATGTTATCCTTCTATTTATTTGAGCCATCAAAATTGAGCTTTAAGCTTCTGTCAAGGGGTTTCACCATTTAACATTACGGATGACCTTATCCTTCACAAGATTGTTAGGAATGATGCCCATGTTACCGAGAATGCTTTTTTCCCATTCCCGGCACTTTTTAGACTATTTGGGCTTTAAAATGTTAGCATTATATTTAAGGGACTATCTCACCTTTTTATAACCTTCTCTAGACTGGAAACGTTTATATTGAAAATCCTATTATTTCATTCTAACCATAGCCCCCATAACATGAGAGGGAGGGAAAGTTTCTAGATTTACTTAACCAGAACATGCTAAAAATTAAAGCTTCGTTGATTCGGAAGAAGGGCCACATCCCCGGGAAGGACCATGTGTAACTTAAAAATTCTTAGGATAGCAGAGAAGACTTGAAAGGAAAAGGAGCATTCCAAGAAGAGATGTTGAATTGACTCTTCATTACACTTGCAAAGACCACATCTATTAGTGATGATCATTCCCCTTTTTCTTAGCCTATCCACAGTTAGGATCTTACCTTTAACAACTTCCCAGAAGAAAATATTGATTTTGGGAATAAGATTCTTATTCCATACCTTCCTCTAGAGAGTATTGGGTTCAATATGTTCAAAATTTAACAGATAACCAGACTTAACTCCATACTCCCCCATATCCATGGTTCTCCAAATCAGCTCATCCTAAGCTCTATCATGGGGTATATGATAATATTTAAGGCTCTTATTTAGGTCTTGAAAGGGCTATAAATCCCCAAGGTAGTGGGGGGAGGAAGGAGGGGGATCCACTTCCTCTCTTCATTCCAATAGTTACAAACCAATTCTCCATGTTCCTAGTTAAATAATGGCTAAATATCACTCGTGGTTTTTCCATTTTCAGGATCTATCCTTGATCCATGGGTCCTCCCAAAATTTAATCTTAGTTCCATCACCAAGATTCCATTTACTTCCTTTTATCAACAACTTTCTAGTTTGGCATAGATTATTCTAGAAAATAGAACCTCTAGGAAGATCCAGATGAACGAAGAGTGCCAAAGTTCGCAAAGGACCATAAATATTTCACCTTCAGGATTTTGACCCAGGTTCCCTCCTCTCTATGCAATCTCCAGCCAACCTTAGCTATTAGAGATTGATTCATGAATTGTATGTTTTTTAGTCCAAGACCACCCCTATCCTTAGGTTGAGTAACTTTTTCCCAAGAAACTAAAGGGATTCTATTATTTTCCTCTGATCCAGTCCATAAAAACCATTTTGTATGCCTTCAATAGCTTTCTTGACTCTAACTGGTAAGGTAAAGATGGACATAATGAACACAACAATACCCTGTAAGCAACTTTGAAGGAGCTGAGTTTTTCCAGCTGTGAAAGCAAAGAACCTTTCCAAGAGGCCATATTTTTATGAAATATTTCTATTAGTTTATTCCAACCTCCTTCCTCTAACTTTTTCCCACAAAGAGGTATTCCAACGTATGCATCTGGGAGGGACTTGATGTTACACTGTATAATATTGGAAATCCTGTTTTGTTGCTCCTCCCCACATTAATGAAGAAAAAAACTCTTTATGAAGTTTATCCTCTTCCCGATGTTGCGTAAATCAGCAGCACCCCCTGGATGTTGATCAGATTTCTAGTTTGATCATACTAGCATCCAATGTGATTACACAACATTGAATCCTTTCCCCAAGTGTGGGACTTGCAAAATGAGAAAGGAATCTCCAGTTTAGAGGCTGGTTCCTCGGTTCCTCTAGCGATTTATCACTTACAAGTTGCAAAGGTCTATATTCCTAACCCTACCCTAAATTCCAAAGGAGACAAAGATAGAGAATGCAAAAAAGCTAAAACTAATGCTAATATGTGATGCACCAAAGGAGTGGTGAGCATTTTTTACTTCTGCAGATTGACACAGTCCATAAAAATGCAACAAATAACCTCATGCACAAACTGATAATTGTAATGAAGGATCATAAATTAACCAAACAACACAGGCAGAGGATGAAAACTAATCACAAAGGCTGTATTGTTATTTTAATCATCAAAATCACTTGCATTACAACACCTGAGAGGCAAAATAAAATTGCAGCTTTTAGAAAAGGTCTGATATTCCACCAAAATCACTTCCAAGGTGAGAAAGGGGACCTACAATACACAAAAAATGTTCAACCCTTTGAAAATGAGCCAAATCTGGCTTTTACAGTGCAAGGGACGAGCCCAGGAGAGAGAAACGCGGGAAAACATGGAAGGGATTCAACCATTGACCAAAACACATTCAAAACAACATGGGCATCCTTACAGACCCATCCCCTAACATTTTTAGCCATGCTGGGAGAGAATGCAAGCCATTCTTCATTAAAAACGGTGGTTGAAACGTCATTTCTATCCATGACCATGTGCCAGAGGTGTTTTTCAATTTTCTCTCTCCAAACTCCATCAAAATGAAAAAATGACCCTAGAATCTTGTATATAATTTCACTATCTTTCCATTGATATAAAGAACGTGAAAAACCGAGCTCTGGATCGAAAGATATGGCCATTTGAAGTTTTAGGGAAAAACAGGGCCAAATCGGGTTGGCGGGCAAAAATTCAAATTTTGCACCTTTTTGGTCATTTGGAAAATTTTCCAAAATTTCCCCATGCTCCACCACTCTAGGTGCCACGTGGTGGCATCTCATTGGCCGCGGGCCTTTTAGGGAAAAATTTTCCAAAAAAACTCCACTCCGAGCCATAACTTCAAAAATACATGGAGTTAGGAGGAAAACTTTACCTTTCTGGAAAGCTGAGAAAGAGCTTTATCCAATGGTGTCATTTCTAGAAGGTTTTGAGTGCCTAAAAATCAAAATATTATGACTGAGGCACAAGAGAGGAAAAATGAGAGGAGTTAGCCACAAAAAATGAGTAGGGGCACATTTTGGATAACACTTCCTGTAACTTTTTCATATTGTTTAGTGATGCTTTTAAAGGCCCAGGCCTCTTAAACAGCTACTTGACCAAGAATAACAATATCATCCACAAACTTTTGTAGACATTGATTCTCAACTCCATGTGCCACTTTAATACCTTCCATGATACCATCACTTTGAGCCCTAGAACATAACCTGCTCAAAGTTTCAACAACTATTATATATAGGAAAGGTGATATGGGATCTCCTTGCCTCAAACCCCTTTCCAATTTGAAGAAACCATTGGGTTTACCATTAATTATAACTAGGTTTTTATATATCCCTATTTTTGTATTTATACATGTCTATCTTTCATCGTGCATCTTTTTACTCTTCCAAATTGAATAAAATTTATATAGTCCCAAACTAGGATTAATTCTATAGATATTAAAAAAATCCTAATTTTTGATATTTTTTGAGGTAGTTGGGGGGAAAGATCAACTAGCCATTATTTTTCAAATTTCAAATTCATTTTACTCAGAAAATCATAAAAAATAAATACTCACTTAAAATATATAAAAATTAATTATCCCAAACTAGATGATCCTATCTATCTTTCCACCAAATGATTTTAAAAAATAATAAATAGTGCTCAAAAAATGGGGGGGCATGACCGACTATCTATTATGTTTTTTTCAAAAATAGGAGCACATATTGGCATTTTAGCTCATTAACCCACTTACACTTAACCATTTTAAAAACATTAGTAGTTTAGAAATTAGACTCGAAATGTTATAATTCATGTTCTTATAACATCTTCAAATTTCTAGTGTAACTATCTCAAATAACTCATACAAGTTGACGTTTCTTATTTTCAAAAAAATGTCCACTTAAGACCCCCTTTTGGGCCCCCATTTCCATGCACTTACCCATGTTCAGATCCTTTTGAGGTTTTGAATAATATTTTGAGTCTTTAAGACTTTTTATAATTTGATCTTTATTGATTGACCAAATATGTTTGTAATATGGTCATTGCATATAATAATGCTTCCATGGATTCATTCCTCATTTGATAGTGCATCAACCACCACATTTTCCTCTCCTTTGTTGTAATTGATCTCAAATCCATAACCCAACATTTTTGACCCATTTCTAGTGTTCTTCAAATGATCTTCAATTTTCTAAAAAGTATTTGATATTATCACGATTTTTCTTTACCATGAAGTGCTTGACCAATGAGATAGGATCTCCATTTTTACTACGTGAAGGATAGCCATCGTTTTTATCTCATAATTTGGTTTTGATAGATTCTTACCTTTGATTTTATGGATTGTAAATGTTATGGGGCAGTCCTCTTTCTTGAGTATTGCATATATATCATACCTTGAAGCATCACATTAGATAATGAATGTTTTGGAGAAATCTATGGTAGTAAGAACTGGAGTGATACACATGACCTTCTTCAAAGCATCTCAAATGATTTTTTTGCTTCCTCATTCCAATGGAAGGATTATTTCTTCAATAAATTTGTGAGTGGTGTTGCAATGCTACCATAATTATTCACAAATATATTATATTAACATGTAATCCCTAAGAATTCCCTAAGGTTTTTAAGGTTTTATGTAACTTCCATTCCACCATGGCCTTGATCTTGTGAGGATATAATTTTACACCTTCGTGGGAAGTAATATGATCAAATTATTTTACCTCCCTAATTCTAAAAGCACGCTTGGAGGGTTTAACATAAAGGCAACATTTTTAAAGTTTCCAAAACCTTATCTCGTGTGATGTAGGTGCTCCTCCCATGTCTTTTTGTAGGTTAATATATCATCAAAGAAGATCATAAAAACTTTCATAAACGTGGTTAATAAATAGAATTCATCAAAATTTGGAATGTAGATGGTGCATTTGTAATTCTAAAAGGCATCACCAAAAATTCATAATGGCCATCATATGTCCTACATGTTGTTTTATGAGTATCTTCATCTTGAATTCTAATATGATGATATCCCAATATAAGATGTAATTTTGTAAAATAAAAATGACATATAACTCATCCAAAAAAACATCAATGGTAGGAATAGGAAACTTATCTTTTATAATGAATTTTTTGAGCTCCGTGTAGTCTAGACATTTGTGCCAAGTTTCATCCTTCTTCTATATCATCACTACTAGAGAAGAGTAAGCACTCTAACTATGGATAATAATACATGGTTCGAGCATCTCATGTACATTTTTTCAATTTCACTCTTTGATAGATATGAGTACTAATATTTCAAATGTTGGGCCGTTGGATTTTTGGTACTAGTTGAATGGCATTGTCATGAACTATTTTAGGAGGAAACCCCTTCAACATATCTCTAAAAACAACTAAGTTCTCATTAATAATTACTTGTAGATATAATTGTATATTCCCTTTTGATATTCGAGCTTCCAATGAAAAAAACTATGTCACAAACCCATATGCACCTTTCTTAAGCATATTTTGCATTTGATGAAAGCTCACCAACTTTGGATATGTTTCCATCATCTTGCATGATTAAAAAATATTTCCTTCGTCATGAAAACACATGAAAAAATATTGATATTTTATTTCGACAGTTCCTAAGGTAGTAATTAATTGTGCCCCCAACACAATGTCTACACCCCCATTGTAATGGCATAAAAGGGGATATTTAGCAAGTAATCTCCTATGGACATTTTAATATTATGACACTTTCCTGAGAAGCTAACTTTGCATCCATCTACAACCATGACCTGAAACTATGGAGTTGGATAAATAAATCAATTTAAGTACAAGTGCAACTTATGATTGATGCATTTATGATTACTTATAGAGTCAATTATTATCGTCACCCTTTGCTTCTTCATGAATGTAATAACCTTGAGGATTTGAGAAGTGATAATGCCTGAAATTGCATGGAAAGAGATGGTTTAGATTCTCCAGCCTCCATCTTGAGCACATCTTCCTCTTCATTAGTTGCTTCATCCTCATCTCGCTTCACCATTGGCCCCTTCAAATTAGAATAATTTTTTTCAACAAATGTGTGTCCCTTGCTCCATTTTCTATCACAACCTGAAACTTATAATTGTCACTCGTTTATCTTAAAAATTTTGAGGAGTTAACTTGGTAGGTTGGGAAAATGATTGTGTTAGAATCATGTGCTCCTTATGAGTGGTGAGAGTCTTCCATTTAACTATATATCTTTCATCCACTCGATTAGCAACCATCATAGAATCTGATATCGACCTTGGATTAAGAAGGAAAAAATAAAGTTGGATGTTATCCTTAAGATTGCAAAAGAACAGATCATTTAAATGATCCTATGAGATGACATCCACATGTAAGAATTTTTTTTGGAAGTGTTGGATTTAATCCTTATTTGTTCCTATTTTTCATATCTTTTTTATCTAGATAAAATATCTCCCTGTAACATTGTTACTATAGTGCATCTAGAGATCATTTATGAAAAATTACCAAGTAATATTGAGACCTTTCTTTTCTTTTGCTAGCACATCTATCTATAAAAATGAGATATTCGATTCCAAATACAAGGATGCCAATAATACCTTCTATCAACTTGGGACTTAATGCACATAAAAAAACTCCATTTTGTTGATCAACATGATTGAGTCCTTACCATCAATTTTTCTCATCTCCATGTATGGTATTTCCACCCCTATACTAGAAGAAGATGAGTGATGAAAATATTATGAATTATAAATATGGTTAATGAGAGGGGATACATGGCCTAGTTGGGATTTGGCGGGCTATGTGATTGTAGAGTAGAAAAGGATACCATGATTTTTGATTTCATTTCGTTCAAGTAGTCATATAGAGCATATGTTTTCACCATTATTGATTGCACATTGCACCAATTGTAGTCCATTTGACTAATTATATGATTGATTCTATATTGCACCAATTATAGTCCATCTGCATATTGCACCATGATTATTGATTGCATATTGTAGGAAGGCTATGTGATTAGAGAGAATATTACTTGATTGATTCACAAATTCAGTAAAAATTTGGAAAAGAAATTCATAATGGTTTGTAAGATATGGTTGAATCATCAAAATTAGGGATTTTGACCTAATTTTGGCCCAAAATGAATGTTTGATATTATTTGTACGGAAATTAATTAGATAGATCTGAATGTTAACAACGATAGAACACCAAGATAGAGATATAAGAAAATAATATGTAAGTAGAAATGGCATAGCCTCTCCGAGGGGGAAACCTTCAAACCTTCAATAAGATTTAAGTGCTTAATGATAATCATCTACTAGTTCTTGACTCTATATATACCAAACTATCCTATGTAAAGCACACAGGATGACCTACTAAGCATATGAAATCATAATCAGTTGAGATATGAAATGTTAAAATATTATCTTAGCCACAAATTGTTCATACATATCTCAATATATGATATAGGATTAAGGGTGTAGCACATTTGGGTTCATACGAATTCATTTTGGACATGGATTGGCTTCATTCTCATCAAAAAAAAAAGAATATATTGCTTGAAGAAAAGAATCCAATGTTTGAATAATAAAGGATTTTCAAAAAAATTATAAGGCATTAAAAGACCTTTGAATATGCAACTAATTTTAGCACTTAAATTTTTTTAAATGTTAATAAGGGTGAGGTTCTTTAGATCTCACCCGCCTATATCTCTGACTGTGGAGGGTGAGGTTGAATATATAGAGAGGAAGATGTCATTTATTTTCAATCCAAGTACAAAAATCATCCCAAAAAGAACAAGTATTTAAGATCATCCTTTGCTTTAGGAGTACATGATGTATTTCTAGAAAATTTACCTACGGTGTCACTGGTAAGGGAGTTATATTTTGTAACAGAGATCATTAGAGAGAGAAAGATTCTGGAAAAAATTATGTGAGTATTTTTAAAATTTATATTTTGGATCACACTTCATGATCCATAATGAGGATGAAAAAATAAATAATATAGATTGTAGACCAAACATTCCCTTTACACGGATGTTAATCTTTCATGAAAAAAGTATGGCGGGTAGTTGGACATAAATAAGAACTAAATGTTGTATTTTGCATTCTTAAACTATTAATTTAACAACTAAAAATAGATAAATGTCGATATGTCAAATGGGAAACTTAAAGGGAAATAATTAAAAGAGGTTATACAAAAAGTAAATCGAATTTTAAGCTTAGAAAATTATTAAGATTAATAAAATGATTCCTAGTTTTAAAATATCAATTATTCAATAGTTCAATTAAGAGTGAGAAGGTCTAGTATGAAATTAATAATAACACCAAAATATTTAAACTAAAAATAGGAAATTATTAACATAATGAAGAAGGATATAGTTTTTATTAAAGGTTGATTAATAATTATTAAACAATATTGAGAGAAAGAAGATCAAAGCCTTAGTAAAATAAAAGAAAATTAGCAAGAAGGTTCAAAATACCAAAGGATAAATTGAGCACAAGAGATACACTACACAGTTTCTTAATGGGGGTAGTTTCTCATCCTAATGATGGATCACATAGTGTGTGGTTGATAACATTGTTTTTAAAATCCTCATACAATTTTTTTCATAAGTTCTCTCTTTAATCATATGGACTATGGAAACATGTAGTGCCTACTAGTTTGCTTCTTCATTTTTATGCCGACTCATTGTATGATTTGTATGGAGACATTAGATACAATACTATTACAGTTATTATTTTGGACATTATTATGATTTCATCACCATACTATCTTTTATATGTTAACTTGTCTTGACAGGATGTTGTATGTGGCATACGATGCCAATTCACTACTTTTATCGTTATTACTGATTTAGATGTGATGTTATGGATATTGTTGATTTGAGATTTACATGGATTTTATTTTGGATATATCATGGATAATTATCATAATACACACACACACACACAAATATATATATATATATATATATATATATATATATATATATATATATATATATACATATATATATATATATATATATATATATATATATATATATATATATATATATATATATATATATATATATTTGATGGATGGATGTTTGCGTAACTAATTGGATTAGTTAGCATATGATTGATTTGGATCATTTTGACATGTGTATTATTGTTTTACTTAGTTTTGGAATTAAGAAGGTATGATGTGTGAATTGAGTGTGCAACCTACAAGTTACACCATAGAATAATGTGGGATTTAGGGGATGCACCTTCAATTCGCAAAATAGGTTGTATATGTCAAATCCTCCATTGTTTGTTTTGGCCCTTGTTTCACAGTTTTGTGGATTAATTTTGAAAATATGAAATTTACCCCGTCAATGTGTGTTATTTAAATTATTTGGTCATATTTATCTCATTTTTCGATTAAAATTAATTTGGTTTGAACCCTCTTTAATTATTTGTTTTAAATAGTTTTTGGAATAATTGTTTCCCACTTGTTTGGGATGTATTAATTGGTTTTCCTCTTCATTAAATGGGTTTAGGATCATATAATCGTGGATTACATAGACCAACCACCCCTCTTAAAGGTCATATTTTTCCAAAAATTGAATTTGGGGAAGAAGTGTTTTGTTGGATGAGTGAAAGGAAAGTAAAAGACTATATTTTCCTTGAAAATATCCCTCAAGTACCATACCTATGGGTGGGAAATATCTTTTTAAGGATCATAAAGCCTATTTTCCCCCTTTAACCCTGTTGGTGAAATAATTTATTGGGTAGGAAAACTATGGAATTTCACCAATGCTCTGGGACTAGGTCTCTCTTCTTGAATGGGGAAACTCCATTTATTGAAAGAAAAGAAATGAATACAACCTAAACTAATTTATGGAGGTGGCAGAAGACTGGGGATTAAACATGAATACTTCCCTAAACTTGTGGCAATTTCTTGTATGGAATACAAGGAGTAAAATTTTTAGTGAGGGAGATAGGAGAGGGAAATATGAGGGGGATTTTAATCAACAAATAACATAGCTAATTTCATTGCATTAAAATCATAACACTTCACTTGCATCAATGAGAAGAAACCATTCACAAAGAAAGAGGAACAATCAACAAGAAACAAAAATTTTTATTGCATCATGTTACACAATTTACAATGCTCATGGAGTACAAGTTGAGATGGAGATAGAATAGTAATAGACAAGAAATAGAGGAAATGAAGGCCCTTATTTATAGAAATACAATGAGAGCTAGTAAAAACATATTAACCATCCCTTACAATGAGGATGTCATCTTATTTTATAGCTTTATAATCCATCTCTTCATATACCCCCATGTGACTTTTCATATTCCCATCACAAGTGAATTTTCACATGACCTTAGGAAACACAAAACAAGTCCCCTTTTTATAATTGTAAAATGGAATTTTACATTGCACAAGTATTACATAGTCACTTTAATGAATAAGAAAAAAACTCATTATTACACACAATGAATAATTAAAATGAAGGGAGTAGAAGGAAAGTGAGAATGAATGAAAGAGGAGAGGAAGAATGCTCCCGAACATGAATGAATATGCATATTCTCTTGATGAATATAAACTCCAATAATTTTGAAGATGAAAACTTGCTTTATGCTGGCCCTCTGCAACACTATTATTCTCTATTGATGAATATTGCTCCTTTGGACACTTTTTCCACTTGAAGACCTCACTAGAATGATGCACCTTTATAGCATACTTGAATTTCATTGACAGGAGAAGTGATGATAATTTTATTATTGAAGATCATGAAATGTTGTTTACCTCACTTAGACAAACATTAAAACCTTTGCAACACTGTAATGCCTCCAAACTATCAGGTCCTTAATGCAAACTGAGACCAATGCCTGCATAGTTCAACATTGTGATACCGGCCCTTGGGGAGATGAAGCAACCAATGAGATGTGGTGAAGAATACCTCAACCATGTGATGAATGAAGGTGATAAAATGGATATAACATGATTCCATATTTTTCTCAACCCATCTTGTGAAGCAAGAAGCGCCTTCGAAACCAGGATGCTCCACTTTGTGACCAACATTGAGAGCGAGAAGGATTCTCTTTTGTTTAAGACATGATGCTACTTTCCACCCTTTTGAGAGCATGATTTTGACCTCCATTAAGTTTCAAACCAGTTAGTAATGGAGTATGAACAACCATGACCATTTATATCCTTTTATGGATACTATTTTAGTAAGTCTTTCTTGGGTGACTATTTCAAGCAATTTCACTAAATTGTCACTATTCAAAGCACTTTTCCTCCTGGGGATGAGCTTAGTGTCTTGATTTATTTATTTATTTATATGTACCACCCTTATTAAGTTCCATGAATTAGTATTTAATAAAAATATACATTCGCCATGAGGTGTCGAATCAAGTGAAAAATATATCAAAAATTCTACTTCTCACCGAAAGGCTCGATCCAATTTTAGGGGTTTTTCTCCTCCAGATCTTCGCAAATTTAAAAGAAAACTTACATATTTGTTTTTTTTTCTCTGATATATTAAAATTATATAAAATAACAATCCTCCATAACTTTAAGTCAACACATTTTCCCGAGGCAAGAAAGGGTTCATTGGAAAGTTGATTTTTCGAGCATCTCATGCTCCTATTTTTAGCTCGTTTGGCTCATAACAACTATGGATATATGAAGATGAAGTTTTCCATGGATAAATTTTTTGATGTCCATAAAACTTGGAGTAGGGATCAAGGAGGTCATGAAAATACTCATCATAATGGCATTCTTGCGGGAACCTTCAATTCGAATTTAATGGAAAATGGAACAAGGGTTTGTGAGATATGAGTGATAATGTGTTTCTGGGAATGGAGTTTCTTTGAAAAATAAGAGCATGTATAGGTGTAACAGAAATGTAGGGAATGGGAGTTATGAAAAATAGATGCAAAATTATTAATTCATGTTTAAATATTCAAACACAAACTATGGTTAAGCAAAACCCGCATGTAACTCACTTACACTCTTAGATGCTAACCACGGTTAAGAATGGGTTAAAATTTTCTAGATGGGGAAAGTGAGCCTCCATTTCACCTTACCACATTTGGTTAGTGGTGAAATGGAGAAAAATTTCTTGCATCATTGCAAATTGTTGCATGGGGTCAAGGGGACTAGTTTGCACAATGGTGTGAGTTGTTAACAACATCCTAACATGCAAGCTGAGTGTTCAAGTGTTGGGAGAGAGAGGGTTGTCATGGGGTCACACTTTTCTACACTTGATGAAATTTTACACCAGCTTCAAAAGTGTAAAATTTATTTCAGAATTTAAAAGTGCGCTGGGGGGTCTTTAGAACATGAGGAAGGGGCCAAGATTACACGTGCATTGTCAACACCTACCTAACCAATTAAGTTGTCACTTAAGTGACGTAAACTCAAAAAACACATCCTCTCACCTTGGGATCACACTTTTATGCACCCATTGGACTTTTACACCAGATATAAATGTGTAAAAGTTCTTAAAACATTACAAAGTAAGACTTGGACACTTATAGTAAGTCTACCTTCACCATTAACTACCAAAAATAAACCTCGGAGAGTGATTATTTTACCTCGAAGCTTCCCAGAGAGTTTCATGGACAAAACTTATATGATTTTGACTTTAAATTATGGATGTGGCCAATGGTACCTCTTTCATTATAAAACTCTTCCTTAAATTCAAATTTTACCCCACTTTTTGATTTTGGTCAAGCCTTTGTCTTTGGAAGGCCACTACTTAGGAGAGAAACTTGCATTTTTGTCTAAATTATCACATAGGACATGTAGAGGGTTGAATTAAATTCAATTTTATTTTTGAATCAGGTTACATATCCCTTTTTAACTCCTATAATACTCATTTAAACCTCCACCAAGATTGAAGATCTTTGTTTTGCATTGTCGGGTCAATATCTCAAAATACAAACGATAAAATCTCCCAAAATTTACAATGTGAATTATGCCTCCTTATCTTTCCAATGAGTGCTTGGTCACTTCAAAAAATTACCGAAGAATCCTTAACCATTAAGAACAAGCTCACTAGCTTTTCCACTCCTTTCATTTCCCGCATTGTTTTATGAGTAGCCTAGTGTTGCAAAGTTTGTTCCTTAACCAGTTTCTTAGTTTATATCTTCCCTAAACTACCTCTTATGACATTATAGCTCTATCACACTCTTCTTAGATGCATTATCCATTATTTATTCATCTTTGGAGGATATTCATTAGGTGCCAAATTCCTTAAAATGGCCCTTTTTAAGCCTTCAGAGCAATTCCTTCAAGGTGGATCACAATGAACCCATGAATTTCTTTGTTCACTTTACTTTCATATGAAACAAACTTTATAAATCTAGTTATAACATCCCCTTGGCCAATATGGGGTTTACATAGTCAACAATTGGTCCGAGGGTAGGTATACATTACCTAGTTTGATGATTTTTAGTGTGGGCTTAGTTGTCATTGTGAAAATTTTCAATTTTTCATGCTAAACATTTCCGCATGTAAACAAGTTGGCTCTAGCTTTGGGACTTATTTTGGTTTAAACACAGTGAGACCGGAGCAAGTAGGAATTCCATAATCACAAGACACTAAGAGGACCAATGCCTTATCCATTGAGCTATAGAATCATTGTATAACAAGGATGGATACCAAAAACCTCTTCTATTGAACACAACACATGAAAAAAATTGCAATAGAAAGGGAAACACACAAACCTATATTCACCTATAATACATGTGGGGGAAAACCCACTTTAGCTGAAGTACTTTTCTTTTCAGAAGCTACCCCCAAATGGGTAACATTGAGTGATAGTGTTGCAAATCCATTGACTTGTTTGAGGAAGTAGCCTCCTTTCCTCAACTTCTTATGAAATCTAGGTGCTTTCATGAGTTCATGTATTCTTAAGAGGAGATATCCTACATGATCCCTTTTATGGTATGATATTTTCTCAAAAAAATCATCAATTTCATATTATAAATTATCTTCTATGTTCACCCGCGTTTTTGATTTCTTACTTAGCATTTCACCATCACCCCAAGGCTGATTTTTGATTGGATTGTTTGAATGTTCTAAGCTCCCCTATTTCTCATATTCATATTCATTGACAACTTTTTCATGAAGGGAGTTGATTTCACCTTCTTTTCTATTTCATTATGAGATATTTCGCCAATAAATGAATAATCAAACATAGCCTCACTCCTATTTTTATGGCCATAGCATGAGCCAAAATGTCAATACTTAGCTCGAGATCTTCCATACCTTTTCCACTTTCAATATTTCTTACACAGACTCCTTCTTTGAAACTACCAAAATTTCACCTTTACATTCATTTGAAGAATCTTCATTTCAAAATTTAAGGCAAAAATTTAGAGGAATTGATTCATCATCCCAAATCTCATTGCATCTTCGCTACTTCTTTGTTTAGGGGAGTCTCAACTCGAAGGACTCAAAATCTTTGTTTCAAATTTTTCATCATAGAAATAATCTTCCTCTTCAAATGGAAAAGAGAAAACTTCAATTTTATCATTACATCCATCAATCATTGTTTCATGAGGGAAATATTATTTTTCATCTTGATTTGTTTTATCATGATTTTTTTTTTAATCAATCGAAGAGTCAACACTAGATTCATACATGTCTTATAATTTCATGGCTTGCATTAGGAGTTCAAGGTTGAGTTGAGTATCTTCTTCTTATTCCGCAACTCTCAACATTTCTTGCATGAATTCTTCTTTCAAACCTCTCGAAGGCCCATTACAAGTTATATTTTCTTCTTCATGGATAACATGATCAAGAGAGTCTTCATCTTTGAATGTGAATGAGAACACCTCTTCATTATGAATAAACACACTGGATGATTTTTCAACTTGGTATTCATCAAGGACCATTACATCTTCCTCATGGCTTGCATCATCCGAAAACTTAGGGTTGTCCTCTTACAAATAAAAATTGATACATTCTTCTTCATAATCAATACCCTATCAAAAAGGAATGTTTGGTTTTATCAAGACAAGATTTGCATCCTTCTCTTCATATGTTATAAAATTATTCGTATTCCCCTATCTTGGTACAAGATGTTAGCTCTGGATTTCTGACTTTTCACCGTATATGTCATATTTTTTGTTGAAGTAATTTTTTCGTATCTCCCTTAACTAGGATGGTTGTGGAAGACCAATTCATTTGGATTTTACCTCCCAAGTTTCTCGAAGCTACTTCTACTTAACAATATTTCAAATGAAGTTGGAATGTCTACTACGAGGATAGTTAATGACACCTTCTTGTATAGAAATTTGGAAAGTTCCATGAGTGCATCCTTGATCTTTCCTAGTAGTGGGACTTATTTTGACTCCATAGAGTAACAAGAGCCATTATCTCATGTTAAGGTAAGTCTGAGAGGAATGGAAACCTTTATGGGTATTACATTGTCAGAATCACCTGAATCTATTATGCAATTATTTAACTGGTATATTCCAACAAGAAGGGATACATAGAAAGGATCAATCTTATCAGTCTTTGATGCACTCATAGCAAGCATGTTATGTGATGAAGTTGTAGCTGCGGTTGGTAGTAGTACCTTAGAACTAGGAGTCACATTATTAAGATTTGAACTACTACCCCATTGATATGATACAAAATCTTCTCAAATTATTTTGGATGAGTCTGAAAATACTCATATTCACAAATATGTACTTTAGATTTGTTCACATGTTCTATGATATCAAAAGGAGCAGATGCGGACACGGGAATGAAGACACTTCTTTTGAATTTATAATAGACTTGGAAGTGGGAGTAGATGTTTGGGGAATATATGTTGCTTTTGAAGGTACATTAGAGACTCTTGAAGGGATATATTTTGTAGAAACAAAATTAAAATTATGAGTATTAGGAGACTAACTTGGAATAGCATATGGAATTTTATTTTCTATGGATCTAGTTTCTCCAATGGAGACTCCACGAAGGGTGGAAGTGGAGATCCTCGAATGATTATTTTATTTTTAGAGTTATCGCGGGAGGATCTTGATATTCTTATTTTTGTATCTACAGAGAAATAAACTCCTTTTATAGATTGAGAGTGAGTGAATATTGCACATGATAAAATAGGTGTATCTTCATCATCATCTTCATCACCTCCATAATATTCACATAATCTGATTTGTACATCATTCTCTACTTCTTCAATCTCTAGGACATCATTTTCCTCACTTTCTTGTTCAATTCCTTCTTCATATTCTTGAGTTCTAAAAATTTCATTGATAGGTGGATCCTCTAAGGAAAGCCTTTGGGGTGCTCCTACAATCTGATTTCTATTATGAATTTGATGGGATGTTCGTTGGGAAACTTCCCTCTTCAACATTGTCAATTTGTTTGCCAATTTTTGCAACAATGAATCAGTTCTCTCATCTTTGGGATGTTGGGCCTTATCTTTCCTTGAAGGATTCTTGATCTTTCCTGAAAATATGAGGTCATCTTCCACTTTAATGGAAATTTCTTGAGCATGGTCCAAATTTCTTGGTTTAACCCTTCCAAGGATGAATCCCACCTTGAGAAATTAAGTGTAGATGAAAATCTTTTCACATTGTCATCAAAGGGTAAATCTTGAAAAGGTATCCTCTTGAGAAACCTATTATAATGAGCTATGAATTCCCCAATAGTCTTGTTGGGATCCTTCTTCATCTTAACCAACTGAACTATGAGGTATTGAAAATCTTTGAGTAGATTTAAAACTTTTTCAAAACTTGTTTTGATGTCATTCTAGTTTGTGATGGATTTGGATGATAGGAGATAAAACCATTCCACTAGCTTTTCTTACAAATATTCTACAAAAATACCATATAAACATCTTCGTGTTTTATTCCAAGAATTTTACATGAGGATATGAATTTAAATGTGTTCTTCAAGAAGTTGTGTGTTGTCACCTTTGAACTTCATAAATTTCTTACGGGAGTTTTTCAAAGTACATCATGAAAAGGAGGTGCAAGAAATAGTGGACATGTATTCATTACCCATGAAACAATGGGTTGGGGTATTTCTCCCTCTTCTTCCATTTCTTCTTCTTCTTCTTCTCCTTCCTTAGAAAATTAAAATTTCAATGGTGGGTGGAAGCTAGGAGAATCAAGAGGATTTTCAGGATGAGTATCAATAGGAGTTTGGATAGGATTTATAGGTGTACCACTTGAAGTTTGGATGGAGATGAATCTTAAAATTAGTATGGATTATTTATTATTTGTTCTTTTTTTTTTTGAGCCTCAAAATAAGGGTCAAAAATCCTCTCACTTTATCCAATCTAGTATATCTTCTATCAGTCAATTTTGGTTTTTGGGAAAGATTGGATTCATTCGCAAGGAAAATTTTTACTCTTTTTGTGGGAATTTTGAATTTCAAATATTTTGATTTAATTTGGTCTTTCAGAATATGAATTTTTAATGTATTTATGTGATTCGTATATTGGGTGAAGAATATGCAAAAATTCCCCATGGTGGGTGTCAAACATTGTTAGCAAAATAATTTTTCAGGTAGGCAAATTATGGAATCTCACCAATGCTTTGGGACTATGTCCCTCTGCTTGAATGGGGAAGCTCCATTTATTGAAATAAATTAAATTAATACAACATAAACTAATTTATGTAGGTGGTTCGAACATCGGGGATCACACAAGAATACTTCCCTAAACATTTGGCAATTGCTTTTATGGTTAACAAGGGAGGAAAATTACTTAGTGAAGGAGATGGGAGAAGGAAATGGGAGGGGATTTTCATCAAAAAATAGCATAGCTTAGTTCATTTCATTAAAATCATAACACTTCACTTGCATCAATGAGAAGAAACCATTCACAAAGAAAGAGGAACAATCAACAAGAAACACAAAGTTTTATTGCATCATGTTACACAATTTACAATGCTCATGGAGTAAAAGTTGAGATGGAAATAGAATATTAATAGACAAGAGATAGAGAAAGTTAAGGCATTTTTACTATAAATACAATGAGAGATAGTAAACAAGCATTAACCATACCTTACAATGAGGATGTCATCTCCTTTTATAGCTTTACAATCCATCTCTTCATCTACCCCCATGTGAATTTTCATATTCCCATTACAAGTGACTTTTCAAATGACCTTAGGAAACACAAAATAAGTCCCCTTTTATAATTACAAAAGGTAATTTTACATTACACAAGTATTACATAGTCACTTTAATGAATAAGATAAAAATTCATGATCACACACAATGAGGAATTAGAATGAAGGGGGTAGAAGGAGAGTGAGAAAGAATGAGAGAGGAGAGGAAGAATTCTCCCAAACATGAATGAAGACACCTCCACCCTTGATGAAAATCAACTCCACTAATGTTGAAGATGAAAAATTGCTCCATGATGGCCCTCTGCAACACTACTATGCTCTGTTGATGAAGATTTCTCCTTTGGACACTTTTTCCTCCTTGAAGACGTCGCTAGAATTATGCACCTTTGTATCATACTTGAATTTCATTGAAAGGAGAGGTGATGAGCCTTTGATTATTAAATACCATGAATGGTGGTTTACCTCACTTGTAAAAAAATCAAACCTTTGTAACACTACAATGCCTCCATACTAGCAGATCCTTTATGCAAATTGAAACCAATGCTCGCATAATTCAACATTGTGACACCATCCTTTTGGGATATGGAGAAACCAATGAGATGTGCCAAATAATATTTTAACCATGTGATGAGTGAAGGTGAGAAAATCAATGGAACATGCTTCAGTCCTTTTATCAACCCATTTGGTGAAGCGAGAAGCACACCGATACTAGGATGTTCCACAATGACCAAAATTGGGAACCGAGAAGACTTATCTTTTTTTGAGACATGGCACCACATTTCACACTTTTGAAAGCATGAGTTTGACCTCTATGAAGGTTGACGCCAATGAGGAATAAAGGATGAACAACCATGATCATTTCAATCCTTTTCTAGATACTTATTATTTTTACTAAGTCTTCCTGGATAACTATTTTTAGAAATTTGATGTAGTCAAGTCTATCTCAATCAATTCATTGTATCAAAAATCAATTCTTCCCTTTAGGACTCATATCAAATACATGTTCTTAAACATAACTTCCAAGGTTATGTAATCTTCTTCAAAATGTAAATCTTGATCTTTTTACCTTAATACTCTCAATAAATTCTTATATCATGTTTTAATATGCCTTTCGGTGTTATTCCAACCAATAAATGGAGTCAAACTAGTCAAGAAGATCAAATAACTCACCTATGTGAAAATATGCCTTTTCTAGGCTTCTTGGTCCAATTCAATCAACTTCATGAATTTTATAGCTCTCTTTAGTTACTTAAGCCTCTTCCACCTGTCACATGAACTGACTCTAATCTAATAAAATTCATGTAATTGATTATAAATAAGTAAGTCTTTTTTTTTCTTAAATTGTTGCTAAACCGACTATATTTGGTCCTTAAGACTAAACCTTTTCTTGAACCAAGGTTGGAAATATTTGGGGTATGATATCAAAAACCTAAATACCTTTTCTATATCTCTTTAGGGTCAATAATATATGGTTAAAATTTGTTGAGCTCACTCTCTATACTTCCTTCTCGATCCCTCTTTCTCTTTTTGGTTCCCTCTCTCTCTACTAGCCCGAACCACTATACTATCATGTTTATCTACATTGTCCTATGGTTTCAATATGTAAGTAATAAATTTTTGAGTTCTCTTTTTCTTAATTTATCTATGTACTAAACCTCAAGACAATATTATATCACCCCACCTATCTCCTTTGCAATTAGACCTCCACTATTAAGTCTACCCTATCTTGGCTTCCCATCCTTATTGTCATAAAAATCTTTTGTTTTCACCCTTAAATTTTGTAATTTATTTCAAAATACGTTATTAAACTTCTCTATAGTCATTACTATAAAATTTCATGATCAATTTTGAAGGGTAAAGGCTTTAATTATCAAGCCCTAGCTTAATTGGTAAGTCTCACACACGGTGAGCTCGAGAGACCAAAATTTCACTATATCTCTCAATCAAATTGGATCTAGAGTTTTAAATCTCACATGTAGATGTGATTGGATTATATGCACATGATTCCTTTTATTAGAGAGGTTAGTAAACATTATAAGATTCTTATGTTGCTCATTTCCCTTGCCGGTTGGGTGCAGAAAGTATTCACATGATCACGATTCAGAATAACTTCTTTTCCTTAGAGATTAATCATTCAACCACCCACAAAAACTTTTATTCTTCTTCAAGTTCAGTGATGACTCACTGTTCACATATTACATGCACAAATACATTTATTTCGTTCATAGTAGGGGAGAAGCACAATTTGCATTCTTAGTTCTCTTTGAGGTTTCTTCAAGTCTACAATGTTGAACGTTACAAAAAAATCCTAATCTCAAAATAGCATAATGCTCACCTTATTGACACATAGACCCTATGATAGCTTTCATTGACATATCACAGTCCAATTTCATTAACCCTCCATGTATTCAAATCATAATGGAATACACACAATTCATATCTTACTTCTTTATTCATGTACACAAATTCTTAAACACAAATCACATCCTCTCCTCAACTCTCAAGCACATGCAAGTATAAATCCTTGAGTTGTCAATGGTAATAATACACAAGTAAATTTCCTAGTCATACATATTCTCTTCCTTTTTTTCATGTAAGTACTCACTTCTCAAAAAATTGTACAACAACAATGGAATATCATGACAAAATTGTGTCTACACAGTTTCTTTTCTCAAACCTTCTGAAGTTCCTTTTCCAATTAGATCATTCACATGATGAAATAAAAATAGTTACATTGAGGTCTATATAATATTTCCAAGGTCTTTTCTAACCGAATTTTCCCATTAAACCCCTCCATATGTTTTGGTTTGTTCTTTATTACATTTTTAGAGAGGCTAGTTTAATTTAGTATTCTAGGGCACAGTACTAATCCACTATTAGGACCTAGTTAAGACTCCTAGAGATAAATAGGGATATTTACAATCTTCCACATTCATCAAAATGATCCAAGAAGACAAATATACACAAGTTACCTACAAAATTACCTTCAATAATTCAAATGTCATTTTGGAGGGAAATGGTAGAATTTGAATTTTGAAGGACTTAACACATACACCCAATCTTTAATTGACTTCAAATGACCTATAGCTCCTATCCATATACTAGGAAATCCAAAATTTAATATTATCACCCTATATAAAGAATAGGGAGTGATGTTTACGCATCACAATTTCACCGAATTGTCACTTTTGAGCACTTTTCCTCCTTGGGAATGAACTTAGTGTCTCAAATTCATTATTTTTGTAGACCTACCACCCTTAGTAAATGCCTTGAATGGGTATTTAATAAAAATATATATTTTCCATGAGGTTTTTAATCAAACTAAAAAGATATCGAAAACTTCAACTTCTCATCGGGATGCTCTACTCTAATTTTCGGGGTTTTCTCTTCCGGATCTTCGTGAATTCAAAAAGGAAACTTTCAGGTATGCATGTTCTTCATTTGTGAGAGAAGAGTGCTGGAAAATAAAATTCCTCTATAACTTTAATTCAACATATTTTTCTAAGGTAAGAAAGGGATCATTAGATAGATGATTTTTTGAGGATCTCATGCTCTGATTTTTAGCTCATTTAGCTCGCTGCAACTCCAGATATCGAACATGAATTTTTCTATGTATGAAATATTTTTATGTCCATGAAAATTTAAGGTCTTCAATGAATTCATTAAAACACTCATTCTAATGTAATTCATGCAAGGAACCTTTGGTTCAAATTTCATGGAAAACAGAGCAAGATTTTGTGAGATATAAGTAAAAATGTGTTTTCATGCATGGGATTTCTTTGCAAAATCAAAGCATGTACAGGTGTATAAGAAATGGAGGGAAAGGAATTTAATAGAAATGGCTCCAAAATTTTCAATTCATGTTTAAATATTCAAACACAAACTATGGTTAAGAAAAATCTACTTGTAACTCACTTACACTCTCACATGCTAATATGGGTTAAGAATGCGTTAAAATTTTCCATATGGTGGAAGTGAGCCTCCATTGCACATTACCACATTTGGTAAGTGGTGTAATTATGCAACATTTATCATAGCATTTCAAATTACGCCATGGGTTCAGCTCTCATAAGGATGGGGTTAGTTTTCAATGGTTGTAAGTTGTTAACAACATCCTAACATGCAAGTTGAGTGTTCAAGTGTCGGGAGAAAGAGGGCTTCCAAGGGGTCACACCTTTCGCACCTAATGCACTTTTACAATAGGTGTAAAGGTGAAAAAAATATTGCAGCATTGCAAAGTGTGCCAAGGGGGTTCGTAACATGAGGAAGGGGCCAAGATTACGCGTGATTTTCTGAAATAACGTAGATGTATAGTTTGTTGTTTGAAATTAGGAAAAGAAAAGAAAATTCAAATAAAGTTGTACACAAGTGAGAAACATTATGGCAAACTATATGTAATAATTAAGGAAATGATGTAAAAATACAAAACACAAGTAGATTGAAAACGTAAGAAGAAAGCATGCATGTAAGATATTTAGAGTATGAAAAAGAGTCAAAACATTGCTAGAATGTTATGGAGAGAGGTGAACAATTAGAGTATTTTTGGAAAATCTATGGATGTCAATATGAAGGGAAAAAAAACACACTTCTCTATTGTTTTCCTCATTCTAAAAATGGGAAGACCTATTTCAAATTTCACATATTTTCAGAATTTGTTTAATTTTAATGGGTTTCATGACCTTCCACTTTGTCACATCAAGGTCATATATCGGTGCTTTAAAAGGAAAAATGTCTTTTGATGACTGAAAAAGGAAGATTTGAAAGAGATAGTCAAGGATGAAATTTTAATCTCCATTTCCATTTATGAGGTTATAGTAGTGGAGAACACATCTTGGGTCTGCATGAATTATTATACTTTTGAGAACTACACAAGGAAATCTCATGTTCTAGTTGTTCATAAAATGATGGAAAACTACAAAGCTAAAAATATTTACAATTTGGTTATTTCTAATTTGAAGGATTTTTTGGGATGGATGCATATTCAATAGCTTAAAATATTTTATGTGTTGGTGCTTATGATGCATTAGTAATATATGGTCATAAAAGGTGTCTATAATTTTACGCCTACAAAAAAATCCCCTTATATCATTCCAATTCCTTTCATGGCTTGTAGAATGAATCTTGCATACAAAATAGTTAGCACATTTTAAAATGTCACAAAATTAGAAGAAATTATTTTTCACTTACGTTAGTGTAGGTTATTATTTATCCTTTTGTTTGTTTATTAGGATAATCATTGCACTTGGGTTATCCCTACACTTGTTGGGTTAGCTTGCTTAGGTGTACTAGTTGTGTGGAGTTAGTTTATTAGTTGTAATGAGTTATAGATTATCAATTGTGTGTAGTTAGCTTGATAGTCTTGTGGAGTTAATTTAATTGCCGAGTGTCGTTAGTGGGAGATTTTCACCACTGATCTAGGTATTATTTGCACTTCCTCATCCTTTATGTACAACATACTTATTGAGCTAATTCATATAATGAGAAAAGGGATTATGATGGATTTCCATAAAAGATAGTTTATCTCTTTATTTGCAAAGAATTTCGTAAGGATATTCGATGAATTCCTTTCATATTATTCAATGTGGTGTGTTATTATCATCTGAAATATTCATTGCTTGGAACAATCTTTTTATCATTCCTTTCACGATATCGAGTGGTAGTTGATGTAGACATCCATCAATAAGTTTTTTTGTAAGAAAGGGTTTACTGTTTTCATATATTTTGGAATTTGTTAGCACTTTATTACACTATCCATTTTTACGCAAAAATGAGGCCTCTGTTGGATTTGGCAAGGAAGAGGTAGAAATTCCAGAAAAATATTTTTGGGGTTTGTTTTTAAGTTGTTCATGTTCGGTATTAGGGTTTTCGTCTCTTTTTATAGAGTTCCTATTTGGCAATAATTTCAGGATTTTAGAAATTTTGTTGAAGATTAAGGGATCTATTTAGAAATTTATGCCAACATGGGTATAAAGTTGAGAAAATTGATTTATGGATTTTTCTAGTTTTTTCACGGTTGGGATTGTTATGTTTGTGGAGCCTGTTTTCATGTTAGAGTTTGGTACACCTTCCATGTGTTACACTCGGATATTTTTACAGCGAGTCCCGCTCACCGGTGAGCGGGTCAAGAGGGTTTGGGGGTGAAGCCCCCTGAAGGGGCTCGAGGGGTTTCATGGGTGGTTTATTAACCCATGGGTAATGAAGTAACCGTTATGGGATATTTTTGGGCCCATGGTTTTCGGTACCCATTGTTTTGTAAAACCACCTCTTGACTACCTATTGATGTAATTATAAATATATGGACATATAATAGGATTTATATGAGTGTGTTTTGTGAAGGTGAATAGTGTGTGTGAATTCAAGTGTGAATTTGGGAGGGTTTGTTGAGCATGCTCCAAACAAGATTTGATTCTTGCAATTGTGTGAAGCTGTTGGCTTGTAATAAAATCTGAGCAAGTGTTCTTGGTGGATGTAGCCCACATTGGGTGAACCACATTAAATATTTTCTTTGTGTTGTGCATATTTCATTTCTATAATTCTATTCATACTTCTTATTATTGTGATTTTGAGGAATTATTCCGCATTAGATATTATTAATTCCTAACAAGTATCGGTTTTCTTTTCTTTTCGGGGTTTCTCTTTTCGAGGATCTAAAGATTTGAGGTGCATTTGGAAATATGTGCCATCAAAGCAATTTGTCCAAAAACACTTTTATGGGTTTTTCTAGGTTTTCTCGCATTCGTAAATGGGTTTTTTCATGTTGCAGAGTTCCTTTAAGGTGAGGATATGTTGATCTTGTAGATATGTGTGACCTCTAAGGATCTTGGAAATATGTTCTCTTGAGGCGAGAAAATATTAAAAAAAAAAAAATTATGGGTTTTCAAGTTTGGTAGTGGGTTTTTTTCTTCTTCTATTTTTAGATCCATGATTGAAAAATTTTTACGAGAAAAGGTAAGCGAAGAAGAGTGAAGGGAAAGGAATTTTTGTTTTTAATAAATAAATATTAAAGTGCAAAGTAAAAATATTATAACTTTTGATGGGTTACTCAAAAATTAAGTGTCATTTTTAAAAATTACTTATTTTTGTGTTTGTTCCATTCGAACTATTTGTTTTAAGAAACACACTAAGATTATAAAATGTCATTATTATAACACACACTTAATTATAAAGTTCCAAAATCAAGGTTATACTCACATGTGGATGCATTTTTGGTTGAGCCCAATGTCCTTAATTTTTGAGTGTTGAATTCTTATATCTCTCATGGATATTAACAATTAGATGCTTTTCTATGAAGTATGTGGACTTCGAGGAGGATATGGTAAAAATTTTGGAATAAAATAGATCACTTAATAAGTAAAGCCTTCTTCTTCTTAATGTCATTTTGCATAAGGATAAATTAATACAATCCCTACATAAAAATCTTGATTACTTACATCATCATCCTCACATTATGGACTTTCAAACACCTACTCGTGTTCCTAGTTCACTTGTAGATATTTCTCTTGTACCCAAGGACCTCATTTTTTAAGTTTCTAAGCATGATCCTACATATGATGCTCTTAAGCCTGTTGTGCTTGTTACTAAATGTTCTTCTTCTACATATATGTCTATTGCAGTAACACATTATGTGTATCTCACTTCAGTGCCTTCTTCTCACATACAAGGCTCTTTTGAGAAGCATACCACAGCATTCAGTTCTCACATACTCTATTCTATGGGTTTCACTCGTGTAGGTATTGGTAGACATTGAAATGGTATTACTTTCCTTATTCATCCTATTGAGTGGAATTTACGCCACGTTATTTTTTTGAGAGGGTACTTCATTGGGATCACACATTGTTAAAGATCCTTTTTTGCTCGAATATTGATGAGGATCATGAGCTACACTTGAGTTATGTAATTTCATTGTTGCTTGAGAAACCTGAGATTTCAGCTGTCATACATGATCGACCTGGCACTACTTCACCCTTAATCATATACCTTGTGTTGGATGTATATAGTCGACTTGTGGCTAACATGCCTTCTTATCATGATGTATCTCTTTTATATATGATATATTATCATTAGTGTGTCGGCCTTAGTGATGGTCATAGCATAGAAATAGTATATAGAGAGGTTTGTAGGTAGTAGGTGATCGTCATATTGAGCATTTGAGTCTTATTGCATGGTTTGGAGGTTTCCCCCTCAAAGTGGCTAAGCTGTTTTACTTGCATATTGTGATATTTTATCTGCAATATTGTGTTCATTTGTGTTTTTTTATTATGATATTATTATTTATCCACGTTGTTTCCTTACAAGTGATATCGAGCTTGATCTTGGCCCCAACTATGTTAAAACCCTAATTTCAAAGAATCAACTATATCTTCAAATTGGAAGTGAATTTTTCGCAATTTTTTTTGGGGTGTTATGAAATCAATCATGTAATACCCTCTCCAAGTTTCAACATATTTTGACTTGTTTTGCAAAATTTACATCAATTTTAGGTTTTTTGATAAATTTTCTCTATCGACCACAAATTGTGGAAATTTTCCAAGTTCTTTACATTTCCTAGAAAGAGGATAAAAAATTAGTTTGATTTCATTATTTAAGTTTTATCATATTTTTCCTAATTTATATCTAAATCCAAACCCATAAATTTTGACCTTGATCCCTAAATCCTTCAATTTTTGGGCATCATGGCGGGGCCTTCCATAAGAGGAAAAAGAATCCCATCACTCTGGGTAAAACCCATACAAGGATGAGATAATAGTTGAGGAGTTAGAGTCATGACCTAGGTAACTGGAAAGTCATCACAGATAGAGTTTACTTCAAGGCATCATAAGATAATCCAACTTTAGTTTGATATGTGAAACCTTGAGTTTAGAACGGCGTAAAAGAATATGTAAAAAACATTGGAAAATGATTAGAGGATTTCATTCACCATTTCATCTCAAATCTAACGGGTCATCATATTCTTCCTAATCAGCCACAACTCAATCATAATCATATCAACCATGGTGGATTTTTAGGTCAAAGTAATAGATAAACTATCCAAGGTGGATCTTAGAGCATGCCCAATCTAAATACAAACACTTTGCAGACCTGTAACATGATTCCAAAATTGGAAATACATAAGTTTGATGGAAATAATCCACTCAATTAGATTAACTAAATGGATAATTTATTTGATCTACATCATATTTCACTAGGACAAAAGGTTACCATGGCATCCTTGTATATCAAGCTTAACCAATTCATTTGATATCGATGGTTATGTGCTCAAAGACAAAAGAGTAGTCTCAATGTCACATGGAAATTATTCGCCAAAGAGTTGCAATTGCACTATAGTTCTAGTGTCCCAAAGAATTATTTCATCAAATTAACAAAGTTAAGATAAACAGGATTAGTCAAGGATTATATTCATCAATTGCAAAACCTTTCCTTGCAGATGAAAAACATTACTAAAGAGAATCTAAATGACTTATTTCTTGGGGGTATTAAGTAATGCATTGAGAATGAGATGTGTATGTTTAATCCTTATAAGGTTTTGGATTATATTATCATGGAACATAGGGCAAAGGAAAAATTTATTTCTAATAGGAGACAAATTTTCACTAATATTAGAAATCGTAGCACCTTGCCACCATCATTCCCTCATCCATTTAGACTAACGCCTCAACAAATTGAAGAAAATAGAGCCAAAGGGTTATGTTTTAATTGTGACAGCAAATTTGGACCAGGACATAAGTGTGTTGAAAATAATTTGTTCTACAATGAGGGGACTAATGAAGAAGAAGAGAATGAAGAAGATGAAGAGGTAGAGCCAGAGGAGGAATTAGGAGATCTCCCCACAATGATATCATGTCATGCGATTTCAGGTATTAACACTCCCCAAAATCTCAAAGTGGTTGGATTGTTAAAAAATAGAGGGTAACAATGTTGACTAATTAGGGAAGTACTCACAAATTCATTAATCATAAGTTGGTGGTATGTTTGAACTACTTTGTTTATCCAGATCCATAATTTCAAGTCTTACGATCGTTGATGGGGGAATTGATAGGTGTTCAAAGTTAAGTGGTTTATCACCTTGGGAAAAATTGAAATGAATCTCCAAGAGTTGTTAATGTGATTTTAGTTAGGAGGAGGAATTTTAAACTAAATGCATTAAGATAAAATTCCCCATGTAGGTTAGTTGTCACCAAATGAAAAATTTCTTAGAAAAGGTGCGAGAGGGTTTGTGGCACAACTATTTTCATTAGAATCACATCAGTCAAATGCATTTATACCCTCAGATATGTAAGCAATTATAGATGAGCACTCAGTTGTGTTTAGAGATATGCCAAAGGGTTTACCTCCAAAAAGAGACCATGACCATGCCATCTAGCTAGTACCAAGGATTCAACCCCAACATCAGACCTTATAGGGTCCCTTATATGCAAAATAGTTAAATTGAGAAGATAGTACAAGAGATGTCAGAAGCAAGAATTATTTTTAGTTAGAGTGCTTACTCTTCTCCTGTAGTGATGGTATAGAAAAATATGACAATTGGCACATGTGTCTAGATTACAGGGAACTCAATAAGTACATAGTCAAAGATAAGTTTCTTATTTCTATAATTGATGGTTTTCTAGATGAGTTACATGGTGTTGTTTACTTTACAAAACTTGATCTTCATTCCAGATACTATCATATTAGAACCAGGAATGAAGATATTCATAAAACATCATTCAAGACACATGAAGGCCATTATGAGTTCTTAGGAATGCCTTTTCGACTAACAAATGCATGCTCTACATTTAAAATATTGATGAATTCTATATTTAATCCATTTCTGCGGAAGTTTGTTTTAGTTTTCTTTGATGATATATTAATCTATAGTAAAACATGGGAGGAACATCTGGATCATGTAAATAAGGTGTTGGAAACTCTTGAACAACATCAACTTTATGAAAATCCTACGAGTGTTCTTTTGGTGTCAAGGAGGTTGAATATATGGGTCATATTGTCTCTTATGAATGTGTTAAAGTGGAACCTAACAAGACTAAATCCATGCTTGAATGGAAGATTCCCAAAAAACGCTGCAAAATATTTGAGGAGTTTTGGGGATTACAGGTTATTATCGTAGATTTGTAAGGAATTATGGAAGAATAACAACACCACACATCTTTATTGAAGAAGGATTCTTTCCATTAGAATGAGAAACCTACAACAACATTTGAGTGGATGATGGAGGCCATGGACACCACTCTAGTTCTACCCACCCAGATTTTTCCAAAACATTCATTGTTGAATTTGATGCTTTAGGGTATGGTATGGGGCATTACTCATCCAAGAAATTTGACCCATTACCTTTGAATGCCATTGTTTTAAGTGTAAGAATATATCAAAACCATTTTATGAGAAGGAAATTCTAACCATACTTCATGTAGTGAAACAATGGAGACCATATCTAATAGGTAGACATTTCAAATTAAAGATGCATCATGATAGTTGGAAATAATTCCTAGAGCAACGTTTATCATCCGAGTAACAACAAAAATGGTTCTAAAAATGTTGGGGTATGATTTTGAGATAATATACAAGAAAGGGAAAGATAATGTAGTTGTTGATGCTCTATCTTGGAAGGATGAATCAGCCAAGGCATTTTTGTGTGCCATATCTATATTACAATAGGATTGGATAGAGGTGCAAATCGAATGGAAAATTGACCGGAGTAAACAAAATCTCATTTAGAATCTCAACGGGATCGAAGCATGTCAAAAAAATGTGTATGGAAAGGATATATGCTTTATGGTATAAAGATAGATTATACTTTTGTAAGAATTCAAACCTTAAAAAAGGGTTCTATCTAAGCTCCATGCTTCTCCAATAGGGGGAATTTTGGCTTCTTAAATACTTATCATCGAATCAAGAACAATTTCTTAAGGAAGCAATAAAAGTGGATGTCCAAAAATTGTGGCGGAATACATGGTTTGTCAACAAAATAAGGGTAAAACAATTAATTCCCGGGTCTTTTACAACATCTATCTACTCCTAGCCCAAGGTGGGAAGAGGTGTCACTAAACTTCATCACAATATTTCCTAAATCATAAGGGAAAAATGTATTCATGGTGGTGGTGGAAAAACTCACCAAATATGCCCATTTTTGTGCCTTATCACATCCATATTTTGTGAGTACATTAGCAACATCCTTCATGAATACAATTCATAAGCTGCATGTGACAATGTACACGCCTAAAATTACATGTGCTACATTTTTGGAAAATAGTTACAAAATTCCCCAATGATGATTCATGTCCTTTCAGAAGGTGTTCGAGTTCCTAAACCCATTCACAGTACATATTTGTAGCCTAGATGTTTGTACATATATTTTCCATGCTTTCTTCCATCTTCTGCTTCATTTTTGTATGTTTTGGCCTTTAGTGTCGGGACCGCCACCCTACCGAGCGGAGGAGGGTGGCGGTCATGTGCACGTTTTCGAGAACTCTTTATACGTGATTTTTACATGCATGATTTCACTTAACTTGACATCTAGGGTGCGATTGTGAACCGAATTTCCTAAAAATAGTCATGCTTTCATGGTATTCCTTCCCTCTTCTATTTTCAAATAGATTTAATTAGTTTGAACTACCTCTTCACTCAATGATTTGACATTCCAAGGCTTCCTTTTGCATGAATGCACATCTTAGCCGATTACTATATAATCAATTCTTTTATTTAAGAAAATGGATTGAGAATTTTGTGTATCTTGCATAGTATTGATGCCATAATCCTATTGGAAATTGCATAGCCAAGATCTATTCACTTGTGTTATCTCTCTTCCACCTACATTGAAACCAAACTACTTTCAAGTTTTCATTGCTCAAGTGCCTTTTCCCACTGTTGCCTTTGCATTCCCAATTTCTTGGACTCATATGGACACACAAAGACAAAAAGGATAAAATGATGGGACAAGAACAAATACAACCAAATTTTTCAAATCTCTTACATATCCAGGTTGGAATTATTTGTTTGTTTGCTTCATTTTTCAAGTTATCAATTTTGAGTTATTCATTTCAAATACATATCAAACAGAGTAGAAAATTGTTTCATTTCAGTTAATCAAGAAATTACAAATAGAGAAAATCATTAGAAAGCTTTCTCTTTGACATTACTAGGGAAGTAGTGGGGAAAAAGAACTCTTCTAGGGTTATGATTTGTTCTCTACCTCTGAGGTAGGGTTTAAAGGGTTTTGATTAAATTAGTTCATTTGTTTTAGATCTAGATTCACATACTTGCACAAGTAATTAACTACAACCAGCTAATTACTTGTATTTAATTTTGTTTATTAGATTATAAGCATTGTTTAAAATCCCAGAAAAGATCAAAAATATTTACTTTTTCTAGATTAGTTTGCTTCCATTGTTTTGTTCAAATATAATATGAAAATACCAAAAACATAGTTTAAAGGAAAAATAACTCTTCTAGGGTTATGATTTGTTCTCTACCTCTGAGGTAGGGTTTAAAGGGTTTTGATTAAATTAGTTTAGTTGTTTTAGATCTAGATTCACATACTTGCACAAGTAATTAACTACAACCGGCTGATTACTTGTATTTAATTATTTTTATTAGATTAGAAGCATTGTTTAAAATCCCAGAAAAGATCAAAAATATTTACTTTTGCTAGATTAGTTTACTTCCATTATTTTGTTCAAATATAATATGAAAATACCAAAAACATAGTTTAAATTTCCTTTGATAGTTAGTTTTCTTTATCAAAATCAATTCAATTCATTCCACATGACCATCAAAGGTCCAAAACAAGAGAAAACATTTAGTTGTGATCCATTTGTCCCTCAACCCAACAAGCGAGTTGTTGACCGACATTGATTCAAGTTTATGCTTGTTAGTTATATGCACACCTACTAGGTATTATGAAAAGATAGAATAATTAAATACATTAAAAATTGTAGTTGATCAAGCCTACGATTATTGGACTACTCCTTATAACAAGGCTTGATTACACATATGACCATACAAAGACCACAACCTCCACGAGTTCACGGTTGTGATCCCCAGTTCCACAACCCAATGAGCCTCTTTGACCAATTAAACATTGACATTGGTTTATATGCACTAGTATTTAGATCATCACCACTTCCACTTGACATTGTTGCATAACTTTCAATGTTGAACATAGTAGTCGATCAGGCTAAGGCTTTCTGGACTAGACCAAAAACCTCCCATAGACCTTATGGTTTCATTACACCTCTCGTTCTCACTTCCATGACCTTGTCTAGAAATCTATACGAGGCGTCTACATGCCACTTTTTGCATGTTTAATAACCAGATAGATAGAATCTCACAGAGCCCAATATCATTGGGGCCTTCGATTAGCTATTATATCTCCCGACCATTCCATTATACCACTTGACTTAGGATGACTTTATTTTCCTTAGACTTATAGATCATGATATTACATGTTGAAGACATGAGGTTTCCTCGTTAACTTATTCATCACTACCACACATACACCCATTTCCATTCTACACTGGATATCTCAACACAACCTTAGGAGGTCGGGTGTGAAGAAGGTCATGTGTTGATTTTATTTCTTACAAATTGGTGAACCCAACGTTAAGAGATAGTCTTTAAATGTTTCCACTTTCTTTGTTTATCTTGCTCTCTCCCATTATTCTATGGGTATTCTTATACACCCCAAATATGTCGGGATATGATGAATATGCTCGATCCCTCTCAGGTTTTGATGTATACAACTATCAAACATGTAGACAACAACAATCACCTTTTCTCTCTACATGAGTAGATAACCATTTAAGCTGTTCAAGCTCAAAATCCTGTTCTTCAGGGAACCAATGTTGGTTCCTCTGTATGTATCAAGGATCTTGACCATATCACACAAACACATCCTCCTAAGTAATCAAGTTCTAACAACATGACTTTCACTAGGGAGGCAATGTCATCTCCTCGAGTTTTGGTCATGCGCAACCCATTAGCATGCAAAAGTAGGACCAACTACCACATCTAAATGAGGATTACTTTACACGATATGCCGAGAAGTGAATAATGCTTCCAGAATATAAGCGGGATTTTTACATGTTACAAGGACATGTTGATGTCCTTCTCGAACAATAACAATACCCTTCCAACACGAGAAAACATTGCCAACAAGGGGTGGTAGAACAACAAACAATTCATAGCAGGATACCACACTCCTCAACAACCTCAAAAAGTTCAACAACAAGCACTGAAACAAAACACCACCCCATCAATGGGTGATGTCATATCAGCATTAGTAGACAAATTCAAAGAGTTAGAGCTTTCCCAAAACACTCAAAATTCATATGCAGGGAAAGAAAGAGTTTCTCATTATCCGCATAGTTATGGACACACACCTATTGCGCAAACTCCTTCGATTTATATGGGAACTCCAAGCCTGGATATTTGATAAATCCAAGCGGAACCTTGGGTATACTCCCCCCTGCACCTCATATGGATATCCACAATAGGCACCAGTCAGAAGTGCATTCTCAAATTCCATACAAGATGGAAATGCAACCTTCCCTGGCTTTGTACCTTCAAATCCATATTAAAACAGTCAACCCCCTTACATACACATGTACTCTAAATCACCACAGTGGGATATGTACACTTACCCAAGTCCATATGGTCAGCAATAGGAGATGTTATATGCCCTAACAAATGTATACATTGTACCATTTTAGCAACCGATGTGACCTCCACCTCCCAAACAAGGATATTCAATGGTTGAAACATACACAATGGGGACCTATTCTGAATATCTTAAGGAGCCTCTCAACTTCTCCATATGAATTTTCATGCTCCCAAGAACCTTTCTTGATCTTCCAAATTTCAAATGGGAGGGGGATCCTAATGCTCGTGTCAAAGATTACGTAATGGCCATTCGATAGCTACTCCCATGGGATGTCGTTGTTACAAATATTTTCCCTATGATACTAGAAGGTATCGCTCTCGATTGGTACTATAAGATACCGGAGGATTCGGTACACTCCTTCAAGTAACTTTTGTTAGAGTTTATTGAGGATTTTGATATAATCAAACTTTTAAGGACATGAATCGAGAGAATTCCTTCATATCAAACAAGATCACAACTAGTCCGCTACCCACTTCATTCAAAGGTGGCGATGGGTTCTATATTCCTCTAAAATCAATCCAAACATGGATAAGACAGAGATTTTTTATTTTTTCCTCCACTCCCTTAATAGAGAGACAAAGGAAGAAGTCAAAAACTTCCCACTAAGGAGCTATGAGGGGGGGCTTCAGAGGGTGCTCTTTGGATTGATCAAGCAATTGTAGACAATGGTTGTAAGACTTACTGAACAAATGGGAGGTTATTTAGCCCTAGCAAAGGTAATTCTAGGTACTCCAACAATGTGAACAATAATCAAGGACCAAAGCTCCTTAATAAGAATCGTGGGGTTATAAATGACAATGTTACCGATCAGCCCAAGAAACCCAATGTTGTTATCTCTCCCAATACAAACACTACCAACAAAAAAACAAAAATGGAAATAATCAAAGGAATAATAACTTCTCTCCTTCAATAAATGTTGATGATTTTAATCATCAACAACAACAACCTCAATAACTAAGACTAGTGTAGACCTAAGGCCCTAGTCAGTACCCAGGCGAGTATCCAAACCAATTCCAAAATCAAGGGTAGGGGTTCCCAAATTTTAATTATAATAATCAGTAGTTGGAGGATCAAAGCTAATTATTTGTTGAGATGTTTTGGCAAACCCAATAGCTCCAAATCGAGAACACTTATACGGGACCGGTATCCTCATAGAAAACACCACTTAGGATATTTAGCAATCCTCTCCCACATGCCCAAAAGATGGTAGAATAGATCCCAATGGTTCAAACAAAGGCATAACAATAGCAATGAACAATCATGAAGCCTTAACTTTGTCAAACTCATAGGTAATGGCTCCTTTGGATGGTCACCAACAAACAAAAATTGTGGGATTGGTAGAATTGGACACCAAAATTCAAATTAACATTTTCACTAGAACCAAATATTATTCATCACAGCCTATCCTGATGTACCCAACTATATCAAATGACATTTATGAAACACTAGGCAAGCCAGTAGGATCTTATGACTTGATCAATGACCTAACCAAAACATTCTCTCACATTTCCTTCTTGGATCTGTTAAAGAATTCCCATGCTCATAGAGTTTATTTATTAGAAGCACTAGGTATTGGGATTTTATTAATGTCACCCCTTCTCCAAAAGTGAAAATAAACCATATAGACTTTGATGTTTATCCTCCATGACAACCTGTAAAGAGATGTTGGATTTGTATTTGACATCGAGAAAGATGCCCACGGACGCTAGAACAACTCCTAGAGGTGATCGGCCTTTTTTACAAGTTTGGATTTACAATAACTATGTAAAATGTGTGATGATTGATGATAGGGAAGCAATTAACATAGTCCCCTTCTATTTCCTTCAAAATTTAGGTTACAGAGAGAGAATAATTACTCCTCAACATGAAACACGCTGAGAGGTTATGACAACCTCAAAGTGACGTCAATTGGAACTATAGTGTTGTCAGTCACTCTTGGACCTAAGATGGTTTTAACCAAGTTTTATATTATAGATCGAGAAACCAACTATAATATGATCCTTGTTCATCCTTGGATTCATCACATGAAGGTGATTCCCTACACTTTGTTTCAAGAAGTAAGATTCCTACATTTATGGAAGGTCTTCGTGGCACAGGGTGACCTAAAACCCTTCGACATAAATCTAGCTAATCTAAAGAAGATGCCAGGGGTTCATTCTAATTTTGAGCTTCTGTAAAATAGTTAAAAAAATACAATCTCAACCCTGAGAATAGAAGCCGGTTCCTACAATGAAACTAGAAACTACGGGTTTAATTTAAGGAGTTCCTACCAGTAAAATATGAAATTGTAATTGTTGAGACGGCAGTGTCACGGGAACAACAACAAAGATAGATGAGTTGTTGGAGAATGACCTACCTCTTCTTCTTGTTTGATTCCATGGGTATATGACATGCCCTAGGACTCGGCTCTCTTCGCTGATGACATATGCATGGTAGAGGTCTCAAAAGCAAGGGAAGATAATACAACAAATAATCCAACTTCAATATTCCCGATGACTGTTGGACCTTGAATTACGATGGAGCAAAGTGTCACTTTGGTGTTGGGGAAGGTGTGATACTTACCAACCCTCAGGGAAGGGTCATGCCCTTTTCCTTTAAATTTAATTTTGAATGCACTAACAACGGAACAAAATATGAGGATCTCCTTCTTGGTCTCATAGTAGCCAAAAGGATGGGTTCTCTTAATATTAGGGTGACATGTGATTTAAAAATGGTTACAAATCAAGTATCTCGAAGTATACAAGACTATCTGTGAACATCTACAGCTCTATAAGATTTTCATCCTCGAGTTAAGAAAAGGTTTTGATTTCATTTCAATCAAAGCTATACCCAAAGAATAAAACCTCCTTGCTGACTCTATAAAAACATTTGCTTCTTGTTTTACCCCAAACAACAAGTTAGAAGATGCTAGCTTTAAGGTTTTAATTTGTTTCAAACCTTTGGTTCATAAAATACCAACAACCCCAATTCTAGCTTATGTGGACGCCGAGAATGAGATTATCACCTTAGATTACGCTAAAAACAACAAAGAAATCCTAGGGTATTTGAATGCCTACAAATATTTGCATCCCGCTCATCATAAGATCATATTTTCTCTCATCCCACACCCTTTCTCTTACTTTGGATATTCCATGATAGACCCTTCCTCTATAGAAGGTCTTGAGGTCTATGAAGTATAATGGGAAGGAGACTTAGAGCTACCTTTATCCCCACCTAAATTTGAAGAGGGTAATGCCTCCTCAATCGAAGGAACAATTGATATAAACATTGAGATAGAGGAGGAACCAAAAATATTGAAGTTGGGATCCTCTCTAATTCCAAAGGAGATAGAAATAAATCCCCAAATCCTCAAGGATCATGAAAAATATTTTGCATTTAGTTACAAGGAAATCACAAGAATTGTGCCACACATTAGAGTTAACAACCTTGTCACTAGGAAAAATTCTAATCCAATTAAGCAAAAGTTGAGACCCATTAAGCCAAAGGTAGCCCTCATGGTGAAAGAAGAAATGATGAAACTCCTACATGTGGGGTTCATCAAGCTAGTCAACTATTCATAATGGGTTTCTAATATCATCCCCATTCTAAAAAAGAATGGAAAAATTTGCATTTACATAGACTTTCGAGATATCAACAAGGCTTTTCCCAAATATGATTTCCTATTACCATCCATCGATGTTTTTATCGATGCAACAATTGGTTATGAGTTGTTGTCTCTCATGGATGGTTTTTCTGGATATAACCAAATTTGAATCTCTAAGGAGGATCAAACCAAAACTACATTCATCCCTCCTTGGGGAACATACTATTATGTTGTCATGTCATTCGGACTTAAGAAACTAGTGCAACATACCAATGAGTGATGACTTATATATTCCATGATTTTATCTATAAGAGTTTTGAATCCTATGTGGACAATCTTCTGGATAAGTCGAGAAAATGTTGGGATCACCCTAAGAAGCTTCATATCATCCTTTCTCACTTAATCTAATACGATGTCACATTAAATCCATTCAATGTAATGTGAGGCAAGCTGATGGGATACATCATATCTTCATGAGGGATTGACATAGACCATCCAAAATACGAGCTGTAATGGAAATTATTCCACCATCAAATGAGTTTAGAATCATATCTTTCTCGAGAAAACTTGGTGCAATCAAAGGTTTATCCCGATCTAACATTTTCTATTCACTCATTTAATAATTTATTAAAAATGATTGTTACATTGATTGAATGGAAGAATGCAATAAGGAATTTGAGTCGAGTCAAATGATTCTTACTATTTCCTCCCACAATCATGCCGCCAAAGTCAGATCACCCCTTAATTTTGTATTCATGAGCTACAAGTGTCGCATTAGCCTTCATGTTAGCTCAAGAGGATGATGATAAATGAGAATGTGTGGTCTATTTTATTAGTCAAACATTTCTTGACTATGAGACTCATTACACATAGGTAGAAAAGGAATTCCTTACCATAGTCTTCACAACAAAGCACTTGAGGCACTATATGCTAAATCAAGAAACAAGGGTCATTGATAAATCGGATCATTTGCGGATGTTTCTCACACAAGGTTCCTTAGCTTAGAAAGTTGGATACTTTATAACTTTGATGGGCGAGTTTGAGTTAGCTTTTGTTAATCGAAATATGTCAAAGGACAAATCTTTATGTACTAGTTAGATGATAACCCATTAGATGGAGGCGATCTAGTAAATCTGGACATCCCCAACGGATGTGTGTACTTTGTTGAAACCAATCCTCCCATTTCTAGGTGCCCATGGTACACTGACATTATTAATTTTGTAGTGGATCATACATATCCAGAAGGGGAAACATTACAACATAGAAGATAGTTACGTGTTATAACCGTTAAGTATGCTATCTTAGAACATGTTCTCTATCATAGAGACTTTGATGGAATTTTTTTAAGATGTGTTGACCAAGAAGAATTTGAGAATATTCTTAATGAATTGCATAGTGGAAGTATGTGGAGGTCACTTCGGCGGCCACACCACTGCTTCAAAGATACATTGGATGGGCTACTTCTATCCCACATTAGAGCATGATGTGGTAGAGTTTGTGTGCAAATGCCATAAATGTCTAGATTTATCCCATGAGATCCACATACCAGCACAAGATCTATAACCAATTGCAACACCATGTCCCTTTTCCATGTGGGGCCTTGATTTGATAAAGAAGTTATCTCCCTCATCAACTGATGGTCATAACTTGATAATCACGGCCACTGAGAATACTTTACTAAGTGGGTAGAATCCATGCTTCTTACCACCGTACTGTATGTGTAATCACTAAGTTCATTACGAACCAAAACATTTGTAGTTATGGGGTCCCAAAAGTCATTATCTCTTATAATGGCACATCTTTCAAAAATGAGGAAGTACGTGAATTATGTGAAAAGTTCAAAATAAATCACCATATGGATTCTCTCTATTATCCTCAGGCCAATGGACAAGCTGAGGCTACAAACAAGACGTTAAAATCCATTCTCCTTAAGATTGTCAAGGAGAATAAACGAGATTGGCATTTAAATATCTTTTTAGCCTTGTGGGATTATCAAACATCGGTAGAACACCGATGAGGGCAGCCCCATTTTCTTTGGAAGGGCAGTTTTACCATTTGAAGTCAAAATACCTAGTCTTTGTATCTCATTGTAAGGAATTTTGGGAGAAGAAGGATATCAAGAGGCATGAATCTCTCAATTAGAAATCCTTGATGAAGTTAGGCTCAATGTTGAAAAGAGGCGTAGCATTTATGCTTTGACCGAATCACTCGGAAATACAATAATAAAGTCTACGAGTGTGAAATATATGATAGATATTTGGTTTTAAGACCTGATATCCAAATAGACAAAAATAATGGCGAAGGAAGGAAATTCATGCCTAGGTGTTTAGGTCCATATTGAGTAATAGAAGACTATAAAAGTGGGGCATTTCACTGTGCATGCAGTAGAGGGTGAGGAGTTTAGCGAATTTGTAAACTCTCTTCACCTGAAGAGATACTACGCATGATCTATTAGCATTCCCATATGTATATTACTGCATCCACATTACATTTTCATCTACCAGTTCATTTCATAAAATTTTTGATCAAGGGACTTATTCTTATAGCAATTACTAAAAACTTACGAAAACATTGGAAAAACATTAAAATTATATCTCTTCAAATCTTCATGGTGACTATACGCACCCAAAATTACATGTGCTACATTATTGGAAAAATGATTAAGAAATTCCCCAATGATGATTCAAGACCTTTCAAGAAGGTGTTTGAGCTCCAATTTCCATTCGTAGTGTATATTTGTTACCTAGACATCTTTACTTATCCTTCTCGTGCTTTTTCCAGCTTCCTACCTCTTTATGCACATGTTTTGGCCTTTAGTGCTAGGACCACCGCCCTACACCGTGCAAAGTAGTTCTAAAACCACCACCCAAAATATGGTGGCGATCACAAAGCGCTGCCCTGTGTAGGGTGGTGATCCTGCTCGCTTTTTCCAAATTATCTCACGTGTGTTTTAACATGCAACGATTCACTTAATTTTGATTTTTACATGCATCTATGAGCCAAATTGTCTAAAATTAGCTTTGATTGCTTAGTTCTCCTTCCTCCTTCTATTTTTAAATAGATTTAATTAGTTGGAACTACTCCTTTCCTTGATATTGAAGGCACCTCCCATCCTCCATCCTATATATTCCATGCTTGTATTCAATAAAATGGCATGAGAATTTTTGTGCATCTTGCATTGTATTTCTACTACAATCTTTCTAGGAATTGCATAGCCAAGCTCTAATCTTTCATGTTATCTCTCCTCTACCTACATTACATCCGACTCGCCATCAAGTCTGCTATTGCTCAAGAACCATCCTCCTACTTGTTGTTCTTGCATTCCCAATCCTTTGTACTCACATGAACACTCATAGAAAGAAAGGAACATACTAAGGGGACAATTACAGACACAACCGGATTTTCCAAAGCTCTTACTTGTCCAGGTTGGAATTGTGTGTTTGCTTGCCTCGCTTGTTTAATTATTAATTTCAAATCACTAGTTTCAATTACATATCAAATAGATTAGAAAATCATTCATTTCAATAAATTATTCAATCACAAGTAGATCAAATCATTAGTAAGCTTGCCTCTTAACATTACCAGGGAAGTTGTGGGGAACAATAGCCCCTTTTAGGGTCATGATTTGTTCTTCACCTTTGAGGTAGGGTTTGAAGGGTTTTTATTAGATTAGGTTATTTATTTTAGATTAGATTCATACATTCGCACAAGTAACCAGACTACATCTAGCTGATTTTTTGTCTTTAGTTTATTTATTAGATTAGAACACATTGCTTAAAAATTAGAAAAGAACAAAAATATTTCCTTTAGTAGATTAGTTTTCTTTTATTGCTTTGATCTGTAATATTGTGAAACCTTTCATCCGAGATGTAAAAATGTCATAAAATAGGACATTTTACCGGTAGATGTCCTAACAAAGAGATCTCTCAAGAAGAAAAAAAGGGAAAAACGATAATTCTTTTGAAGAATCGATAAGATACGAGGAAGTTAGGTTAGAAAATAAGGATGCAAGAAAAATAAAGATCAAGGGAAGGGGGAAGGGATACCCCTTAACCAACCAGAGCTGAACTACAAGAAAGGTAAAAAGGGATTTAGAACTCTAATTAGGAAACCATTGATTTGTAGGAAGCTCTGGCGTCCTAAAACCCCAATGATGACGGGTGCATCTAAATTTCATCCACCTCCATAAAAGATTTAGATATACATACTCCAAGTAAAGGTGACTCGGAGGTTGATGAGCAAACTGAGACAATTATAGTGAATCTTCTATCTAAGGAGGTAGATCAGAATGGACTTTGGGATAAGTATAAGGACACTAGAGTTGTGCCAGGGACAAAAGCAACTAAAAAAGCTAATCCTGATCCATTGTGCACCATTGAGGAAGACCTAAATGAGGAAAAATAAAAGACAGAATCAGAAACCTCGCTAAAGAAAGTCTCTTCATTGTTTAAGAGTTGTTCTCCTAAAAGTGGGAACCCCCTACCCAATAATAACTCAGCAACTTTACAACCCTTTGACAATAAACAGGGAGAGAAAGAGGAGGGGGAAGTTACGCCACTTAAAGAAAATATGTTGTCTGATGGAGATCTAGATTTGACCAATGGTTTTTTAGAGGTTAAAAAAAAAAATATTGAAGGGATTTACTAAGATCCCATATTCATTATATAATGAGAAAAAAATAAAATTGATAACTGGGGAGCTTCAACATCCAGAACTACAAGATCATCTGCTAGAAGAATAGTGGATTTTGGAAGCATCTCTAAAAGAGGTAGACCTTCAAAGAAGACACTTAGAACCAAAAGAATAGAGGAAGATATTGCAGATGGTACTCAAAGCCAATTGAGCCATCAAGAAATTACATCACCGATATCATTTAGATGAAGATCATCTCATGGAATATAAGAGGTCTGAATGGAAACTATAAACAAATAATAATTAAAGAGTTAAGAGTTTCTAGTAGGCCTAGCATTCTACTTCTGCAGGAAACCAAGATGAATTCTAAGGTACTTGAAAATTGTAAAAATAATTTTTGGGAAAATTTGAACATGGTTGTGGTGGATTCTCAAGGAGCTTCAGGTGGAATAGTGAATTTTGGGATAAGAAGCATTATATTGGTATGATTCTTTCTGAAACTAGTAACCATCTTGCTGTTAAATTCCATGCTATTGAAAATAATTGTACTTGGATCCTTTCTAATATCTATGCACCTAATACGGTTAGTGGAAGAAGGAAACTCTGGAACGATCTAAAGATTTTCAGAATTGAGAATAGTTCGATAATCGGCTTATTATGGGTGAATTTAAATCCCCTTTAAATCTAAGGGGGAAACAAGGGGAAACTCTTGTTTCTCCACTGGTATGGATGAATTTTTTGATTTCGTTGCTGATCTAAATCTCATGGATGTGGATCTTCATGGCAATTAATATACCTAGACAAACAAAAGTTTGGGTAGGGATATGATTCAAGTCAAGACTAGATAGAGCTCTTATCTCTGCTAGTTGGAATCTTCACCAAGACTTTCATCTCACCTCTCTCGCCCTGAGGTGGTTCTAATGACAATCCGATATATTTAAATTTTGTTAATTTGGCTAAGCCCACCAGAGCTCCTTTAAATTCGAAAAGATGTGGATGGAACATGATCACATATTTGATAAGATTAATGAATGGTGGAATTTTGTGGGTGAGGAACTAATCAATTTAGGCTTATTCAAAAGCTTTAAAATGTCAAAAAAATAGGTTAAAATTTGGAATAAAGAAGTCTTTGGGAATGTTTTTGTGAGAAAAAAGGAATTAAAACAGAGACTCCAAGATCTAGAAAATAAAATAAATTCACGGGGAGTTCTTTGGAGGACCATTTAGTGGAAAAAATATCCTTTCAGAGTTACACACGGTTCGTAGCAGGGAAGAATCCTTATGGAGACTTAAATCTAGGGCTATATGGCTGAAAGAGAGTGACAGAAATATGAAGTTCTTCCATATGACCACTTTGAAGAATAGAGCTTGTAATAGGGTTGCAGAAGCTTCTAAAGGAAATGGCATCATAATAAAATATCCGTAGATCATCAAGGATGAACCTCTTAGATTCTATGAAAAATTGCTCAATGAGAAGGGTGCTATTAACGATATGGCTGACTCTTTTATGTTAGAAGCTATCCACAAGATAAAATTGGGGAGTAGAGATTTACAGACATTACCAAATTTGTTACTTTGGAGGAGCTTCAGAAAGTTTTTTTTACTCTTAAAGGAGATAAGGCTCCAAGACCAGATAGCTTCTCTGTCAAATTTTTTCAGAAATTTTGGGAAATTTTCTCAAATGATCTCCTTAGGGCTGTAAATGAATTCTTTAGAACTGGAGATTTACTGAAAGAGCTAAATAATACTCACATCGTGCTAGCTCCCAAAAAAATTATGCTAAAAATTTCGACTCATTAGCTTGGTTAATGCTATCTAGAATTTTTACTAAGATTATTGTCACCAAACTGCAGTTCATTTTGAATGATTTAATCTCAAAGCAGTAGAGTGGGTTCATCAGAGGAAGGATGATTCAATATGGTGTGATCATGGTGCATGAGATTATACATTCTATGGATAATAATAAAAAATCAAGCATGGTCCTTAAAATTGACATGAATAAATCCTTTGATAAAGTCTCCTAGTCTTTTCTTAACAAGGTTTTGGCCAAATTTGGTTTTCTCAAAAAATTCAGAAGAATTATCAAGGCTTGCATTTCTAGTGCTAGATTCTCTGTGGTGGTTAATGGTGAACCAAAGTGGGGTACTTTACCAAAGCATTACGGTTTTAAGACTGGGTATCCTATATCCCCTCTCGCTCTTCATTATTATGGCAGATAACATCAGCAGAACAATTACCAAAGTTGTTAAAGATGTTCTTCTAAAAGGCACTAAACCTACCTTTATGAATCAAACGGCTTCTCATCAGTAATATGTGGATGACACTATTCTGCTTTTAGTGGCATCTATCTTGGAAGATAAGGTGATCAAGTCCATTCTAAAATTTTATGAGGTTGCTTATGGGCAAGAGATAAACTTTGATAAAAGTTCAATTTTCTTTTTCAACACTCCTTTGGAAAGGCAACATAGAATTTCTAAAATATTGGGGTGTAAAATCAATTCACTTCCCACTACTTATTTGGGGCTCCCCTTGGTACTAAAAAAGTCTCAATCAAAGTTTGGAATGATCTACTGGAAAGATTCCAAAAGAAAATGGTCGGATGGAAAGGGGCCATTCTTTCTAGTGTTGGTAAATGTCTGCTTATCAAAAGCACTCTTCAAAATCTACCTATCTACATTATGTCTCTCTATAACATTCCTTCTGCCTTCAGAGAAAAAATTGAAAGGATTCAAAAACACTTTTTATGGCAGGGAATGGAGGAAAAATTCAAATATCACTTGGTTTCTTAGGATCAAGTGTGCACTCCTAAAAGGATTGGGGGATTGGGCATAAAATATATAAGAAAAATGAATATGGCCTTAATTGTAAAAATGGGTTGGAGAATGCTCTTGGAGGAACAACCATGGATTGATCTCAATAAGGCCAAATATATTGAACAACAATCAACTTTCTCTTTCCTTCATGATGAAAAACTTCCCTAAGGTTCCATTTTCTGGAACAACTTGATTCTAGTCAGGAATTTCATCAAGCAAGGTTGTAGATGGAAAGTTGGAAATGGCAGAGACATCAATTTTTGGGGAGATAATTGGTATAATTTCAGCCTCAATGACAAATTTGGTGCAACCAAGGATAGTCTTGAACATAAATATGGTACTAAGGTCATTGATTACATGGAAATTGATGGAAATAAGAAGAGATGGAAACAACTCTCAGTGGATAGAATTGAATTGAACTCCATGTTGTCCTCTCTTCAGGAGAAACTGGACCTCATTCCCTTGAATCAGTTGGAAGTCAAGGATGAAATTATCTGGTACAAATCTAGAGATGGGGATTATACGGTTAAATCTGGATATAATTCTTACTTTGAGAATATCCAGAGTGAGTTTAATTGGAGCAAGATTTGGATGACTGAACTAACCCCTAAAATTAACTTTTTCTTTTGGCTTGTGCTCAGAGGCAGAATTCTTACTAATGACAACCTAATGAAGAAAGGATTCATAATGCCTAATAGATGTCACCTTTGCAAAAAATAATATGAGGATATTAAGCACCTTTTTTTCCACTGTGAGTATGCTTCAATGATTTAGAGTTATGATTTTTCCAAGTTCAATGTTTTCTGGATTGTGCCTAAGGATTTCATTTAGTTTTGGATCCAATGGAATCCTCCTTTTAAGCACTATGTTGTGAGAAGACTTTGGAAACTGGTCATGCCCCATATTATCTGGAGGATTTGGAAAGATAGAAATGATATCATTTTTAGAAACAATAAATAGCATTGCAAGCTTAGCTTTGTTAAGATTGGTCATGCTATTAAAGATAATATTGGGAGATTCAAACCTCCCAAGAATAAGAAATATCCTAAGAATGAAGAATATATACTTTCCAACTAGAAGATAGGAGCTGTAAATTTGTAGATTAGGAATACCTCAAACATTGATAGGTCTCTGATTCATTGGATCCCTCCTGAGATTAACTGGCATAAACTAAACTTTGATGGTGCCTCCAAGGGTAATCCTAGAATTGCTACTTTGGGGAGGTGTAATTTGGGATCATAAAGGTTGTTTAGTTGTTGCTTATGCTAGAAAAATGGGGATTCAGACAAATCATTATGCAGAAGCCCTAGCTGCTCTATGGGGGCTAAGGGTTGCCAAAGATTATAATACACGAACATAATTTTGGAAGGATATTCACTAAACATCATCAATCACCTAAATCAAATTTCTCCTCCTAAGCTGGATTATCAAGGACTTTATTATGGAATCCATAAGTATTTGTCAAAATTTCAAGAATATCATCATTAGGCATACTTATAGGGAGGGGAATAAGGTTGCGGATACCTTGGCCAATGTTGGCATCAATAATAATCTAACCATATGGGATGATGAAAATTACATCCCTAAGGAGGTACATAATAGCATTAATGTAGATAAATATGGGCATTCAAACATGGAGTAGAAATAATAATGGTATGGAGCGGGCTTTAGCAGATGTGAAAGATCACACATGTGAGAATTATCATCCTAACTACAGCCATATTAACGCCCATGATCCTCACACAGGTGGCTGGGTTCTTAAAAACCAGGACAGACATAAGGAAGATAAAGATTCAAATGAGGGTTTTGAGCAGAAAATTTACAAGAATAGCAGGGAGAAGAAGAAAATGGGAGGTGCCCCGTGCCAACTAGAGCCCTGTAGTGATCCGGCCTAGAAGAACAATGAGGAGCTATGGAACCTCTTACACAAGGGCGGCATTTCCAATTTTATAGAACGCATTCAGGGACACGATCAGAATATTTTGGTTCATTTCACAATGGACTGGAAGGATGAAAGGTGAAATATGGTGGCCACCATGTTACTATTAATGAAGATTTGATTGCTGAGGCTACAGGCCTCAAGTTGGAGGGATATCATTTTTTTAGCAAAAGGATTGACAGGGGCAGCTAAGGCTAAGAAATTCTCTGATGAGGGAGAGGAGCTTGAATTTGTTTCTATGGGTATTAGGGTAAGTTCTATCCCCAATCCATTCGACACAAATATGATGGTTAGGTATATTTCTCTGGAATGGCGATACAAAACTATCCCTGTTAAGCACATGGTCTTTCTTAATCACTTTAGAAGGCAATTTGTGGTCTGCTTCCCACATTACCTACTAAATTCCCTTCAACGCTCCATTTTGGACTTTTAGAAGCACTCTCGTGCTATCCCTCTCCACCATGGCCTTATCCCTTGGTCCCATAACCTAATGGGACAGAATTGATAATCGATATTAATACCGGTTTAAATTTTACATTCTTACACACATCTGCAACTTTCATTTGAGGAAAAAAACAACTCAATATGCTAAACATCGCTGCTAATCAAGCCTACAACTATTAGACTACTCTTGGCAATAGGGTTTGATTACATGCATGACCATTCAAGGGCCACAACCTCCATGAGTCTTTGGTTTTGATCCTCAGGTCCCACAACCCAATGGGCCTACTAGTCAATTAGACATTGACACTAGTTTGCATACATTAGTATTCAAGATCTTCACCACTTCCACTAGATATTATTATGACAGCTTTCCTTACTAAACATAGCAATTGATCAAGCTAAGACTTTCTAGACTAGACCAAAAATCGCCCATAAATACATGTGGCTCCATCACGCCTCTCGTTCTTACTTCCATGACCTTGTCTGGAAATCTATATGAGGCACCCACAGGTCATTTTCCATGTGTTCAACAACCAACAAATAGAATCTTGGCAGAGCTTGACATTGATTGGAGTCTACGAGCAGATATTATATCAGATCGAGCCATCACACCACTTCAAGTTAGGAGAGCATATTTTCCTTAGACTCATGAGATATTAACATTGCATGTTGAAGATATAATATTTCCTAATTAGCTTGATCCTTGTCACCACACTCAGATTCACACCCATTCTACACTGACTGTCTTGGCAAAACCTCAAGAGGTCGGGTGCGAATAAGGTCATGTGTTGATTTTATATCGTACAAATTGGTGAGCCCAATTTGAAGAGCTGCTCTCTAAATGTTTTCGCTTTCTTCATCCATCCTTTATTCTATGGGTATTCTTATACCCCCAAATATGTCGGCAATACAACAAGTACGGTCATCCCATCCTGGGTTTTTACATGTACAACTACCAATCAAGTATATCATAACAATCACCTTCACTTTCAACATGGGCAGATAACTACTCATCCACTCAAAACCCTCTGCTTCAATGAACCAATGTTGGTTCCTCTATACGTATTGAGGAACTTGACCAAGTCATGCAGACCTATCCTCATGAATAATCAAGTTCAAACAACATGAATTTTATTGGTGAAGCAAGTTCATCTCCTCGGGTATTGTTTCGACAGCCCATTAGCATGTAATCGGATCAACTCCCGCATCTAGATGAGGAATATTTAGCACGATATGTTAGGAGTGAACAAAAATTTCAGAACATGAACCGATATTTTTATAGTTTGCAAGGACAAGGTGATTTCCTTCTATAAAACATAACGCTACCCCTCCACCAACCAAAAAATAATGCCAATGAGGGGTGGAAACATAGTGAACAATTCATAACAGGATACCATACTCCTCAACAACCTCTGAGGCTTCAACAAAAATTACCTAAGAAAAGCACTTCCTCATCAAGAGGTGATGTCATTTCAGATTTGGTATACAAATTTAAGGATCTATAGCTTTCCCATAACACTCGGAATTTGTACACACGGGAAAGCATGAACTTCTCCCTACCGCATAATTACAAGCAAATACATACTACAGTAATCACCTAGTTTATATGAATACTCAAAAACTTGGATATTTTCTTACACAGACAGCACCTTGGGTATGCCCCCTAAGCCACGTATGGATATCTACAATATGAACCAACTGGAAGTGCATTCTCAAATGTCATACCAGCAACATCCACCGGTTTTGTGCCTTCGATTCCATATCAAGGTAATCAACCCCCTATGTACACATGTATTCTAAATCTCTGTAGGGGGACATGTATACCTACCTAGGTTCGTATGGACAACCACAGGGGATGCCATATGCTCAAAAATGTCTATGTTGTCCCATTTTAGCAACCGATGCAGCCCCCACCTCCCCAACAAGGATCTTCAATGGTGGAAACATATGCAATGGGGACCTATTATGAATATCTCAAGGAACCCCTAGACTTCTCCATTCGAGACAGTCATGCTCCCGAGACCCTTGCTTGATCTTCCGAAATTCAAAGGGGAGGGTGATCCTAATGCCCACATCAAGGCTTATGCAATGGCCATTCGAGAGCTACTCCCATGGGATGCAATCATTGTGAAAATTTTCCCTAAGATGCTAGAAGGTATTGCTCTCGATTGGTACTATAGGATACCAGAGGCTTCAATACACTCATTCAAGCAACTCATATCATAATTTATTAAATATTTTGATATGAACAAGCTTTTGAGAACAGGAATCAAGGAATTCCTTCATATCAAGCAAGAACACAATGAGTCTATAGCCCACTTTATTCAAAGGTGGCAACAAGTTCTCTACTCCTCTACAAGCGCTCCAAATATGGATCAAATAGAACTTTGTGATTTGTTCCTCCACTCTCTCAATAGGGAGACAAAGGAAGAGGTTCAAAAGTTCCCACTAAGGAGATATGAAGAGGTGCTAGAGGGTGTAATTTGAATTGACCAAGCAGCCATTGATAGTGGTCGTAAGACATACAGAGCTAATGGAAGGTTAATCACCCCTAATCAAAATAATCCCTAGTTACTCCAACAACACAAATAACAACCAAGGACTGAAAATCCTTAATAAGAATTGTGGGGTCACTTGGGATGGAGTGACAGACCAACCTATTAAACCTAACATTGTTAATTCTCCCAATACTTCCACTTTAAACAACCACAATAACAATGACAATAATCAAAGGAACAATAAATTCTCACCCTCAGTCAATGTGTAGATTTTAACCACCACCACCAACAAAAACAACAACAACAACAACAACCCCAGAAATCAAGACAAACATAGACCCAAGGCCCTAACCAATACCCAAGTGGATATCCAAACCAATTTCAAAACCAAGGGCAAGGATTCCTGAATTTTAACAATAACAATCAACATCTAAACAATAACCATAATTTTGGGCCGCAACAAGGTGCAAACCAAATGCCTTAAGATTACGATCTTGATTTATACTGCAGTTTCCATAGGTTTTACGGGCATGATGTAAGAACGTGATGCGATTGTAACAAATTTTTACAACATTTTCTAGAGGACCAAAGATAGTTATTTGTTGACATGTTTTTGGCGAACCCAACAACACCCACTCAAAACACCTACATGGGACCAAAGTATCTCCATAAAACACACCACTTGGGATATTTAACGATCCTCTCCCCACACATCCAAATAATGGTAGAATAGATCCTAATGGTTCAAACAAGGGTATTGTAATAGGGACCCATGATCACGAAGCCTCAACTTCGTCAAACCCACAAGTGGCACCTCCTTTGGATGGTCGCTAGCAAACAAAAATTGTGGGGTTAGTAGAGTTGGACACTGAACCAAAAATTAACATTGCCACTAGAACTAGGGATTATTCTTCATAGCCTATCCCAATCTACCCAACTACATCAAATGACATCCACGATACGCTAAGTAAGCCAAGTAGGAGCTTACAATTTGATCAACGAATTAACTAAGACATTCTCACACATTTCCTTCTTGGATCTGTTAAAGAATTCCCCTACTCATAGGGTCACTCTACTAGAAGCGTTGGGTCTTGGTCATTTGGCTAATGTCACCCCTCCTCTAGAAGCACAAATAAACCATGTGGACTTTGATTTCTATCCTCTAGGACAGCCTAAAAGAGATGTTGGATTTGTGTTTGATATCAACAAGATGCCCATAGATGCTGAAATAGTTTGTAGAGGTGATCCGACATTATTTTTACAAGTCTAGATTTACAACAACTATGTAAAGCATGTGATGATTGATGACGGGGAAGCAGTCAACATAGTCCCCTTCTCTTTCCTTCAAAAACTAGGGTATGGAGAGACTAATTTCTCTTCGACATGAAATACGCTGAGGGGCTACGATAGCCTCAAAGCAATGTCAATCAGAACTATAGTGTTGCTGGTCACCCTTGGACCTAAGACCGTACTGACCAAATTTTATATTATAGATCGGAAACCAACTATAATATGATCCTTGTTCATCCTTGGATTCATCACATAAAGGCAATTCCCTCCACTTTGTTTCAAGAAGTTAGGTTCCTACATTTAGGGAAGGTTTTTGTGGCACAGGGTGATCCAAAACCCTTTAACATACACTTAGCCAATTTGAAAAAGAGGCCAGGATTCCACTCGAGTTTGAGCTTCCTACAAATAATTTAAATAAACTTACAAGATTGGTACTAAAGGAAAATTTGGTTCCTATAATGGAATTAGAAGTCACGGGTTTGATCGAAGGCATTCGGTAGTCAAAGATGAAACTGTCATCATAGAGACAATATCATTAGGGACTATAGCAAAGATTTTCGAGCTATTGGAAAAATATTTACCAATTCTCCTTCCTTTCAATTCTATGGGCATGGGACATACCCTAGGACTCGGTTCTCTCCCAAAGCAAATGAGGTTTGTATGGTTGAGGTAATCAAGTGAAGGAGAAATATTCAAAGGATGATCCAACATCCATTTTTCCAAGTAACTGTTGGAATCTCCATTTTGATGGAGCCAAGTGTCATTTTGGCATTGGGGTAGGTGTGATTCTTACCTCTCCTGAGGGAAGGATTCTACCTTTTTCCTTCAAATTAAACTTCGAGTGCACAAATAATGGGGCTGAATACGAAGCCCTTCTACTTGGTCTCATCGTAGCCGAAAGAATGGGTGCTCTTAATATCAAAGTGTTGGGTGATTCACAACTGGTTGTGAATCAAGTATCTAAAGTGTATGAGACTAGAGTTGAGAATTTATAACTTTACAAAATGAAAGTGTTGAATTTAATGAAGAGGTTTGACTTACTATCAATTGAGCCAATTCCACAAGAAAAGAATCTCCTTGTAGACTCAATCGCAACATACACTTCTCGCTTTACCCTAAGTGGTGAGTTGGAAGATTCAATCTTCATGGTCTCGGTTCGTGCAGAACCTTTGGTCCGTAAGACATCGTAACTCCAATGTTGACATACATAGAGACTGAAAGCAGTTCTATCATTATAGATCACATTGACATTGACAAAGTAAATCTAGAATATCTAAATTCTCTTATAGAGCTACATCTTACACATCACGAGGTTAATCTTTCTCTAATTCCAAACTCTTCTTCCTATTTTAGAAATCCCATGATAGAGTCTTCCCTTGGGAGGAATTTAAAATTTGTGAGGTGGTAGAAGAGGGGGATTTAGAGTTACCTTCAAACCCACGAGTTTGAGGAAGGCAACACCTCCTTAATCGAGGGAACAATTGATATAAATATCAAGACCGAGGAAGAACCAAATATTTTGAAGCTAGGATCCTCTTTAAATCCAGAGGAGGTTGAAATACATACCCACATTCTCGAGGGTAATCAAAAATCATTTGAGTTTAATTATAAAGAAATGACGAGGAATGCATCACACATTGTGGTGCACAATCTTGTCACCAAACTAGATGTAAAGTCGATTAAGTAAAATTTGAGACCCATGAAGCCAAAAGTGGCCCTCATGGTGAAGGAATAAGTGATGAAACTCCTCCAGGTGGGATTCATCAAGCCAGTTGACTACTCTCAATGGGTATCTAACATAGTCCCCATTCTCAAGAAAAATGGGAAGATCCGCATCTGCATAGATTTTTAGGATATAAATAAGGCTTGTCCCAAGGATGATTTCCCCTTACCATAAATCGATGTTATCATTGACATAACAAATGGTTTTGATTTATTTTCTCTTATGGATAAATTTTCTCGGTATAATTAGATCAAAATATCTAAAGAGGATCAGGCCAAAACCATGTTTATAACTCCTTGGGGAACTTACTGTTATGCGGTCATGTCATTCGGGCTTAAGAACGTTGGAGCTACGTACCAATGAGCGATGAATTATATATTCCATGATCTTATACATAAGATTGTGGAATCCTACGTGGATGACCTATTGGATAAGGCTAGAAAGTGTTGCGATCACCCGAGGTGCTTCGTATCATCCTTTCATGCTTAATCGAATACGATGTCACATTGAATCTAGAAAAGTGTGTATTCGAGTGTAATAGGAGGAAATATTTTGGGGTACATCATATCTTCACGAGGAATTGATGTAGACCCAACCAAAATCGAGTTGTATTGGAAATGATTCCACCAATGATGAGTCTGGCATCAGATATTTTCTTGGAAAACTCGGGGCAATCTGAAGATTTATCCCTGACTTGACCTTTGTTGTTCACCCAATCAACAATTTGTTGAAAAATGATTATAGCATTGATTGGACAGAAGAATGCAATGAGGCCTTCGAGGAAGTTAAACAATTCTTATTGTCCCCTCCCACACTAATGTCTGCCTAGATCAGATCACCCTTTGATCTTGTATTCATGAGCTATGGATGTTTCACTAGCCTGCATGTTGGCTCAAGAGGATGATGATAAACGAGAGCATGTAATTTATTTCATTAGTCAAATGTTTCTTGATTATGAGACACATTACACCCAGGTAGAGAAATAATTCCTTGCCATAGTCTTTGCAACAAATCACTTAAGACATTATATGTTGAATCAAGAAATGAGGGTTATTATTAAGTCAGATCACTTGCGGACATTCCTCACACAAGGATCCTTGTCTAAGAAGGTCGGGCGCTTCATAACTCTGATGGGTGAATTTGAGTTAACATTTGTTAATCAGAAATCCGTCAAAGGAAAAATCATTGCGGATTGGTTAGTTGATAATCTGTTAGATGGAGGTGATCTAGTAGATCTAGAATTCCCTGATGAGTGTGTGTACTTCATTGAGACTAGGCCCCCCATTTCTATGTGTCCATGGTATACCGACATCATTAATTTTATAGTGGACCATACATATCCAAAAGGGAAACATCTCAACAAAGAAGGCGGTTATGTGTCATTGCTACTAAGTATGTTATTTTAGAGTAGGTTCTCTATCGCAGGGCCTTCAATGGAATATTTTGGAATGTTGTTAAGATGTGTTGATGCTGAAGAGTCTAAAAATAGTCTTTATGAGTCACATAGCAGAGTATGTGGAGGTCACTTCAGCAGCGACACCACTACTTAGAAGATACATCAAATGGGCTATTTTTGGCCCACACTAGAACATGATGCAATAGAGTTTATGCAAAGATGCCACAAATGTTGTTACCAAAATATTGTGTAACATTATTAAATAAAATGTAATATTATTAATAATGAGTTTATAGAACTCATATTAATAATATAGTTGTAATAGTTTTATTATTGGTGAGTTGTGAGAACAACTCACATAACTATTTTAGTGTGAGAGATATCTTAGGGATAAGTTTGAGAGATTGTAGGGATTAGAGAGAGATATGTGGGTTGTTGAGGATTGATGTTGACTCCTTGTATTAAGGAGAACATCCTCCTATATAATGTAACCTCTATCATTGTAATTGACAACCCGAATCAATTGAATTCATAATATCATTATTCGGTGATATTATTAGTATGTAAATCTTATGTGATAATTTGTTGTAGCTCTTTAAAATGCATAGATTTCTCCCACGAGATCCACACACCGGCACAATATTTGCAATAATTGTAACCACATCGCTCTTTTCCATGTGGGGTCTAGATTTAATAGGAAAATTCTCTCCCTCATCAACAGATGGCCATAACTTCATAATCATGACCACAAAGTACTTTATCAAGTGAGTACAAGCCATTCCTCTTACCATTGTACTGGGTCTATGATCACTAAGTTCATCTTAAACCAGATCATTTGTAGGTATAGTGTCCCACAAGTCATTATCTCAGATAATGGAACATCTTTCAAAAATGATGAGGTGCGTGAATTGTGTGCAAAGTTCAAGATAAGTCATCACACGGCTTCTCTTTATTATCCTTAGGCCAATGGACAGGCTGAGGCTATGAATAAAACATTAAAGTCCATCCTCCTTAAGACTATTAAGGAGAACAAATGAGATTGGCATTTAAATATTTTTCCAGCCTTGTGGGCCTATCGGATGTCAATTAGAACACCAATAGGGGAAACCCCTTTTCTTTGGTATTTGGTGCAGAAGTAGTTTTACCACTTGAGGTTGAAATACCGAGTCTCTATATTTCACTACACAAAATCTTGGGAGAAGAAGGCTATTGAGAAGCACGACTCTCTTAGTTAGAAAGTCTTGATCAAAATTGAACAACGACACAACATTTATGCTGACCCGATGGCTTAGAAATACAATAAGAAGGTTTACGAATGTGAAATATACAAGGGAGATTTGGTCTTAAGACTTGACAACCAAATAGATAAAAAACGGGCAAGGAAGGAAATTCAGACCTAGGTGGTTGGGTCCATATCAAGTAGAAGAAGACTTAAAAATGGGGCATTTCACTGTGTACACTAGAGGGTGAGGAGTTTAACGAATCTATGAACTCTTTTCACCTAAAGAGGTATTACGCATCATCCATTATCACTTTCAATTTCCATCTCATTCTGTAAAACTCATGATCAAGGGATTTATTCTTATAGCAACTCCTAAAAACTTATGAAAAGCATTGGAAAAACATTCAAATCATGTCACTCCAAATTTTCATGGTATCATCAATTTTTTTCAAATCATTTCATCAGTTCAAACAGGATAAGACAAATTTTTTACCGTGATCATACCAAGGCCTACATACTTGGTTTTCTTATAGTCTCTTTCTAGATTAGGTGTTTTTGCCTATAGTCTATTCTAGAAGCTTCATGGTGTCACATCTATCCCATAAAAATCTCTTTGGAAATAAGAACATAGTAAAAAAATTCCTAGATGAGTAATTCAAATGCAAATCCACAGAAAATTTTTATTTTACACATTTCTTTTCCCTACCAACCTTCGGTGTTGTAGACACCTATAATTATGCCCGAGTAATTTAAATACATAAATTGTGTTAATTATCTCCTTTCCCGCAAATTGACGACATATTGTCAATAGTGCTCATCTTCTCTTCCCTTGTCGTTAATTTATTACATTAAGCTAATTAATTAAGTCGCCTATCCAACACATACCCTAATTAACGACCCTTCATTAATTATCACCTTCTATCTAGTCTAATTAATTATTATAAATTAATTAGCCTCCCTTCTCATTAAATCAATAAATCTCTATTTAATTGGTTTTAATCCCTTCCTAATGGTCCAAATCACACTAATATCCATCTAAAAGCTTATAAAAGCTTGCACATGTATTTAATTAATCACCTTGATTAATTAATACACCCCCTTTATCCACATGAGCCACTTGAGGACAAACTAAACCCTTCTAAAGCTAACTTAACCCCATCTAAACCCCCCTTATCCATAACTAACTCTACATCTACTTTATCCCGCATTCATAAGGATGTGTTGAATCCTCCATCCTTTGGGCTATATAAAGAGCCCTCCTCCTACCTTTATACCTACACCTAATTCCCTTGAGAAAGAAAAGGAAAGCACATAGTCTTGCACTAAAATCCTTTTGCCATTCTCAAGCCCCTCCATCATCCATCTTGAAGAGCTAGGCCTCACACCCAAGCATCCATGAAGGATCAAAGCAAGCAATATTGTTGATTGCCATTGGACTACATAGGTCCACTTAATTTAATTAGGCAATTAGAAGAATAGAGTTCTTGATTTGCATTATGCTTGATTTCATTATTTCAAAGTTATGATGCTAATGTAGCCCTTGTTCATTTCTTCATCTTGACGGTACTTTTTCTTCTTGTTTCTAGCTAGGTTAGGGAACTATTTTTAGGTGAGAGTTTCTTGCTTTCAATCTAACCTAGGAAAAGAATAAGTGTACACATTTGGCATGCCCTAGGTAGGTAGAAAATGATAGGAAAGTGTCCAAAATCGTGACACTTAGAAGAATTTTTAGGATTTTTGGGTTAACCCTAAAAGATGAGGTAGACTTTTAGAGGAAATGATAGAAACTAATGAGTGGCATGTTATGTTGCAAAGATGACTACCAGTGTTACAAACGTGGGAGTGTCACTCCCAGATTGTGGAGTTAGAGGGCGTAGCACCGGCGTGACCACCGAGTGATGGTGATACTACTGGAGGTAGTGGGGTGGGCCCCATGGCTCGAATGCCTTCCATTGTACTAGATCATTGTCTCTTGACTACGCTAGCCGAGTGATGGCATAGCGAGAGCCAGTGTTTCAGAATACCCACAAGGGAGATGATAGTGATAATTGAGGATGTTTGGTGGATTTTGTGTGTGCCCATGATGGGTACATTGATTGAGTACAGTTCGGATGCAGGGTTGATTAGAGCAGCCTGCAGTGCGATATTCAGTGTGGATGACATCCCGCATGATGGGATGACCATAGCTTTACATGAGTGCATCTATGACCCAACATTACATCAAGGACCTCTCTATCAGTGGGTTCCTACTCACTAATAAGACAGGGACTTCATTCTCGAGAGGGTTGTTGCCATTGGTTCATGGCATTTACAGTGGGGAGAGATATTACTAGGGGTAGTGTATACTAGCCCATTTATACTGGGACTTGCACCTGATTACATACCACGGTCAGAAGACCATGGGACCAGCATCATTATTACAGATATGGTCATGGGATCATATTGCTATCGGGCACCTTGTAGGCCCATTCCAAGTTTGAGATCCCGAGGAGCCATCATACATGTTCTAGATAGTAGCCGATGGAGATGTTCGTGGCCATCTTGGCAGCCTATTCAGATATAGGTGGGAGTTCGACAAGCTAGCAGTGATAGACATCATTTGGCATCCATACAGGAACTTCCAGTGGCCAAAGGATGCCACAAAGCTCAGTGTGTGCTTGGTGGAGCACTTTCTTATTGGTAGCCACAGTTACATCATGGAGTCGTATCGTGTTGATAGGTGCAACGGTAGCTCGGTGAGAGTACAATGTGTCCCCACCCAAATAGCCGGCATGCATGGGACTCGAGAGGCAAACTATGGGGCCTCGGATTGTAGCAGCCTGAGCTAGGGCCAGTTTCACACAAGTGGTCCCCTGTATGGGACTTATTACGACAAGTGAGAGACCCAGGGACTACAGCTGATTATGTAGCATGGTACGTGATAGTGTTACCCCGGCGTCTTACTATTCCAGAGGTAGCTTGGGTAGTAGGTATTCACCCACCCGTAGAGGTATGGCATGGGGCAGAGCGTTGGGCTAGAGTAGTGGCACTGGGGCCAGACCCAGAGGATCCTTTTGATGGGATCCCACATGATGGACAGGGTGCCCCATAGGCACAGGGACCGAGGCCATAGGGCCTAGTATAGGTAGCCATGCAGCCACCCAGAGGTAGAGTTTTTGAGCAAGGGCAGTCATCTAGAGCACCTCAGGGACCAACCCCTGAGGCACATAGAGCCCCTAGCAGTGGCATGAGCACCAACCACAAAGACAGTGCAGTGCAGCACAAAGCAACTCACCCGAGAGAGACGTGGCTAGAGTGGAGAGAGATGAGGCTTGAGGCTGGTGCGTGATAGCTATAGTAGAGCGCGATGAGGCCCAAGCCCACATTGTGACATTACTATCAGGGCGGGATCAATCTTGGGCCCAAGCTGGCCTAGGAGATAACAGAGGTGCATGGTAGAGCCAAATCTAAGAGATAACAGATAGGGGGCTCAGATATTGAGCCTCCTACATTAGTCCCAGTCACAGGTGCACATGGTCGTGGCACAGAGAGATCATGTGTATGCCCATTCATAGGCATTATTAGCATAGAGGGATTAGGCCCACGCTAAGCTATAGGTGATGACCACAGAGAGGGATCAAGAGGCCATTGCTGCTAGATGCACCGAGGTAAACCCGGGCCGAGTTACAGGTGAGAGAGATATTGCCCTTCAGGTAACGTTCACCTTCGGTGATGCGAGATATAATTTGTGATGCCACCAGGCTTGATGGGGAGGCCCTTTTTACAGGACAACATATTACATAGTGGTGCCGCCAGAGTAGCAAGTGGCACTACCATAACTATCAGGGTCGAGTGCATCAGGCTCTCGATCACAAAAATCCGATCATTCAACTAGATCTCATTAGACGGCCTCTACGAGTAATTTTGGCGAGACCAAAGCACCATCTCGGCCACCAGAGTTTTGGTGTCTAGAGGATAGATCCAAGAGCCCTAGTGAGGGTGAGAGCTGTGGTTGATAGCCACATTTTTGTTGTACAGATTATTTTGTATGTATGCCTCTTATGAAGGCTGATTTTTGATGTACAGTGATGTTATACATGTATTTTTATGATGCCTCATGATGAAGGCTTGATTCTTTCAGATACATGCCCCTTTTTATCGCTGATGTATTGTATTGGGTACTTCTCAGGACATTGTATGTATGTACATAGACATTATTGATGTATCACCTTTGTACGCCTCAGTTGAAGGCATTTTTGATATAGAGCATGATTTGTATCCATGTTTGATATAGATGTATCTTTTGACACACATGTATATATATATATATATATGAGGATTACTTTGTTTTGGCTCAGATACACATGGCTATGAGATGATGTATGTCTTTGTTTTTGATACATGCATATAGATGGTTTTTGCTTTGTCTTTAAACTCATGGGGAACTAATTGATGATGGGACATGAATCATATTTAGTATCTTGAGTGGGCATGTGTCCTACATTGGATTCGATGCATGATATTTTCTTGATTCAACACTTATGGATGTTGTTATGATGTTATCAGATTTCACATTTTGCATGTACATTATCCTAATGTTTGATGTATATACATGTGCTTGTTTAGAATGTTAGATGATAGATCCGTAGATGATATCAAATGTATTTCTCATGTGTTACCTTGATGTATATGGACAAGATGATATGATGATATTGGTGCGGGGGGATAGATTTTTTATTATGCACAACCCCTCTTGCCCCCATTGATGATACGATATGTGATGATTAGCTTAGCATACATGCATGATGTAAAACTTAGCATTTTTGTTTATATATGATGTATAGATGATGTTAGATGTGATGATAATGATGGTAATGTGATGTGAATGATAAAAAAACAAAGCACATGCAAGAAACACAACCAAATGCTAACAAAGAACACTAGGAATTAATGCAATACACCATGATTCGCCATGCTTTATTAACAAGTAACAAACACAACCAAATGCCTAAGAAAGAACATAATGAATTAACACATGACATCATGATCTCCCAAAATTAACTAGCATGCAAAAATACACCACAATATGCACAAGCAAGAATAAATCTAATCTAAGCAAGAAAAGATAAATCCTAACAAAGTACACCCAAGCAACAAACAACTCGAAGCAAGCATGCAAAACACTATACAAGCAACAAACAAAGTAAGGAAACAAGACAATGCAAGTAAATGTTTTTGTAAGATACATTTTCATGGACTATTTTTCTATTGTTTAGGTTTTTTTGAAACAATTTTCTATTGTTTTTGTGTTTTGTGAAACAATGTTCTATTGTTTTTGTGTTTTGTGAAACAATTTTCTATTGTTTTTGTGTTTTGTGAAACAATTTTCTATTGTTTTTGTGTTTTCAAACAATTTTCTATTGTTTTTGTGTTTTCTTAAACAATTTTCTAATGTTTTTGTGTTTTGTGAAACAATTTTCTATTGTTTTTGTGTTTTGAAACAATTTTCTATTTTTTTTTTATGGTTTTCCAAAGCTATGTGCAAGTAACCAAGAAATCGTGGATACCCTCAACGTTAGATGGGGAATATACAAGGGTAGAAGCCATGCATTTATGAACAGGAAGGTGAAGTCATTGAGTTTCCCTAGCATAAGATGGGAGATAGTGAAAGAGAATACCCCTCACAAACGAATAGAAGAAGGCAAAGCCGGATCAAGGCTGGACAAGATGGTGTGCACAAGGAATCTCGAAGGTAGAACCAAGTCTAGGCCAAAGAACACTACCCTCCTAATGTAGGATGCTTGTGAACAATGAACCCTCCTGAGGCACCGAAACTAGTTTTCACCCAAGGACTTGTCCAAAGTGCCACAATTGCATGGTTTTCACTAGTGGACGACCTGTTTTCTCTTTTTCTTTTTGATTTTCTTGATTTTTTTGTATTTTTGATTTTTAACTTCCTTGTGCCATGTTCAAGCATAGAACCGCTTAAGATGCATGGTGTTCATGGGCTCCCGGAGCTCATCACCATTGGGGTGAGCTATTTTATATTCCCCGTGTCGTACTTGGTAACTATGACATAGGGTCCTAACCAATGTGGTTCGAACTTCCCTTTCTTTTCTTGCTCTGCTCTGGTGTTGAACTAGTTCTCCTTCATGACTAAATCACTAACCTCAAACTGACGAGGGATGATTCTCTTGTTATAGTTTCTAGAGACTCTGTGTTAATATACTTTCAAGTGATTAAGAGCGCGAATGCACCTCTCATCCAAGAGCTCTAATTCAGCCAACCTTGCCACTCGATAATCTTCATCCTTATCCAGATAGTCCCGAAGAGAAATCCTCAGGGATGGAAGTTTGATTTCTAAAGGGATGATAGATTATGTCCCAAACACTAGGGAATATGGTGTCACACCCGTAGGAGTGTGAATGGATGTTCGGTAATCCCAAAGGGCGGGATGGATTTGCAGGTGCCAGTTTCGACCTATTTTACTGACCATCTTCTCCATTATCCTTACTAAAGTCTTGTTTGTTGCCTCAGCTTGTCCATTACCATGAGGGTAATATGGTGTGGACCATTTTAATCTAATTTGAAATCATTGGCAAAGACATTTCATAGTTTCTTTCTTAAACGACTTCCCATTATCTATAACAATTGCTATAGGAATACCATATCGGCAAATAATGTGATTCATGATGAATTTAGAAATTTGTGCTCCTGTGACATAAGTTAAAGGGATAGCCTCCACCCATTTTGTAAAGTATTTTGTGGCTGTGATGATATGCGTATGACCATCAGATGAGGTAGGAGTAATTTTTCCTATTAGATCAAGTCCCCACTTGGAGAATGGCCATGGGGTAGTGATAGGTTGCAATGGTTGCGACAGAGCATGGATGAAATTTCCATACTTTTGGCAAAGCACACATTTTCTAACATAATTGCAACAATCAGTTTCCATGGTAGGCCAATAGTAACCTACTCTCAATAGTTTCTTAGCCAAGACCATTCCATTTGTATGTGCTCCACATACCCCTTCGTGCACTTCTTTGATTTCCTGGATTGACTCCGTCACATCCAAACAACGTAATAGATTCCCATCGTAGCCATGACAATAAAGTGTACCTCCTAAAAGGGTGTAATGGGCTATTTGGTGAATCAGGATTTGCTTTTTAGAATGGGAGATATCGGGAGGGAATGTGTTATCCTTAAGATAGGTGAAAATGGGTTCATACCATGGGGAATGGGGACCAATAACCTCACAAGCCGTGCAAGACTCCGGCATGTCATATGCGGGTGGTCGGGCGTAGATTTTCTATGAAAATGGCATATCATTATTCCTAGCGAAATACGAAGCATAGACCCCACCATTGCCATGGCATCTCGCTGATCTCGTTTCAGTGCACTCTTGGGATTTATCGGGTGATGCCATTTGTCCTTAAGAATGCAGGAGCAACTTATTAGCGAAGCCATGATAAGTGATTTTTCATGATATGATTCATGATATCATGGAGGACTACATAGATGACATCCGGGAAATTCCAAAACAAAAGAGGATCATCCAGTTATTTTGCGGTGTATCTTTGAACGCTGCATGAATACAAATTCGGGCTAAATCCAAATAAGTGTTTCTTTGTTGTGATATCCGAGAAACTATTGGGCTTCATTGTGTCAAGACGAGGTATTGAGGTAGACCCTCGCTAAAGTGTTTGCTATCATGAAATGCCTCCACCCGAGAATGGGGCTGGCATAGATTTTCTATGAAAAATAGCATATCATTATTCCCTGGTGGAATGTGAAGCATAGACCCCACCATTTCCATGGCATCTGTCGATCTATTTTGCACTCTTGGGATTTGTTCAAAAGTAATATCTCTAAATATGAATCATAGACCTCACCATTGCCATGACATCTGCCGATCTGTTTTGTTTTCATGGTGCACGCATCTCTCAGTGGTGCAGTACACCGTGTGCCAAAAATAGCCTTTGGTGGCACATATGCCCTAACCCACGCATAGGCACCAAAAAGGGGATGCAAGCGTCCTTTTACATTTTTTGACATTAACATGTTAATGTGCTAAAATTTTTACAGGTTTATCTAATCAAATATTTGTCTTTACAAGTTGTTTTTATATGATAGTAGTTGATTAGGTGATATTTTACATTGTTTACTAATAGGAATATGGATCATGTATGCTCTTCCGTCGCGCCCCTTGGGGCAATCTTGGGAATCAGAAATGATTCTTAAATCCTTTAATGCTTTGAGATTGTTAAGAGTATTTGATTTGGAATTGGTTAGATTGACATAGTTGAATTAAAGTGTTGTTCCATTTGGTTATCTTTTGGGATTTGTGAGGACATCACGTATGCTCTTCTCTTACATCCTTGGATGATCTAGAGAATTAGAAATGATGCCTTATCTTTTGATGGAAAACTACTAATCATTATCATATAGGACCAAAACACTTGTCAAAGAACGAAGGAATCGAAACAAAATTCAGAAAACTACTAATACAGTTGTTATATAGGTTGTCAAATGGTGTTCAAGCAAACCACATCTAATTAAAAAAGATAAAATGAACAACACATTTAAAACGCTGTATTGCTAGGTTTCAAAAAAGGGTACGTCCCTCTCCGCTCAACTGGAACATAACCCCTTTGGCATAACGCCTTAAGCTACAACAATGGGGGTGGTTCCAGGAACCCCAAAGTAGTCCACGCAAGAGGGAACCTTGTGGATGAAATGGGAAGTTCTCTGCACTACCTATCTAACTAGTAAATCCTTTGTGAGATAGAGTTACAAGTTGTCCCTATGCGACCCTTTTAAGTACACATTTGGATGCATTTATTGCCCACTATGCTTGAAGGGGGAAAATTTGAGATACTCCCAAGATAGTCGGGACTATTTGGGTAAATTATCCGCTCGTGGATAATCTTTATAACACCTAGGATAAGAGAACCACCTAGGAAGATATACTTTGGCCAGGATGCCACTTTGACCATTCTAAAATAGTGTTGAGTTGTGAACCATATTTTCATTGAGAAACATGTGACGTGTTACTTTCACTTAGTTTTTACTTGCCTTAGGGTGAGGCAAAACTCTGCCGAAGTGAAGCCTGCATTTTCCTTTTTTTTGTTGATTTTCTTCCTTCACATTCTTTTGACACTTTGTTGATCAAAAGAAGGGTGACTACCTTTGTGTTACCAATTGACTGTTTCTCTCACTTTTATGTCCATTTACGCCCATCCATGTTTGCGGCTGGGTTAGTTAAACATCTAAAGTGTGCGGAGGCGTATTCGCGTCATTGGTAGCCATTGTGATCTTGATACCCATGTCAAGATTGTCATTGTAGTTAGGCATGGTTCATCACCGTGGACTTCCTTAGAAGAGTTAGCTTGTTTGTATCGTATCACTACAATTTTGATATTTACGTCTTGTTTCTTGTAAACTCGACATAAATACATATATTGTAAGGTTATGTTGCACACATTTTTAACTATTCCTAGCTATACTTTGAGCTTTTTAGTTCAGTTTTGTTATTACCTCGATTTCAAAGAGTGCTAGGTGTTACCATTTTTTGCGTGTTATATCAATAACACCTTGATATTAGTACTTCACTTTATCACAAAGGGGTTAACATATCTTGGTGATATTATTGTTTCATTCCCAAATTGTAATTGGCACTTTTTGAGATATATGTCTTAATCGAGTTTGAGCTTGCTCATCGTATATCTTGATTGGGAGATCACATTGACTTCTTGTATTTACTTATGTTTTGTTCATTCCCTTGAACTTGGCATAAGTGAAAACATCTTGTTAAACATCTTGCGATGTAAAACTACTTTTTTAAATGTAGTCTAGGAGATACTTCATTTAAACAGGTTTCGTACCAAATACTTGTATCATGGGTTATTTATCACTCTATCACATTGGTATTCTCACATTGTTGACTTATTCATACTCTTGACAAACACATCTTGCATTTCACTTAGGAGTGATCACTAAGCTTTGAACACATTTACAACTTACCCTAGTGAAACTATCACGAAAACATGGCTCCTAAAACACGTCTAGGGTTAAAGAAATAGACATATGAGGAACAACAAGTGCAAGCTTGGGAAACCTCTAACAGACAAGGGTCAAACCCCTTCATTGGACATGACTTAGGACCACTATTTTTTGTAGAGAAGGAAATAAAAGAGATGGTCGACCATAGTGGAAATGAATTAGAATCACCACACGTAGACTTTGATTTTGACCCCACTCTACTAGACGAGTTTCTTCTTAGAAACAAAGATAGAGTGTTGGCACGGGTCATGGAATTAGGGGCCAAATTTCCCACCGAGAATGAACCAATACTACCTATGAATAACGCTATTGAGGAAGAACATCCCCTTATCAATATGGAAGATATTTTAACACATGGACAAGCTTCTACCTCTTACACGAGAAAATGATAAAGTGGTAGGGCATAGAATACCCTTTATCAAAGTGCCACGAAGAAACAAGATAGAACATGAAACAGGTGAAGAACCTCCACAATATGAGGAGGAGGAACCTTTAGAAGAAGAAACAATAAACCAAGCCATAATCCAACAACAAATCAAGTAACCTAAGCTGACAACTAGCTTTGCTTACTTCCCATGTATAGAAAGATGCAAACAAGAACATTCAAAAGTTGAGGCTGAAGGTTAAGATCAATGAACTCCATCGAGAAAACCAAGGAGAAGAAGACACGGGTACCATTGTGTTCACATCCCTGCTTCTCCCCTAAAGAAAAATTGCTCGTAAAAGAAGTACAGTCTATGAAAGTGAAACTTGTAAGCTTACAAGAGAGCAATATAGGGAGCATTAGGAAATATCAATATGAAGAATTATTCCCTATCCTTTTGACAAAACAATTACCCTTCAACCTTTTCCAAAGAAATTTGATATGCCAAAGTTTGAAAAATACAAAGGAAATTGAGACCCAAGGGATCATGTTAAAGATTTTTACATGGCATGTCAAGAAGTGTCTTATAGTGACAATTACCTCATCAAATTTTTTCCCAAGAGTCTCGGAGGTCAAGCACTGGAGTGGTTTACATGCTTACCATGAGGTTCAATTTTCACCTAGCCAGAATTGGCGGAAAGATTCGTGCGTCACTTCTCATATAACATAGAGAGTGATGTCACCAAGGAAAACTTTTGTGGAGCCAAACAATGCCCAAATGAGACCTTCGACATATTCCTCCAATGATGGAGAGGGATAGCTAGTCACTTCCCTTGTGCTTTCCCTGAAAAGAATCTGGTTAGTATTTTCATTCCCAATCAAAACCCGGATATAGCTTTCCACCTCTAAATGCATTGTGTCTGTACTTTTTAGGAGGTTATCGACAAATGGATTTAGATATAAAAGGCCCTCATTGCCAAAGGAACCCTCAAAACCCAATCCAAAGACAACCAAAGTTTCAAACCCGTGGAAAATCCAAAAATCTTTAACAAAAACAAAAATATGGTGGGAGATGGAATCACTGATTCCAAACATGTTCAAATGGTCCAAACTGATCAACCTTTTAAACTAACCAAGGGCCCAATTCAACCACCACCAAAGTGATGAACATTCACCTCTCTCAATGAACCATTGTTAGTCATATTAAAATAGTTGGATGTGGCCCACATGATGACCTATCCTACAACACAACCATTTGATGATAACGCTCATAAACCTTCATAGTATAAGGAGCATGAATATTGTGAAATGCATTGCATTAAATGACATAAGACAGACAAATGTCTGTGGCTTCGCCACTATATTCAAGACCTCATTGACAACGGGGAGATAGAGGTGGATAAACTGGTAAAACACAAACACCTAATGAGAAAATGGGGATATATAAAGAACCATTCCCCAAGCATGATAAGTCGAAAAGACAAAGCTAGAGTGGAAAGAGTCATCCCAAACCTATAAAGCCATGAACTACTTGTATACCAAAAGAGATAATAACCATTATGATTCGTTTATCAAATGTACTCAATCTCCTACGATCATGTCAATACCATCCAGATCAAGGGAAAGGACTACACTATGGTAACAAGGCGTGCCCACCTCGTGATTCTAGGAACCCTCTCCGTTGACCTCGCAAACCGGTAAATATAACCTTTTAGAACAACTTGAAAAGATTTCTGCTAAGATTTCAATCTTAAATCTTCTCAAGATATCCAATGTGTAGAAGGACATTCTGTATCAAACTCTTCAAGGTTCGGGAGTACCTTTAGAAGTCGATCATGCACACCTTTAAGCCGCGGTGGCAAACATTACACCAAGTGAACATCTCACTTTCAACCATAGGGATATCCCTGCCGAGAATCCTACACATAATCATCCCTTATACATTGAGGTAGTTGTCACCCGCAAGAAAATCAAATGGGTTCTTGTGGATAACGGATCTAGGTTGAACATCTGCACGCTTAAGTTGGTCAAACAATTGGGACATACGGAGGAAGATCTTGAGTCCCATATTATCACTATCACCGCATACGACAACGTGGAAAGGGAATCAGTAGGTACCATCACACTGCCTATGGAAGTAGGTCCCACTTGTCATCGACAAAGTTTCACGTCCTAGACTTGGAACTTCCATATAACATGCTTCTAGGCCGACCATGGATTCATGCCATGTAGGTTGTGCCATCAACGTTTCATCAATGCATCAAGTTGAAGCATGAGGGACATATGGTTACGATACCAAGAGATTCAGAGCCTTTTGCTCATTGTAGAGCTCTCAATAGCTTTGCATGAAATAGTACATATGCATGTCCCTCCACAGATATAGTTGTCCCTCTATAGTCTGAGGCCATGGAATCCTAAGTAGATTTGGATTCTCTTAGTTCTTGTGCTCATGGGGTGTCTACTTCAACATCTTCATTTGATTCATGGGAGATGAAAATCTTGGAATATGGCTGCAAGGAGTATAATGTACAACAAGTGTTCTTGATTTCTAACCTCTCTTTGTCGTCCAAGACTAGAGGTCGGCCCAACTACAACTTCAGGAGACCTATAGAGGAACGCACTATTGGGTCATTCCTACCCGAGGAGAAATTACTTGATCCACCTACTACTTGGGTCCCCGAGGACACTCACCATCCTGTTACCAAACCCTAGAATATGAAAAATATAGCAGAATGATGTACTCCATGGGCTACAAAGGCCTGGGATGTGGGAGGAACAAACAAGGACAAATAGAACCAATCCCTCTTCCACATTTCAAAATAGAAAGATATGGCATTGGGATTCACCCTTATGGAGCACACCCCAACAATCAAGGTGTGACTTGTTCTGAGTGTGAGGATAGCTCTGATTATCTAGAAAGTGATATAAATTCCCATTGTAGCCAATATGAGGGTCTGGCCTCCACGAACCTTTTCATGAACAACAATGTCTTAACCTTAACCCCCATAGAACCAACCCTTGACCTTGTATACCCTTCCCTTGTTGAATGGGACCAACAACATCATGTGCCACTAGATTTATTTGAGAATGATGAGGCTATTGCAGAGTTCATGGGCATAAGGGATACAATCCCCATTGGATATCACAAGAAAGGTTTCTTTATCAACTTAGACACCTACACCTACTTCGGCGAGGAGGCTAAGCTTTGTGGTCAGTAAAATTTAAAGAAAAGCGAGGGAAAAATTCTAAACAAAAGCCTCGGAAAATATCAAAGTCCAAGTCACATAGTGAAAACCTCTTTGAGGCACTGGTTGACAAACAAATAAGAAAATCAAAGGACAAACAAAGTGACCATGCCAAGGATGAAAATCTTGTGGAGACATCCTTAGATGAAGATCTCAACCTTCCTCCTAATCCTACGCGTATGGAGGATTTATCAAAATTATTAGTCAAAGAAACCATTGATGTCAATATTGGTATAGAAGAAGATCCCAAGATAGTAAAATTGGGAGAATCACTCTCGGCTAGAGAACAAAAGATGTTCACTATGTTGCTGCGAGAGTTTATTGATGTGTTTGCATGGTCTTACAAAGACATGTCGGCTTAGATCCAACTTTGGTCATGCACAACCTAGGTTGTGCACGCAGACGCTAAGCCCATCAAACAGAAGCTCCAAAAGATGCACCCAAGAGTGGCCCTATTGGTTAAAGAAGAGTTGGAAAGATTGCTTGCAGTGGGATTCATCAAACCAATTGATTATTCTAAATGGATATCAAACATTGTTCCTATCTAGAAGAAACCTATCGGTATCCGAATCTACACGGATTTTAGGGACATCAATAAATATTTCCCTAAAGATGATTTTTCGTTGCCCAACATTGATATGATTGTTGACTCAACAAGCAGGTACAAAATGCTCACTCATGGATGGTTTTTCGGGTTATAATCAAATTAAGATCATGAAGAATACCAACACAAAATGGATTTTACGACTCCTTGGGGCACCTTCTGCTATCAGGTGATGCCATTTGACCTTACGAATGCAGGAGCAACTTATCACGGGTCATAACAGTGATTTTTCATGATATGATTCATGATATCATGGAGGACTACGTAGATGACATCCTGGGAAAGTCCAAAACAAGAGAGGATCATCCAGTCATTTTGCGGTGTCTCTTTGAATGACTGCGTGAATACAAAGTCAAGATAAATCCAAAGAAGTGTGTCTTCGGTGTGATATCTGGGAAACTATTGGGCTTCATTGTGTTAAGACAAGGTATCGTATTGAGGTAGACCCCGCTAAAGTGTTTGTTATCACTGAAATGCCTCCACCTGAGAATATGAAGCAATTGTGTAGCTTACAAGGGAAATTCAAGCCATTCTCTGCTTCATCTCCCAACTTGCAGATAAATGTCACTCATTCACCCATTTTCTTAAAAAGGACATCGCTTTCCTCTGGGGACCCGAGCAACAGCAAGCCTTTGCTTTGCTTAAACATTACCTAGCTAATCCACCTGTCCTCATGCCTCACACTCCAGGAGAACCACTTTTGCTCTATATTTTCGCTACACAATATGTTATTGGTGCGATTCTTGCCCAATAAGACCTTAGCCATAAGGAGAAAGTGGTGTACTATCTGATTCATACCCTCATGGCCTATGAGCTCAATTATCCTTAGATTGAAAATGCTTTCTTGGCCATTGTTTTTACCTTTCAGAAACTTCACCATTACTTGTTGAATACTAAGACCAAGCTCATATCCAAGGTTGACCCACTCAAGTATTTGTTGTCCAAACCCACCCTCACGGGTAGAATGGCTAATTGGATCATTCTACTTAGTGAGTTTGACATAGAATTTGTCCATCAAAAATCAATTAAAGGACAAGTACTTGTGGACTAGCTAGCGGAAGCACCCTTGCAAAGCACGGAACCTTTGAGTCTAGATCTACAGATGCCTCCTTGCTCTACATTGAAGAATCTTCCGTATGGCAGATACATTTTGATGGATCATTTACGTTTCATGGTTCAGGTGCAGGAGTGGTCCTTATTACTCCTTCGGTGATCCTATACCGTGCTTTCCACCTGGCCTTCCCTTGTATGAACAACATTACAGAATATGAAGCACTTATTACAGGAATGAAGCTAGCCATCAAGTGGAATGTTCATCATGTTAAGGTTGTAGGTGATTCATAGTTAATCATCAAATAGGTTAATGATGAATATAAGGTTAAGGATGACAAGCTCATACCTTACAAAAAGTTAGTGGAAACTCTAAAGGAGTATTTTATGCGCATTACCTTTGAGCAAATCCTAAGAGTGCAGAACAAATCGGTGGATGCCATGGCAACGATGGGATCTATGCTTCATATTCCACCAGGGAAAAATGATATGCCATTCTTCGTAGAAAATATATGCCATCCCACGTATGACATGCCAGAATCTTGCCTGGCTTGTGAGGTTGTTGGTCCCCATTCCCCATGGTACGAACCCATTTTCACCTATCTTAAGGACAACACATTCCCTCCCGATATCTCCCGTTCTGAAAAGCAAATCCTGATTTGCCAGATAGCCTGTTACACCCTTTTAGGAGGTACACTTTATCGTCATGGCTACGATGGGAATCTATTACGTTGTCTGGATGTGATGCGAGTTAATCCAGGCAATCAAAGAAGTACACAAAGGGGTATGTGGAGCACATACAAATGGAATGGTATTGGCTAAGAAACTATTGAGAATAGGTTACTATGGAAACTAATTATTGCAATTATGTTAGAAAATGTGTTCTTTGCCAAAAGTATAAAAATTTCATCCATGCTCCATCGTAACCATTACAACTTATCACTACCCCGTGGCCATTCTCCAAGTGGGGATTTGATCTAATAGGAAAAATTACTCCTACCTCATCTGATGGTCATACACATATCATCACAACCACATAATACTTTACAAAATGGGTGGAGGTTGTCCCTTTAACTTATGTCACAGGAGTACATATTTCTAAATTCATCATGAATCACATTATTTGCTGAAATGGTATTCATATAGCAATTATTACTGAGATAATGGGAAGTCATTTAAGGAAAAAACTATGAAAGGTCTTTGCCAATGATTTCAAATCAGATTAAAATGGTCCACGCCATATTACCCTCAGGGTAATGGAAAAGCGAGGAAACAAACAAGACTTTAGCAAGGATAATGGAGAAGATGGTCGAGAAAGCAGTCGAAACTAGCACCTGCAAATCCATCCTACCCTTTGGGCTTACTGACATCCATTCGCAATCCTACGGGTGTGACACCATATTCCCTAGTGTTCGGATAGAATCTATCATCCCTTTAGAAATCAAACTTCCGTCCTTAGGATTTCTCTTGGGACTATCTAGATAAGGATGAAGATTATCGAGTGGCAAGGTTGGATGAGTTAGAGATACTAGATGAGAGGTGCATTCATGCTCTTAATCACACTGAAAGTATATTAACACGAGTCTCCAAAAACTATAACAAGAGAATCATCCCTCATCAGTTTGAGGTTGGTGATTTAGTCATGAAGGAGAACCAGTTCAACACCAGAGCAGAGCGAGAAAAGAAAGGGAAGTTCAAACCACATTGGTTGGGACCCTATGTCATAGTTGCCAAGTACGGCATAGGGGCATATAAATTAGCTCACCCCAATGGTGATGAGCTTGGGAGCCCATGAATGCCATGCATCTTAAGCGGTTCTATGCTTGACCATGGCACAAGGAAGTTAAAAATTAAAAACAAAAAAAAAAAAAAAAAAAGTCAAGAACATCAGAAAAAGAAAAAGAGAAAACAAGTCATCCACTAGTGAAAACCATGCAATTGTGGCACTTTGAACAAGTCCTTGGGTGAAAAATGGTTTCCAGTGCCTCAGGAGGGTTCATTGTTCACAAGCATCATGTATTAGGAGGGTAGTGTTCTTTGGCCTGGACCTAGTTCCCGCCTTCGAGATTCCTTGTGCACACCATCCTGTCCAAGCCTTGATCCGGCTTTTCCTTCTTCTATTCATTTTTGAAGGGTATGCTCTTTCGCTATCTCCCATCTTACGCTAGGGGAAACTCAACGACTTCACCTTCATGTTCATAAAGGTGTGGCTTCTACCCTTGTATATTCCTCATCTAATGCTGGGGGCATCCACGCTTTCTTGGTTAACTGCATATAGCTTTGGAAAACCATCAGAAAACACAAAAACAATAGAAAATTGTTTCAAAAAAAGTAAAAACAATAGAAAATTGTTTTAGAAAACACAAAAACAATAGAAAATTCTTTAACAAAACACAAAAACAATAGAAAATTGTTTCAGAAAACACAAAAACAATAGAAAATTGTTTCACAAAACACAAAAACAATAGAAAATTATTTGACAAAACACAAAAACAATAGAACATTGTTTCCCAAAACACAAAAACATGCATAGAGAAAATTTCTTTGAAAAACATAAAAATAGAAAAATAGTCCATGAAAACATATCTTACAAAAAAATTTACTTGTATTGTCTTGTTTCCTTACTTTGCTTGTTGCTTGTATAGTGTTTTACGTGCTTGCTTTTGATTTGTTTGTTGCTTGGGCATACCGAGTGCCATTTCTGTTTTACTCACCGCTCTGGAGGCACCACTGTAATATGTTTTCCTTTAAAAAGGGCCTCACCACCAAGCCTGGTGGCATCACAAATCAGATCCGCATCACCGAAGGTGAGTGTTTCCTAAAGGGTAGTATCTCTCTCACTGTAACTCGGCCAGTGTCTCATCGGCTGTCTAGAAGCAAAGAGCCTCTCGATCCCTCTCTATGGTCATCACCTATAACTCGGCGTGGGCCTGGTCCCTCTGTGCTAATAATTCCTATGAATGGGCATACACGTGATCTCTTTGTGCCACGACCATGCGCACCTGTGATTAGGACTGATGTAGGAGGCTCAATATCTAAGCCCCCTGTGCATTGTCTCTTGAATCTAGCTCTTCTATGCACCTCATCATCTCCTCTACCAGCTTGGGCCTGATCCTGATCTCACCTTGATAGTAATGTCATAATGTGGGCTCGGGCTTCATCACACTCTGTTATAGCTATCACACACTAGCCTTGAGCCTTGTCTCTCTCCGCTCTAGTCGTGTCTCTCTCTATTATGAGTTGTTGTACTTATACCTATGTTGTGGTTGTCTGTGCCACTAGCCGGGGGCTCTATGTGTCTCAAGGGCTGGTCCATGAGGTTCTCTAGATGATTTCGAAAAAAACTCTACCTCGGGGGTGGCTACATGGCTACCTATCTTTGGGCCCCGCGGCCCTCGGTCCCCTGTGCATGTGGGGCACCCTGTCCATCATGTGGGATCCCATCAAAATGATGCTCTTGGTTTGACCCTAGTGCCACTCTTTGTATCCGGTGCTCTACCCCATGTCATACCTCTACAGGCGGGTGAATACCTGCTACCCAAGCTACCTCTGGAATAGTAAGATACCAAGGTAACATTGTCGTGTACCATGCTGCATAATCAGTTGTAGTCCCCGGGTCTCTCACCTATCATAATAAGTCCCATACCTGGGGGACCACCTATGTGAAACTAGCCCTAGATTGGGCCGCTATAATCTGAGGCCCCATAGTCTACCTCTCTGAGTCCCTATGTGCATGCCAAATATCTGGCTAGGGGACACCCCTGTACTCTGCAAGCCTACCGCTACAACCTATCAACACGATACATCTCCATGATGTAGCTATGACTACCAATAAGAAAGTGCTCCACTAAGCACACGCTGAGCTCTATGACATCCTCTAGCCACTGGAAGTGCCTGTATGGACACCAAATGACATCTATCGCTGCTAGCTCGTCGAACTCCCACCTATATTTGAATAGGCTACCAAGATGGCCACGAACATCTCTCGCACCTACTATCAGGTGCCATGTATGATGGCTCCTCTGAGTCTCGAACTTGCAACAGGCCTACTGAAGGGTGCCCGATAACAATATGATCCCACGACCATATCTCAGTAACAATGATGCTCATCCCACGGTCTTCTAACCTTTCTATGTAATCAGATGTAAGTCCCGGTATAAATGGGCTAGTATACACTGCCCCCAGCAATATCTCTCCCCACTGTAAATGCCATGAACCAATGGCAGTAACCCTCTCGGGAATGAATTCCTTGTCTTATCAGTGAGTAGGAACCCACTGATAAGCGCCATGATATAGAGAGGTCCCCGATGTAATGTCGGGTTAGAGATGCACTCATGTAAAGTTATGGTCATCCCATCATGCGGGATGTCATCCACACTAAATAGTGCATTTGCAGCTGCTCTAATCAACCCTGCATCCGAACTATACTCAATCAATGTACCCATCATGGGCATGTGTAGAATCCACCAAACATCCTCAATCGTCATTGTCATCTCCCCTATGGGAAATCTGAAACACTGGATCTCGTTATGCCATCACTCGGCTAGCACAGTCAGGAGGTCGTGATCTAGTACAATGGAAGGCATCTGAGCCATGGGGCCCAGCCCCACTACCTCCAAAGAGTATCACCATCGCTTTGTAGTCACGCCGGTGCATATTTCCCTCTAACTTGGCAATATGGGAGTGACGCTCTTACATCGTAACATTGGTAGTCATCTCTGCAACATAACTTACCACTCATTAGTTTCTAGCATTTCCTCTAAAAGTCTATCTCATCTTTTAGGGTCAACCCAAAATCTTAAAATTCTTCTAAGTGTCATGATTTTGGACACTTTCCTATCTTTTTCTACCTACCTAGGGTACTGTGTGCACCCTTTTGGGCATGTGTGCCATATTTTTAGCACTGCGCTTATGCACATGTGTTTTCAGCACGTGCACGTGCCTCTTTTGGGATCCTCTCGCACCTTTTTGGCATGTGCGCCACCAAGTCGGTGCCTATGCCTGGATGAGTGCGCTTATGTGTGTGTGCACCAGCCTTCCCCATACCTACACCACACTTTTTTCATGTGCTCCCCATTCCCAAAGATGTGCACGTGCGCACACATGTGCTCGTGTGTGCGCGTGCGTGTGTATGTGTGTGTAATTTTTGTCTATGCATACGCACACATCGACTTAGCACCTGCACCCCCAAAATGGCACCTGCACGCCCTATCCAATACTTGCGTTTATGCATGCAGGTGCATTTAAATTTTTCTATGCCTAAAAGACCTAGTTTAGGGCATTAATGACAAAATTTAAGAGCAAGTTTTTTATACTCACAACGGTCCGTCGTCTGCGTGTTTGGTACCCTGACCGCATCTCGCATGCCTCAAATGGTCCTATGCATCGCCATAGTTCTTATAACTATTAGAGCCCCTCAAAAAAAAATTACAAATGATTAGTTCAAATGAATTCTCGCGATGTTTTTATCCCCTGTGGGTGTATATTAACCTATTTTTCACCTGTTTGGAAGAAATTTGGAAGACCCGTTTGACCACTGTTTTCTCCTCTGTTATTGTGGAATAATTATTTTTATTAAATAATTATTTTCTCTTCTTATTCACCATATTAGGGTATTTTGGCTGTCAATACCCCTTTCTTCTCCCAAGGGCAATTTTATTGCTCCTTGGTGATTTTTTCTTCACACCCTCGTAAATAATTATTTTTTCTTAATTTTTCCACTTCACAAGGACATTATTTGTCCTTTGTTTCTCCTTTCTTCCACCTAGGGCACTTTCGGTTGCCCCTAGGCCCTTCGCTTTCTTCTTCTACTTTCTTCTACTACTCACCATGGTTTGGAAAGCAAAAACAATAAAAACAATATATATATCAAAAACCCAAAAACAAGGAAAAAATTTTCAAAAAAATCCTAAAAAGTAAAAACCCTTCAAAATCATGGTAACTTGCTTATTACAACTGAAACTTGTGTCTTGTGCATGGTATTTTCTCCATATTCTGTTGGTTTGTCTCACATCTTCCCCGATTAATACGACTCGTGGATCACCGAATTCACAACCATTCATAAAGCTAGATGCTTGCTTCGTCTGTACTCTGGAGCACTTTTGGTGCCTAGTGTTGTTTAATTACACACAAATTATTTTCATGGACTCCGTGTCCATTTTCATTTCCCCTTGCATGTATCCTTGCTTGGGGCATCATTTTTAACCCTTTTCGTCAATCACAAACTTGTGGATCTCTTCAGACTGATAACAAAACATCTGTACAACTGTCTTGTTGTTGTTGGGTTAGATATTACGTTCATACTTGTTTTCCCTGTTACATGAGCTTATTTCCTTCTCATACCGCATTTCATTATTATATGTTGTGTGGAGTTGTTATTTTCATCAATGGACAATTATTCGTAGTATGGCTTTTCATGTCATTCTACCTTTGTCGTATGCTTATATTTTTAATAAGGACCGATGATGTAGTTCCTATGGCAATATGATGACATCCAAATTGTTCCAATAAACAGTGGCTAGAGGCTAAGCTCTTCTCTCCCCTCCTCCATATTTCTTCTACATCACTTCCCTTTCACCCCTAATTTTTCTCTCTCATCGGGGCATCCTGCCTCTTCCCCATTCTTCTACCTATCTCTCATCTTTTTCGATTATTGATCGATTTCTTCCATCACCCCATCAACACTTGAGGGGGCATCTCTCCCTCCTACTAATTTTTCTTCTATCCCTTCAAAATTTTCTTCCGTCTACTATCTTTGAAGTGGCGTCACTTACACCACCCCAAAGAGGGGCAAATGTAGACACCTATAATTACGCCCGAGCAATTTAAATACTTAAATTGCGCTAATTATCTCCTTTCCGCAAATTGATGACATATTGTCAATAGTGCTCATCTTCTCTTCCATTGTTGTTAATTGATTACATTAAGCTAATTAATTAAGTCATATATCCAACACATACCCTAATTAACGACCCTTCGTTAATTAACACCTTCTATCTAGTCTAATTAATTATTATTAATTAATTAGCCTCCCTTCTCATTAAATCAATAAATCTCTATTTAATTGGTTTAATCCCTTCCTAATGGTCCAAATCACACTAATATCCATCTAAAAGCTTATAAAAGCTTGCACATGTATTTAATTAATCACCTTGATTAATTAATACACCCCCTTTATCCACATGAGCCACTTGAGGACAAACTAAACCCTTCTAAAGCTAACTTAACCCCATCTAAACCCCCCTTATCCATAACTAACTCTACATCTACTTTATCCCACATTCATGAGGATGTGTTGAATCCTCCATCCTTTGGGCTATATAAAGATCCCTCCTCCTACCTTTATACCTACACCTAATTCCCTTGAGAAAGAAAAGGAAAGCACATAGTCTTGCACTAAAAGCCTTTTCCATTCTCAAGCCCTCCATCATCCATCTTGAAGAGCTAGGCCTCACACCCAAGCATCCATGAAGGATCAAAGCAAGCAATATTGTTGATTGCCATTGGACTACATAGGTCCACTTAATTTAATTAGGCAATTAGAAGAATAGAGTTCTTGATTTGCATTATGCTTGATTTCATTATTTCAAAGTTATGATGCTAATGTAGGCCTTGTTCATTTCTTCATCTTGATGGTACTTTCTTCTTGTTTCTAGCTAGGTTAGGGAACTATTTTAGGTGGTAGTTTCTTGCTTTCAATCTAACCTAGGAAAAGAATAAGTGTACATAGGTGTTGAGTCGCATCTCTTGCTAATGATGTAGGGTTGGGAAAGAAGAGAAATGCCCTTACTCACCTATCCATTGTCCATTAAAAATAATTCACTCAAATGTTGTGAAATCATGAGTCAAAAGAAAAGTGAGTTAGATGTCTAAAAATTGAAAAGAGTTTAAAACCTCAAAACTAGATTTTTTCAACTAAGTAGCCATCTACGGATCTAAGTATAGATAAAATGGAAATTAAATCACATTCTAAGCTATGAGGTAACTTGAGTAGGGTGAATTTGTAGTGTCTCAATGTGGTCCTGTCAAACCATTGTCTTTCCCTCATCATTACCATTCAACAAATTTTCGTAACTTGTGCCCTTTCTAGATCTTGGTGTTGAGCCCTCGCATCCTACTAGTTACATGGGGTCAAGAGTGGGGAAAGTACATCTTCTTATCATATCATTGTGTCACCACATTTTTCCAAGAAAATATGAAGTATCAAAGATTGTTTAAAGAAACTAAAGTTCAAACATCACATTGTTTGCATTATCATATATCAACATTATAAAATACAAAAAGAAATCATTCTGTTATCATTTCACACCCATTGCATGCATTCTGAAAAAGCATAGAAAAGTAGAAATTCTAAACATCTAGAGTACACATGAGAAATAAACCAAAAGAGAGTCAACCGTATACAAAGGATTTCGAAATAAAAATAAGAGTCTGTATATATCATAGTGGGTCAAGTTTCTATACAATTCCATCACGTGCTAAGGTGTGGTCAAAACACTCAAAATGAGCCCGAAATATACCAAAAAATTGTATAGTTCCTGAAAAAGTGGTGATAAGGCAATAAATGGCCCGTTGGCCTATCAATCCCTATGGGATCCCTAGGATGGTGTACATCCACGCTCGTGGCTCGCTATGGCTGCGATGACACTAGGAGTGAACCGAATGGTGTGAGTTCTCATGACAACGGCTGCTAGCTGTGGTCTCATTACAAGAATGGCTCCACTTCATTAGACACTCAAGGGCATCATATCTAAGCACAAGAGTATAAAGGAGGTCACCACTTCGCTATCATCCAAACATGAGAAAACATGTCAAGGTGTTGCGATAACTAGTGGCTGATCTCGAATCATCGGTCGCCTTGGCTCAGTCTTCTTGAGGGGATCAGAAGGGTGTCCATGCACACCCATCAAATGATCTCTCTCCACTCTTGTGCATTCACTGCAAAAAGGGAAAGAGAAGAAGTAGATAAGTTATAAAATCGTAAAACGTAAATCAAAAGAGAATATCAAAACTAAGGTTTCAAATTAACAAAGGCGAGAGAAGAGTGTCAAACATACTCAGATCTCTGTGGATCTTAGTAGGGTCAGTGACTATTATCTGCTAATGCTCTTTGGTGATTACGGGGCCTCCCTAAAGCTAGAGGCCAAAACTATCTCGATCACAAACTCATCATCCCCCTCCCCACCTAGAGGAAATGGCTCCTCTGAGACTAAGGTCTCTCTCTCTCTACACTGGCCTCCTCATGTGTGGCTCTCAACATCTCCTGAGTGTCATGCCACTCAAGATCACTCTCCTCCTCTTCCATATAGGTTTCCTTAGAAATCTTTACATCCCCCCTCATCCTCCTTAGTATCCTCTCCGACCGACACCTCCTCTGCTCTCATCCCATGTGTGTTCCTCGTAATCGAGTCTACACTAATAGGCTCATCCTCCTCTCCGTTGTGAGCAGGAGTGGCCGCAATCTAGAGTAAAGGTGCTTGAGGGGCACTAGCTTCCTATTGAGCATGAACCACATACCTAACTACAATAGGCACACCTAGAGTAACTACTTTCTAGTCGATCTCCTCTAGGGCCCTCCGTGACTCCCGAATGGTCCTCAGATCAATACCGTTGGGGAAGTTTGTCAAAGATATGGTAGGCCAAACTGCTGAGGAACCCGATAAAATGGGTGAATCTCAACTCTCTTGGCCCTATCAGCTAGGTGGCTTATAGTAGATTAAGCTACCACCATGGTCACCTCCTGTCCCCATAACCCTATCATGTCTTGGTAGGGAGTAGCGACCATGTCTATTGTGGTAAGAGAATCCACTGGTTGATGAGGTGTCCTAAGAATTGATATAGTTGTCCACCTCACTACCCTTATGTCCCGTAGGTAAATACCTATACTCCCCTTCCATAGGGGTGATACACTCATATACCCAGCTCATGACAAGAGTGGGGTGGCTCAGTGATTGCCCCTACAATCAGACTACTGTATAGGTCATGGTAGGTAGTCCCTAGGATGTCCACTCCCCATGTGTACCTATGGCCATGTCCCTTAATCTATGTGATAATGGGAGCCTAGCAATAGAGAAGAGTGTCACCTCCCTTTTCCCGATCAATTGTGAGGATAAGATGTTGATGATGGCTCTTTGAAAAATCAAAATTTGAGTAGTAGTAAATTGACCGACATTTGACCATCATCCCCTTCTTCAAACCAGATGAGACAATGATGTCTCCCATATATGTGGCCCACTATGTCATCACAGACCCTGGATCCTATCTGTCTCTAAAGTTAGTCTCCTCCTAAGAATCGAGCCTAAGGATGCGGTATACATCCTCTAGAGTAATGGTCCACTCACCCCTAACACCTAGAAATCGGAAGGTGTTCCGATCTGCATCCTAGTAGGAGAAAAAGTCACACAATATGTGACTGGTGGGGGCAATGTGGGGTACCTAGTCGTGTAATCCTCTAGAGTGTCCCTCTCTCAGCCTTAGTCAACTGATCTAGAATCCCAGGGAGCCAATCACACTCTCTCTCTACTCCAATGATGTATTCCTCCTTCTTCTCGTGTTCACCAAAACATGAGAAAAGAGAAATTTAGTAACATATACAAGAATACAAGCTCACCAAAAACATGATAAAACATGAAAAATCCAAAAAAATCCAAGTTAGTGAACGTTTTGGTCATTCTTTCTTAATCGCCACCCATTGCGGCGGCAGTCCCATGACCGCCGCCCGATGTGGGCAAAGCGGTCTCGAAATGATTTATCAAATGTTCCCTTAGCCCTAAAAGACATTCAAAAGTGTAAAAAGGACTATTTTCAAAAAATAAAATCATGCCCTATGGGTGCCCCCTAGAGAATCATTTAAGACAAAAATTTGAAAATAATCCCCTAGGTGAACAAATTTATCATTCCTAACCCTACCCTAAATTCCAAAGGAGACAGAGATAGAGAATGCAAAAAGCTAAAACTAATGCTAATAGGTGATGCACCAAAGGAGTGGTGAGCATTTTTTACTTCTGCAGATTGACACAGTCCATAAAAATGCAACAAAGAACCTCATGCACAAACTGATAATTGTAATGAAGGATCATAAATTAACCAAACAACACAGGCAGAGGATGAAAACTAATCACAGAGGCTGTATTGTTATTTTAATCATCAAAATCACTTGCATTACAACACCTGAGAGGAAAAATAAAGTTACAACTCTTAGAAAAGGTCTGATATTCCACCAAAATCACTTCCAAGGTGAGAAAGGGGACCTGCAATACACAAAAAATGTTCAACCCTTTGAAAATGAGCCAAATCTAGCTTTTACAGTGCAAGGGACGAGCCCAGGAGAGAGAAACATGGGAAAACATGGAAGGGATTCAACCATTGACCAAAACACATTCAAAATAGCATGGGCATCCTTACAGACCCATCCCCTGACATTTTTAGCCATGCTGGGAGAGAATGCGAGCCATTCTTCATTAAAAATGGTGGTTGAAACGTCATTTCTATCCATGACCACGTGCCAGAGGTGTTTTTCAATTTTATCTCTCCAAAATCCATCAAAATGCAAAAATTGACCTTGAATCTTGTAGATAATTTCACCATCTTTCCATTGATATAAAGAACATGAAAAACCGAGCTCTGGATCGAAAGATATGGCCATTTGAAGTTTTAGGGCAAAACAGGGCCAAATCGGGTTGGGCAAAAATTTGAATTTTTGCACCTTTTTGGTCATTTGGAAAATTTTCCAAAATTTCCCACGCTCCGCCACTCTAGGTGCCACATGGCAGCATCTCATTGGCCATGGGCCTTTCAGGGGAAAATTTTTTCCAAAAACTCCGCCGAGCCATAACTTCAAAAATACATGGAGTTAGGAGGAAAACTTTACCTTTCTGGAAAGCTGAGAAAGAGCTCTATCCAATGGTGTCATTTCTAGAAGGTTTTGAGTGCCTGAAAAGCAAAATATTATGACTGAGGCACAAGAGAGGAAAAAATGAGAGGAGTTAGCCACAAAAAATGAGCAGGGGCACATTTTGGATAACAATTTTGGCGACTCAGAGGGGTCATCTGCCTGCTGGATGAAGTTACCAGTTGCCTGAAGCAATCCATTGGGTATGGAGTCATTGAATTCTCTGTTTGATACCCCAACTGACTAGAACACTGCAAGGAGGAAGATGGAATATCACCTGATGGAGCAAGGCCTGCAAACACATCTCCAGGAACAGCAAGCTTGTGCCAAAGCACTTAGGGAAAGAAAACTAATCTACAGCAAAAACAATGTGCACAAGCACTTGGAGGAATGAAAAACCTAAACTAATATGTACAGGGTGAAGCATTTCCTTCAGTAGCAATGCTTTAGATGGATTCCATTGACTAGAATCTGCAGTTCTTCACCATCCAATGAAGACAACTGGAAAGCATTGTTGTCCTTACACTTTGTGACCATGTATGGGCCACTCCAAATGGCATCAAATTTTGAATGCCTTCCCGGTTTTGCTCTATCCGCATCCCATTTTAACACTAGATCTCCAACTTGGAAGGATCTGTTCTTGGCCTTTCTATCAAAGGTCTTCTTTATCAAAGCTTGATCCTTCTCCATTGCTTGGGATGCCTGATTTCTGATTTCTTAGAGCTCCATCAATTCTGCATATCTGACTTCCATGGGCTCAAACTCCAACAACTCCAACTGTTTCATGAGTTCCAATGTTGGCAACTCAAGTGATATGGGCAAAATTGCCTCTCTTCCATAAACAAGCTTGAATGGAGAGTTACCTGTAGATCTTTTAGGAGTTATCCTATCAGCCCATAAGGCTGATTTCAATTTGGTATGCCAAGACCTCTGATTCTCATCAAGAGTCCTCCTAATGATCCTCAACAAGTTCTTGTTTTGTAGATTCAGCCTGGCCATTACCCGGGGGTAATAGTTTGATGAAGTACTTAGGTAGATCCCATTCTTGACAGCCCATTCAGTCACCTTGGATCCAATGAATGCCAATGCATTATCTGATATTATTGTAGCTGGTATGCCAAATCTAGTTACTATTCCCTCATAGAAGTCTAGGATGCTAGATTCATTTGCTTCCTTGAGTGCTACTGCTTCAGCCCATTTGGTGAAGTAATATGGTCTGTTAAAATCCACTTGTGCCCTTGGCTCGAATTGGGATTAATAACTCCAATGAAGTCTAAACCCCATTGCATGAATGGCTGGTCAACTGAAATTTGATGCAATGGGAGGGCAGCTAGCCTCTCTTTACCTCGTGAAAATGCACAATTCTTGCACCTCTTGATCCATGCATAACAATCATTGAAAATCTTGGGCCAATAATAACCAGCCCTCATGATCTTTAGAGCTGTCACTCTTGGTGCAAAATGACCACCAGCTGGTCCACCATGGAACTCTTCCAACACCTTATGAATCTGATTTGTACCAATGCATCTCAGCAATACTCCATTCACATCTCTTTTGAATAAAACACCATCAACAAGGGCATATGGGACAGCTTGCAACCTGAAGTGTCTTCTTTGGGTCTTGTTCATCTCTGGAGGACATAGGCCTGTGCTTAGGAAGTGCATTATACCTTGGGTCCAGCAAGGAGTGGGGACACCATTATTTTCCTCTTGAGTGCTTCCTTGCTCATGGCTGTCTTGCAATGCCAAAACAGCCTCCTTCTCATTGCATGATTCCTCTTGTTTGCTCAAGATCAGCTGCTCACACAATCCTTTTCCTCTTACCAACTTGGTGACTTTGATCTCAATGTCATACTCCATGACACGAGTAATCCAACCTACCCTTTTTTCATTCAAGTCTTTATTGAGGAGGAAGTCTTTAACCCCGCATGAGAAACCAACAATTGGACCTTATTGTTTGAAACTAGATGCTTGAATTTCTTCAAGCTCCTGATTACTGCAAGAACATGCTTCTCAATGAAAGAATATCTCACCTCATAGTCCTCCAAGCTTTGGCTGAAGAAAGCAATTGGCTGCTCATCATTGTCTTTATTCTGCTGTACCAAAATTGCAGAAATAGTATCATCACCTCCAAACGCATAGAGGATGAAATCCTTGGAGAAATCCGGGTTGATGAGAGTTGGGGCTTGAGAGATGGCTTCTTTGATTGCTTCAAAACTTTCCTTTCCTTCTATTGTCCATTTGAAAGCCATGCTTTTCTTTAGCATCTTGGTGATAGGTCTGACAAGGGCTGCAAAATTTGGGACAAACCTCCGAACAAAATTTATTCTTCCCAAGAAACTTTGAAGGGCCTTCTTGTGGCTTGGCAATGGTAGTGCTCTTATGGCTTCGACTCTTTCCAGATCAATTGCTAATCCTTCTTTGGAGACAATGTGGCCAAGGAGCTTTCCTTCATGGGCTAGAAAACACATTTTTTAGGATTCAAGGAGACTCCAAATCTTCTACACCTTCGGGAACACTTGTCTCAAATGAAAGAGGTGGTCTCGCTGTATTTTTGAAAAAAAAAAGTGATATCATCAAGATATATCAGCACAATGTTGTTAATCAAACCTTTCAACGCCATGTCCATTGCTCTTTGGAAGGTAGCTCAAAGTGTTGGACAGCCCAAATGGCATTTTCCCGTATGCATAAGTTCCCCATTTAGTTGTCAGAAGGTTGTCTTGAACTGATCTTCTTCCTTCACCATAATCTGATTATACCCCGAATAGCCATCAAGTAGTGAAACCTCTCTGAGCCAAAGCAACAACTTGTAAAATCTGCTCCATGGAAGGAAGTGGATAATGATCCTCGAGAGATGCTCTATTCAAATCTCTAAAGTCAACACACAATCTGATTTCCCACTCTTCTTTCTGACTGGAACCAAGTTGGCAACCCAACTAGAATGCTTGATAGGGAATATGATTCTTGATTCTATCAACTTATTCAATTCTTTTCTCATGAGAGGCTCCATGTGGGGGTTGACTGGCCTTTGTTTCTGCCTGATGGGCTTAGTATTTAGATCCAATTCAATGGTGTGTTGAGCTAACTCGGGATTGAAACCTTTCAAATCTTCATAGCTCCAAGAAAACACATCAGGGAATTCTTGACAAAGTTGTATGAACTCATACCTTTCTTGCTCAGTTGTCATCTTACCAATTTGGAGTGATTTGCCTCCTTCTACCGAGATGGACACTGAATCTTCTCCCTTCACTTGGATGTTTGCTTTCTCCTTCCTAAACTGATCATTAGGATTGAAAATGGACTCCAAAGTAATAAGTCCCTTTGGTAGTTTGTTGGTTCTCAGCTGCACCACTTGGTCACCATACTGCTGCTCTAACTTTTCCTAATTTTTGGCTGAGAATTCAGCCTCTTCTTGCAAGAAATGGATGATTTGCTGATCATTTTCAAACACTTGCCAACTTACATTGTTATCTGGCACTGAAGGCCTCACAATCACATGGATGTTTGGCTGTACCTTGTCTTTTTGAATGCTCTCCACAACGTCAAAGGCTGCCCAACTGCTGCAAGCCTGTCAGCGGCTTGGTTCTCTTTCCTAGGAATGGATTTGATGCCAAAACCCTCAAAATCTTCAATGAGGTCCCACACCCTCGTTCTCAGTAGCACTTGAGTAGATCATTCTTGACAAAGCATGCTGCCCTTGACTTGGTTGACAATCAACTCACTGTCACCAAAGACTTGCAAGTTCTTTATTCCTCTCTTGATTGCCCAATGCAGTCCTTGCACCAAGGCTTCATATTCAGCAGTGTTATTAGAGCATGCAAACTGAAATCTAAAAGCTGAATAATACTTAACTCCTTGAGGTGAAACCAGCATGGATCCCCCTCCTGCACCTTGTCTACTCCTTGATCCATCAAAAAACAACTGCCATACCTCATTGTCATCTTTGTGGTTTGGCTTGGTGATGCTAGGAATAGGCTGATTTTCTTCATGTATGCAATAGACTCCCAACTCAGATTCTTCTATTTCTTGATAAGGATCAAAAGCATGCACCTTGCTTGCCCATTCATCAAGAGTTAGATCTAGGATGCTTCCTACCTTGGTGTCAGCTTCATCAGTGCTTGGATAATCCTCTTGATCAAACGCTGAACAATTGGCATTAATCTGACTTGGAGTGTAAGGCTCAATGTGAAAGTTTGCAATAGGTTCAGACCTGATTGTGGCTTTGGTTCCATATCTTGTTCTGAACAACATGTGTGACCAATCAGCAGACAAGTAACCTCCAATCTTAGCTGTGAAATCCCTTGACAAACATAGGGAAAAGAGTGGTGGAAGGTCTATTACTGAGACATCTTGCAAAACAACCACGTTGGGACAGGCATGCAAAGTAAGACTCAAGTTTTTAATCACCCCAACTGTTGTTACTGCTGTCCCATCCAACTGCACCACCCCTTTGGATATGGTTTCATACTAAATTCCCAACTGATCAGCTATTTTCTTGGGCATTACTGAACTACTTGCCCCATAATCAATCATGTAATTGTGTACTAATTGATTTCCAATGATCAATGAAACATAGAATGGAGGGGGCTTCAATATTTTACCTTGCTGTCCTCCATGATTCCCCTCAGGCTGGGCAGCATTTGTGAGCACCTTCTCTTGCATTTGGACTTGCTGATTTGAAGTTGACCAGTCCTTCATGGCAGCTTGTAGCAAATCTCTTTGGCCTGGGATAGATAGTGATTCCCACATTGATATGTTTACATTTGTCTTCTTCATCTGATCAATGATACTGAATGGAGATGAAGTATCCCTCTGTTGTCCCTTGGCCTGCACATTCATTCCTTGCACATGGGCAGCAACAACTAGCATTTGGGTTGGCCTAGGGCTGTTTTAGGCAATCCTTGCGTGCTTGGGATTGCATTTTGTTTGCCAATAGTTTGTGGAGTGACAGAAGGTCATGAATTACTTGGGGCCAATGGTTGTTCTTCACCCAAATTTCTTCTCTTTGACCTTGTGTTGGCTGCAACACTTTGGGAAATCATTTGATTCATGCCACAAAAATCTTCTGCCTGCCAGTTTACAAGTGTGGTATCATTTGGAGCTGATTGTTGCTGGAATGTTTCTTGTTGCTGGTTATTTCCTTGACTACCTTCACCCTCCACACCAGTTGTTGTCACCATTAATGCTTGATTCAAGGCACCGTTGAAGCACATGGACTGGTTATGAGGTTCATTGCATGGGAAACACCAATCATACTCTTGAGCTATATTGTTTTGTACTGGCACTAATGCTTTAGATGCAGATGTAGCATTGGGATTATAGGGCTGAAATGGTCTATTGGCAGGAGGCCTTGCTTGATTTAGATTTGCAGCTGGATTGGGTGGTCTATGAGGTTGATATGGCTACCTGTTAGGCTGAGCTTGAGGCTGGAAGGAAGGTCTAAAACCTTGAGCTTGCTGCCTTTTGAGTGTAACCAGCTCATTACCTAGATTTTGCAATTGCTTCATGACTTCTTGAAGTTCATTTGAGGCACTAGAAGATGAAGTGGAAGCTTCACTTGAATTCTGATTTCTAGGAGTGGGAATAGAAGCTAAATTAGGCACTTGGCTAGTACTTGGGCTCTCTAAACTTGGAAATAATGGCATTGGAGGCCTAGGAGCCAGCTTGCCAGCTTGAATCAAACAATTTTCAGCTCTAATGGCAATGCTATAAGCAATGGGGATAGTTGTGCCTCCCATGGACTGAATTAACATAGAAATATCAGAATTTAAAGCTTTAAGGTAATAAAGAAAAGCACCTTCTATTGTTGGCCTGACTGCCACTGGAATTCTCTCCCAAGTCCTTTGAAATCTGAAATTAAAATCAGTCAGCTACTCATTGGGAGCTCTTTTGATAGTTGTCAGCTGCTCCAAAAGGGACAAGTTGTCTCCCTTTTCCCCAAATTGCTCATGGAGGGCTATACATAGTTGATTCCAATTTTGAATAGAACCTGAGGCAAGACTCCTGAACCATTGCAAAGCTTTCCCTTTGAATGAAGATGCCAGCAGTTTGACAGCAACTTGCATCTCATTGATCTCATGGATTGCACAAATGTTAGCAATATCCTTAACATGATCACCAGGTGAGGTCTGATTTTCTCCAGTGAAGTATGGAATGTTCTTCAATGCTGCAACTGGGATTGGATTTTGTGCATTGAGAGCAAGTGGGCTGCTACCAGTGAAATTGACATAGGGGTTGTTTTGTGCCATTCTGATTGGCCTTAGAACCCTTGTTGATTGAATGAAAGGCCTACCAGGTGGAGGAGTTGAGAGAGTTCTGTTTGGTGGAGATGGAGACCTTTGGATTCTCCTCCCACTTTGCCTTATTCTTGGAGATAATTGTAGATATTCAAACAACACCTCTTCCTCTCCAGCTCTTGACCTTGTGTTGATTCTTCTCATGAGTTTTCAGTGTCCGCACCGCTAAACCAAGCTGATTCTTCTTCCTTCGAGTCGATGATGCAATTTATAGCTCTTTTAAAGCAAGAAACTTGCAACAAATGCACATCAATTTTGTTGCAATGAAGATGAAGACCTCTAAGGTCCCACCGGGCATGCCAAAACTGTTGTGGCAAATCAGCAACACCCCCTGGATGTTGATCAGATTTCTAGTTTGATCATACTAGCATCCAGTGTGATTGCACAACATTGAATCCTTTCCCCAAGTGTGGGACTTGCAAAATGAGAAAGGAATCTCCAGTTTAGAGGCTAGTTCCTCAATTCCTCTGGTCAGATTTATCACTTACAAGTTGCAGAGGTCTATATTCCTAACCCTACCCTAAATTCCAAAGGAGACAGAGATAGAGAATGCAAAAAAGCTAAAACTAATGCTAATAGGTGATGCACCAAAGGAGTGGTGAGCATTTTTTACTTCTACAGATTGACACAGTCCATAAAAATGCAACAAAGAACCTCATGCACAAATTGATAATTGTAATGAAGGATCATAAATTAACCAAACAACACAGGCAGAGGATGAAAACTAATCACAGAGGTTGTATTGTTATTTTAATCATCAAAATCACTTGCATTACAACACCTGAGAGGAAAAATAAAGTTGCATCTCTTAGAAAAGGTCTGATATTCCACCAAAATCACTTCCAAGGTGAGAAAGGGGACCTGCAATACACAAAAAATGTTCAACCCTTTGAAAATGAGCCAAATCTGGCTTTTACAGTGCAAGGGACGAGCCCAGGAGAGAGAAACATGGGAAAACATGGAAGGGATTCAACCATTGACCAAAACATTCAAAACAGCATGGGCATCCTTATGACCCATCCCCTAACATTTTTAGCCATGCTGGGAGAGAATGCGAGCCATTCTTCATTAAAAATGGTGGTTGAAACGTCATTTCTGTCCATGACCACGTGCCAGAGGTGTTTTTCAATTTTCTCTCTCCAAAATCCATCAAAATGCAAAAATGACCCCAGAATCTTGTAGATAATTTCACCAGCTTTCCATTGATATAAAGAACGTGAAAAACTGAGCTCTGGATCGAAAGATATGGCCATTTGAAGTTTTAGGGCAAAAACAGGCCAAATCGGGTCATGGGCAAAAATTCAAATTTTTGCACCTTTTTGGTCATTTGGAAAATTTTCCAAAATTTCCCCATGCTCCACCACTCTAGGTGCCACATGGCGGCATCTCATTGGCCGCCTTTCAGGGGAAATTTTTTCAGGGAAAATTTTTCCAAAAAACTGGAATTAGGAGGAAAACTTTACGAGCCATAACTTCAAAAATACATGGAGTTAGAGGAAAACTTTACCTTTCTGAGGAAAGAGAGAAAGAGCTCTATCCAATGGTGTCATTTTGGATAAGGTTTTGAGTGAAAAAGCAAAATATTATGACATGAGGCATGACAAGAGAGGAAAAATATTACGAGTGTATGTGGTCACAAGGTTGGAGCGTTGGTGCGGGTATATTTCTATATCTCTGAAAAAATGGTAATTCCTCTTGTCATTTTGATTTAGTGTTTATTTTTCAATATTTAATCTATCTCGCACTTGAGTCCTCTTTTCTCTTGTAAGTAGCGAGAGTTTTGATGGTGACATTTCGACATACGGGTGTGTCAGGTATAACTTATAACTCCCCTTTTCAGGAATTCCATACTTAGACTCTACATTTTATGCCTTTTCATGGCTAAAACACTTCTCAAGGGGGCAATATGTATGTACCCAAAATTACATGTGCTACATTTTTGGAAAAACAGTTACAAAATTCCCCAATGATGATTCAAGTCCTTTCAAGAAGGTGTTTGAGCTCCAATTTCCATTCACATTGTATATTTGTTTCCTAGACATCTTTACTTAGCCTTCCCATGCTTTTTCCAGCTTCCTACCTCTTTCTATACATGTTTTGGCCTTTAGTGCTAGGACCGCCGCCCTGCCTGGGTGGTGGTTCTAAAACCATCACCCAAAACAAGGCAGCGGTCCTGAAACCGCCACCCTACACAGGGCAGCGGTCCTGCCCACTTTTCTAGATTCTCTCACATGTGTTTTAACATGCGATGGTTCACTTAATTTCACTTTTTGCATGCATCCATGAGCCAAATTGTCTAAAATTAGCTTTGATTGCTTGGTTCTCCTTCCTCCTATTTTTAAATAGATTTAATTAGTTGGAACTACTCCTTCTTGCCTTGAGCTTGAAGGCACCTCCCATCCTCCATTCCTATATATTCCATGCTTGTATTCAAGCAAAAAGGCCTGAGAATTTTTTGTATCTTGCATTCTATTACTACTATGATCTTCCTAGGAATTGCATATCCAAGCTCTGATCTCTTGTGCTATCTCTCTTCTACCTACATTGCATCTAGACTGTCATCAAGTTGCCATTACTCAAGCGCCATCCTCCTGCTATTTTTTTACATTCCCAATCCCTTGGACTCACATGAACACTCAGAGAAAGAAAGGAACATACTGAGGGGACAAATATAGACACAACTAGATTTTCCAAAGCTCTTGCTTGTCCAGGTTGGAATTATGTGTTTTCTTTCCTCATTTGTTGAATTGTCAATTTCAAATCACTAGTTTCAATTACATATCAAATAGAGTAGAAAATCATTCATTTCAATAAATTAGTCAATCACAAGTAGATCAAATCATTAGTAAGCTTGCCTCTTAACATTACTGGGAAGTTGTGGGGAACAATAGCCCCTTTCAGGGTCATGATTTGTTCTTCACCTCTGAGGTAGGGTTTGAAGGGTTTTTATTGGATTAGGTTATTTGTTTTAGATTAGATTCATACATTCACACAAGTAACCAGCTACATCTAGTTGATTGTTTGTCTTTAGTTTATTTATTAGATTAGAATGCATTGCTTAAAAATTAGAAAAGAATAAAAATATTTCCTTTGGTAGATTAGTTTTCTTTTATTTCTTTGATCCGTAATATTGTGAAAACTCCAAAAACATAGATTAGATTTCCTTCAGTAATTATTTTTCTTATCAAAAATCATTTTATTTCATTCGTATGACCATCAACGGTCCACAACAGGAAAATACATATAGTTGTGATCCCTTGGTCCCACAACCCAACGGCCAAAATTGATAACTGACATTGATACCAGTTACATTTGATAGTCTTACACACACCCACAACTTTTGCTGAGAAAATAGAACAACTCAATACACTAAACATCATTACTAATCAAGCCTACGACTATTGGACTGCTCTTGGAAACAAGGTTTGATTACGTGCATGACCATTCAAGGGCCACAACCTCCACGAGTCTTTGGTTGTGATCCTCAGGTCCCACAACCCAATGGGCCTGCTAGTCAGTTAGACATTGACACTAGTTTGTGTACATTAGTATTCAAATCTTCACCACTTCCACCAGATATTATTACACAACTTTCCTTACTAAACATAAGCGCAATCAAAGCTAAGACTTTGTACATGCGGACCAAAAAAATAGCCCATAAATACTTGTGGCTCCATCACGCCTCTCATTCTTACTTCCATGACCTTTTCGGAAATCTATATGAGGCACTCGTAGGTCATTTTCCATGTGTTCAACAACCAACAAACAAAATCTTGCAGAGCTCAACATTGATTGGAGTCTACGAGTGGCTATTATCTTAGACCGAGCCATCACACCACTTCAAGTTAGGAGAGCATTCTTTTCCTTAGACTCATAGATCCCGACATTGCGTGTTGAAGATATAAGATTTCCCAATTATCTTGATCCCCGTCACCACACTCACATTCACACTCATTCTACACCGGTTGTCTTGACACAACCTCAAGAGGTCGGGTGTGAAGAAGGTCACGTGTTGATTTTATTTCATACAAAGTGTCATAAATTGTTTCCAAATCATTTCATCAATTCAAGAAAGATAAGACAAATATTTGACAAGAACTATACCAAGGCCTACATACTTGGTTCTACTCATAGTTTCTTCTAGATTAGGTGTCTATGCCTACGGTTTGTTCTAGAAGCTTCATGGTGTCACATCTATCTCATATACATCTCTTTGTAAATAAGAACATTCTACATATTTTTCCTAGATAAATAAGTCAAATGCAAATCCATAGAAAAAAAATATTTTACGCATTTCTTTGCCCTACCAACTTTGGTATTGAGCCGTGTCTCTTACTAGTGATGTAGGGTTGTGAAAGGAGAGAAGTGCCCCCGACTTGCATATGCCTTGTACATGGTGATGATCCCATACTTCCTACTTTGGTAGCATGGGGCAAGTTGTAAGGGGTCTCTATAAAAATTTGAAAGTTAGAAACAGTTCATTCAAATGTGAAATCATAAATTACAACAAATTGAGTTAGATGTCTAAAATTCCAAAAAGAGTACAAAACTAGATTTTGTCAACAGTAGCCATCTACGGATCTAAGTCTAGATAAACTGGAAAGCAATTCATATTTAAACTATGAAGAAAACTTGAATAGAATGAGGTTGTAGGGTCTCAATTTGGTTTTTGTCAAATCTTTGTCTTTCTCTCATCATTACCATTCAAAAAAATTCTATAATTTATGCTCCTCATACGGATCTTGGTGTTGATCCCTCGCATCTTATTGGTTGTATGGAATTAGAAGCGGGAAAAGTTCATTCACTTATCATATCACTCTTTCACCGTATTTTCCAAAACAATACGATGTACCAAAATTTTCTTAGAAAAACTAAATTTCAACATTATAATGTGATTGCATTATCTCATAACAGCATTACAAAACACACAAAAAATATCATTCTCGTTAGCATTCATATCCACTGCATACATTCTGAAAAGCATATAAAAATGGAAGTTCTAAACATCTATAGTACACATGTGAAGTGATCCAAGAGTAACTCAACTCAAATATAATGAATTACCGAACCAAAAATAAGAGTATGTATATATCATAATAAATCAAGTTTGTATATAATGCCATCACATGTTAGGTGTGGTCAAAATTCTCACAATGAGCCCAAAATATACAAAAAAATCATATAATGCCCAAAAAATGGTAACTAAGCAATAAAAGGCCCATGGCCTATCAATCCCTGTGAGATCCATGAGATGGTGCATGGCTCCATCCAGGACTCCTACTATGGCTACAATGAAGAGAATGTACTAAATGGTAGGAGTGCTCATGGTCACGACCACCGGTTATGGTTACAATACGAGAGTGACTCTGCCTCATCAATCTCTCAGTTGTCTCATACGTGATTTCTTGAATATGGAGAGAATTCATGACCTTCACTTCCCTCCAGATGGGTGAAAACACATAAGTTTGTCTGCCGACCGCAATTAGATGTCTTGTATCCTTAGTCGGCTCATCTCAAGTCTTCCCGAGGGGATCAACAAGGTGTCCACACACACCCATCGAATAAGCTCTCGCCACTCATGTGCGATCGCTGCAAGTATGTTGATCCTACATGGATGCTTGGAGATCCGAGCATGTACTGTAACCAAAAGCAAGATGTTATCCCATCACAGACTCATCATCCCCTCTCTATCATGAGGAAGTGGTCCCTCAAAGACAAGTGTTTCCTCCTCTCGCAACTACCTCCTTCCACTCCACTCTCATAACATCCCGAGTATCATGCCACTCAGGATTGCTCTCCTCCTCCATGTGATTTTCCCCCCAACATCACCACCCAATCCTCACCACCAAGTATCCTCTCCACTAGTATCCAATCTAGTTGAATCCTCTTTGGATTCATCCCAGATATACTCCTCGTGAGTCGAGTGCATGTCTATAGGCTCGTGCCCCTCTCCAATGTGAACAGTACAGCCACAATCTAGAGTAAGGGTGCAGGAGAAAACCAGTTGCCCGTCGACATGAACAACTTGTTTGATTTTGATTAGCAATCTTTGAACCACCTTTTTCCAACATGGATCTTCATGAGGCCCCTTTCGGGCCTCCTTCATGGTCTTATACATAGGTTCCGCTAGGGGAAGAATATCAATGTAAGGAAGGCCGAACTGCTGAGGAACTCGGTGAAATGGGTGAGTCTCAAGCTTACTCATCCCGACAACTAATCTGGTCAATAGTGGATTTAGCCACCACTATGGTCCCATCCTATCCCCACAACACTATCATGTCCTAATATGGAGAGGCTACCATGTCTGTTATGGTCAAATAATCCAATAGTTGATGTGGCCCTCTAAAAACTTTCATGGTCATCCATCTAGCAGCCTTAACGGCCCCTAGATAATCTATTGGCACTCCTCCCATAGGGGACAATTTTCTCATATACACATCTCATAACCAATGTGGGATGGCTCAAATACTTCCCCTATAACTTTGACAATCCGATACAGGTCATGATAGGTCTTGTCAAGTATATCTTCTCCCCATGCGTAGATACGACCGTACACCTCAATTTGCATGATGATGGGAGCCCAACAATAAATTTGGGTATCACCTCCTTGTCTCCGATAAACCACGAGGCCAAGATACCCATGATGGCCTTGTGGATAGTAGGGATGGGAGTAGTAGAAATGGATCAGACCTTGATCCCTTTCTTCAAACCACCCATACATTCATCATGGCTCGGATTATGGTTGTCTTCAAATTCAATCATTTTCCCAATATCAAAACCCCAAGAATATGGTACACATCCTCTAGGGTGATCATCCACTCACCCATAGAACCTGATAACTAGAAGGTATTCCAGCTTGCATCCCAATAAGAGGACAAGTCACATAGTATGTAATTGGTAGGAGTAACAAGGGGAACCCATGTAATCCTCCATATTCCTACTCTCTGAAGTGTATTAGTATCATCTTGAGTCAGCTGATCCAATATCGTTGAGAGCTAGTCACACTCCCTCTTGCAACTCCAACAGATATACTTTTTGTTCTTCTGCATCCACCAAAATAAATAAAAAGAGCAAGTTAATGACATATTTCAAGAAACAGGCTCATCAAATACACAACAAAACATTAAAAATCTAAAAAAAATTAAGTTATCATGAAGTTTTGGTCATTTTGTTTAGAACTGCCACCCGGTGGTAGCGGTTACAAGATCATTGCTCTAACAGGAGGTGGTCGCAACCACCACTCTACTCAAGGTGGCAGTCCTAAACTGATTCATTATATGGATTTTTTACCCTAAAAAACTCAAAAATGTAAAAAAAATACCATTTTGAATGAAATAAAAGACTATCATATAGGAGCCCCCTAGAGACTCATTTAAAACAAGAAATTTCAAAATATATCCCCCTTAGGAAAATATTTTGACATTTTTATATTTTAGGTTTAAAAACACACAAGTGAGGAAAACTAACTTGAGACCCCACTGATCAATATCCCACTCATGAGGCATGATCGTGATCTCGCAACGAATGTTTTGACTATTCTTTCAACGAAAACGGTCACCGTGGGACCAAAGCTCAAAAATCACCAAATCAATATTCATGCAAAATGAATTGGAAAATGGTTTTTTTTTATAAATATATGTTGTTATAACTTCATTTTGAGTGCATATTTTTACAGGTTAGAATGTTGGCGCAGTGTATATTTTTATATCCCCTCACAAATGGTAAGTCCTCTTGTCATTTTAATTTAGTATTTATTTTTCTATATTTTTCTATCTACATTTGAGTCTTCTTTTTCATTTTATATGTAGCTAGAGTTTGGATGGTGACATTCCAACACATGGGTGTAGGTATAGCTTATAACACCCCATTTTGGGAACGCCATACTTGGACTCTACATTTTATGCCTTTTCATGGCTAAGATGCTTCTCTGAGGGGGAAATATGTACGCACCATAAATTACATGTGCTACATTGTCGAAAACAATTACAAAAGTCCCTAATGATGATTCATGTCCTTTCATAAGGTGTTTGAGTTCTTAAACCCATTCAATGTACATTACTATATTTGTATGCCTAGGTCTTGTGCATGTTTAGCTTTAGTTTCCACATTTTCCTCTAGCTTTCTTCACCCAATGATTTGGCACTCCAAGGCTTTCCTTGTGCATGAAGGCACATCCATCCAATTCCTATATATTCAATGCTTGTATTCAAGAAAATGGCTTGAGAATTTTGTGTATCTTGCATAGTATTGCTGCCACAATCTGTTGGAAATTGCATAGCCAAGCTCTGTTCACTTGTGTTATCTCTCTTCCACTTGCATTGCAACTAGACTGCCTTCAAGCTACCATTGCTCAAGTGCCTTCTCCTGTTGTTGCCTTTGCATTCCCAATTCCTTGGACTCATATGGACACATAGAGAAAGAAAGGATAAAATGAGGGGAAAAGAATAGATACAACCAGATTTTCCAAAGCTCTTGCTTATCTAGGTTGGAATTATTTGTTTGTTTGCTTCATTTGTCAAGTTATCAATTTTGAGTTATTCATTTCAAATACATATCAAATAGAGTAGAAAAATTGTTCATTTTAGTTAATTAAGCAATTACAAATAGAGAAAATCATTAGAAAGCTTGCTCTTTGACATTATTGGGGAAGTAGTGGGGAACAATAGCTCTTCTAGGGTTATGATTTGTTCTCTACCTCTGAGGTAGGGTTTAAAGGGTTTTGATTAAATTAGTTTAGTTGTTTTAGATCTAGATTCACATACTTGCACAAGTAATTAACTACAACCATGGCTGATTACTTGTATTTAATTTTGTTTATTAGATTAGAAGCATTGTTTAAAATCCCTAGAAAAGATAAAAAAATATTTACTTTTTTGCTAGATTAGTTTGCTTCCATTGTTTTGTTTAGATATATTGTGAAAATACCAAAAACATAGATTAAATTTCCTTTGATAGTTAGTTTTCTTTATCAAAATCAATTCAATTCATTTTGCATGACCATCAAAGGTCCACAACAAGAGAAAATGTTAGTTGTGATCCATTGGTCCCACAACCCAACGGGCGAGTTGTTGACCGACATTGATATGGGTTTATGCTTGTTAGTTTTATGCACACCTGCTAGGTATTATGAGAAGATAGAACAATTAAACACATTAAACATTACAGCTGATCAAGCCTATGATTATTGGACTCTCTGAAAGCAACAGGCTTGATTACACATATGACCATACAAAGACCACAACCTCCATGAGTTCATGGTTGTGATCCCCAAGTCCCACAACCCAATGGGCCTACTTGACCAATTAAACATGACATTGGTTTATGCATGCATTGGTATTTAGATCATCACCACTTCCACCTGACATCATTGCACAACTTTCAGTATTGAACATAGCATCGATGATCAGCTAAGGATTTTTGGACTAGACGGAAAACCTCCCATAGACCATGTGGTTTCATTACGCCTCTTGTTCTCACTTCCATGACCTTTTTCTAGAAATCTATATGAGGCATCTATAGGTCACTTTTCATGTGTTCCAAAACTAGTAGATAAAATCTCGGTAGAGCTCGATATGACTGGAGCCTCTGAGTAGCTATTCTATCGACCATTCCATTACACCACTTCACTTAGGATGGCTTTCTTTTCCTTGGACTCGTAGATCTCGATATTGTGTGTTGAAGATATAAGGTTTCCTCATTATCTTGTTCATCATTACACACACACACATCCATTTCCATTCTACACCATGGTTGTCTGGCATGACCTCGGGAAGTCGGGTGTGAAGAAGGTCACGTGTTGATTTTCTTTCATACAAATTGGTGAACCCGACGTGAAGAGCTAGTCTCTAAATGTTTCCACTTTCTTCATCCATCTTCCTCTCTCCCATTATTTTGTGGGTATTCTTATACCCCCAAATATGTGGGATATGATGAATATGGTTGACCCCTCTCGGTTTTGATGTGTACAACTATCAAACAGGTAGACAACAACAATCACCTTTGCTCTCTACATGGGCAGATAACCATTCAACTGCTCAGGCTCAAAATCCTCTTCTTTAGGGAACCAATGTTGGTTCCTCCATACGTATCGAGGAGCTTGACCAAATCACACAAACACATCCTCCTGAGAAGTCAATTTCTAACAACATGAATTTTCTTTGGGGAGCAAGTTCATCTCCTCGGGTTTTTTTAGCAACCCATTAGCATGCAATTCGGACCAACTCCCACCTCTAGATGAGGATTACTTAGCATGATATGCCAAAAGTGAACAAACACTTCTAGAATATAAACTGGGATTTTGATAGGTTGTAAGGACATGTTGATGTCTTTCTCCAAAACAATAACACTACCCCTCTAACAATGGAAAACATTTCCAATGAGGGGTGGAAGAACAATGAACAATTCATAGCAGGATACCACACTCCTCAACAACCTCCAAAAGTTCAACAACAAGCACAAAAAAAAACACCACCCCATCAATGGGTGACATCATCTCGACATTAGTAGAAAAATTCAAAGAGTTAGAGCTTTCCCAAACACTCAAAATTCATATATGGGGAAAGTAAGAGTTTCTCACTATCCACAGAGTTATGGACAAATACCTACTATGAGACTCCTCCGGTTTATATGGGCACTCCAAGCCCTAGAGATTTTCTAACTGGGATGGGCACCTTGGGTATGCCCCCATGCCACATATGGATATCCACAATAGGCACTAGTCGGAAGTGCATTCTCAAATGCCATACCAGCTGGAAATGCAATGTTCCCTGGCTTTGTGCCTTCAACTCCATATCAAAACAATCAACCCCCTTACATACACATGTACTCTAAATCACCACAAGGGGATATGTACACTTACCAGGTCCATATGGTCAGCCACAGGGGATGCCATATGCCCCAAAAAAATGTATATGTTGTACCATTTCAACAACCGATGCAACCTCCACCTCCCCAACAAGGATCTTCAATGGTTGAAACATACGCAATGGGGACCTATTTTGAATATCTTAAGGAGCCTCTAGACTTCTCCATATGATTGTCATGCTCCCAAGACCCTTTCTTGATCTTCCAAAGTTCAAAGGGGAGGGGGATCCTAATGCTCACATCAAAGCTTATGCAATGACCATTCGAGAGTTGCTCCCATGGGATGTAGTTGTTGAAGATTTTCCCTAAGATGCTAGAAGGTATCACTCTCGATTGGTACTATAGGATACCAGAGGATTTGATACACTCCTTCAAGAAACTCGTGTCAGAGTTTATTAAGGATTTTGATATGAACAAACTTTTAAGGACATGAATCAGAGAATTCCTTCATATCAAACAAGAGCACAATGAGTCCATTGCCCACTTCATTCAAAGGTGGCAATAAGTTCTCTATTCCTCTACAAGTGCTCCAAACATGGATCAGATGGAGCTTTGTGATTTTTCCTCCACTCCCTCAATAGAGACAAAGGAAGAAGTCAAAAGTTCCCACTAAGGAGCTACTGAAGAGGTGTTAGAGGGTGCTCTCTGAATTGATCAAGCAACCATAGATAGTGGTCGTAAGACTTATGGAACAAATGGGAGGTTAGTCACTCCTAGCCAAGGTAACTCTACGGTTACTCCAACAACATGAACAATAATCAGGGACCAAAGGTCCTTAATAAGAATCATGGGGTTATAACTGATGGTGTTACCGATCAGCCCAAGAAACCCAATGTTGTTAGCTCTCCCAATACAAACTACTACAACAAAAAAAACAATGGAAATAATCAAAGGAATAATAACTTCTCACCTTCAATCAATGTTGTGGATTTTAATCATCCTCAACAACAACAACAACAACAACAACAAAACAACAACCTAACAACAACCTCAACAACAAGACAAGTGCAGACCCAAGGCCCTAATCAGTACCCAGGTGGGTATCCGAACCAATTCCAAAACCAAGGGTAGGGGTTCCCAAATTTTAATTATAACAATCAGCAATTGAACAACAATCGTAATTTTGGACCACAAAAAAGTGCAAACCAAAGGCCTCGAGATTATGATCCGATTTGTATTGTGGTTTTCATAGGGTTTCATGGGCATGACACAAGAACATGTGTCGCGATTGCAAAAAAATTTCTACAACATTTTTCGGAGGATCAAAGACAATTATTTGTTGACATGTTTTTGGAAAACCCAACAGCACCAACTCAAAACACTTATGGGGACCGGTATCCCCACAAACACACCACTTAGGATCTTTAGTGATCCTCTCCCCCACACCCAAAAGATGGTAGAATAGATCCCAATGGTTCAAACAAAGGCATTGCAATAGGAACCAATGATCATGAAGCCTCAACTTCATCAAACTCATAGGTAGCACCTCCTTTGGATGGTCACCAACAAAAAAAAAAATTGTGGGATTGGTAGAGTTGGACACCAAACCTCAGATTAATGCTTTGCCACTAGAACCAAAATATTATTTTCAACCTATCCCGATCTACCCGACTATATCAGATGACATTCGTGAAACACTAGGAAAGCCAGTAGGAGCTTATGACTTGATCAATGACCTGACCAAAACCTTCTCTCACATTTCCTTCTTGGATTTGTTAAAGAATTCCCCTGCTCATAGAGCCACTTTATTAGAAGCACTAGGTCTTGGGCATTTGATTAATGTCACCCCTCCTCCAGAAGTGCAGATAAACCATATAGACTTTGATGTTTATCCTCCAGGGAATCTAAAAGAGATGTTGGATTTGTATTTGACATCAGCAAGATGCCCATGGATGTTGAAATAGCTCGTAGAGGTGATATGGCCTTGTTTTTACAAGTTTGGATTTATAATAACTATGTAAAACATGTGATGATTGATGATGGGGAAATGGTCAACATAGTCCCCTTCTCTTTCCTTCAAAAGTTAGGTTATGGAGAGACCAATTTCTCCTCAACATGAAACACACTGAGAGGCTATGACAACCTCAAAGTGACGTCAATTGGAACTATAGTGTTTTTAGTCACCCTTGGACCTAAGATGGTTCTAACCAAGTTTTTATATTATAGATCGGAAAAACTATAATATAATATGATCCTCAGTCATCCTTGGATTCATCACATGAAGGTGATTCCCTCCACTTTGTTTTAGGAAGTAAGATTCCTACATTTAGGGAAGGTCTTGTGGTAGGGTGACCCAAAACCCTTGACATACATCTAGCTAATCTAAAGAAGAGGCCAGGGGTTCATTCTGAGTTTGAGCTTCCTACAAACTAGTTAAACAAACCTACAAGCTCAATCAAAAGAAAATTTGGTTCCTACAATGGAACTAGAAACTATGGGTTTGATTGAAGGAGTTCTTTCCGTAAAGGATAAAATTGTAATTGTTGAGACAATGTCAATAGGAATGACAACAAAGATAGTCGAGTTGTTGGAGAATGACCTACCCCTTCTTCTTCCATTTGATTCCATGGGTATAGGACATGCCTTGGACTCGTCTCTCTCCGGATGATGATGTATGCATGGTAGAGGTCTCGGAAGCAAGGGAAGATAATACAACAAATAATCCAACTTCAATCTTCAGATGACTATTGGACCTTGAATTATGATGGAGAAAAGTGTCGCTTTGGTGTTGGGGTAGGTGTGATACTTACCAACCCTCAGGGAAGGGTCATGCCCTTCACCTTTAAATTGAATTTGAATGCACTAACAATGGAAGAATATGAGGCTCTCCTTCTTGGTCTCATTGTAGCCAAAAGGATGGGTGCTCTTAATATTAGGGTGTTAGGTGATTCACAACTAGTTGTAAATCAAGTATCTGAAGTATATGAGACTAGGGATGAACATCTACAACTCTACAAGACTTTCATCCTTGAGTTAAGTAAAGGTTTTGATTTCATTTCAATGAAGCTATACCCAGAGAAAAACCTCCTTGTTGACTCTATAAAAACTTTTGCTTCTTGTTTTACCCCAAGAAGCAAGTTAGAAGACACTAGCTTTATGGTTTTAGTTTGTGTTGAACCTTTGGTTCACAAGATACCAACAACCCCAATTTGGCTTATGTAGAAGCTGAGAATGAGTTTATCACCTTAGATTATGCTGAAAATGATGAAGCAATCCTAGGGTATTTGAATGCCTACATAGATTTGCATCCCGCTCATCATAAGATGGATTTTCTCTCATCCCACACTCTTCCTCTTACTTTGGAGATTCCATGATAGACCCTTCCTCTATGGAAGGTCTTGAGGTCTATGAAGTAGAAGAGGAAGGAGACTTAGAGCTACCTCTAGCCCCACCTGAATTTGAAGAGGGTAACATGCCTCCTTAATCGAAGGAACAATTGATATAAACATCGGGATGGAGGAGGAACCAAAAATATTGAAGTTGGGATCCTCTCTAACTCTAGAGGAGATAGAAAATACACCCAAATCCTCAAGGAGCATGAAAAATATTTTCACATTTAGTTACAAGGAAATGATGGGAATTGTGCCACACATTGTAGTTCACAACCTCATCACTAAGCCAGATGCTAAGCCAATTAAACAAAAGTTGAGACCCATGAAGCCAAAGGTGGCCCTCATGGTGAAAGAAGAAGTGATGAAACTCCTACATGTGGGGTTCATCAAGCCATTGACTATTCACAATGGGTATCTAATATCATCCCCATTCTAAAAAAGAATGGAAAAATCCACATTTGCATAGACTTTTGGGATATCAACAAGGCTTGTCCCAAAGATGATTTCCCATTACCATCCATCGATGTTATTGTGATGCAAAACTGGTTATGAGTTGTTGTCTCTCATGGATGGGTTTTTGGATATAACCAAATCAGAATCTCGAGGAGGATCAGACCAAAACTACATTCATCACTCCTTGGGAACATATTGTTATGTTGTCATGTCATTCAAGACTTAAGAACACTGGTGCCACATACCAATGGGTGATGACTTATATATTCCATGATCTTATCCATAAGATTGTGGAATCCTATATGGATGATCTTGGCTAAGGCCAAAAATGTTGTGATCATCCCCTGAGGTGCTTCATATCATCCTTTCTCACTTAATCAAATATGACATCATGTTTAAATAGAAAAATGTGTATTCGGTGTAATGAGAGGAAAGTTGTTGGGATACATCATATCTTCATGAGGGATTGATGTAGACCCCAAAAAATATGAGCCATACTAGAAATGATTCCACCATCAGATGAGTCTAGCATCAGATATTTTCTTGGAAAACTTCGGTGCAATCGAAGGTTTATCCCTGATCTAACCTTTTTATTCACCCAATCAACAATTTATTAAAAAGGATTATTGCATTGATTGGATGGAAGAGTGCAATGAGGCATTTGAGTCGGTTAAATGGTTCTTATTGTCTCCTCCCACACTCATGCCACCTAAGTCAGATCACCCCTTAATTTGTATTCATGAGCTATGGATGTCTCATTAGCCTGCATGTTAGCTCAAGAGGATGATGATAAATGAGAATGTGTAGTCTATTTTATTAGTCAAACATTTCTTGACTATGAGACTCATTACACATAGGAAGAAAAGGAATGCCTTGCCATAGTCTTCATGAAAAAAGCTTGAGACATTACATGTTAAATCAAGAAACAAGGGTCATTGTTAAATTGGATCATCTCATGGATGTTTCTCACACAAGGGTCCTTATCTAAGAAATTTGGATGCTTCATAACTCTTGATGGGTGAGTTTGAGTTAATGTTTTAATTAAAAATCCATCAAAGGAAAAATCATTGTGGATTGGTTGGTTGATAACCCATTAGATGGAGGTGATCTAGTAAATCTATGGACTTCCTTGATGAATGTGTGTATTTTTTGAAACCAAGCCTCCCATTTCTGTGTGCCCATGGTACACTGACATTATTAATTTCATAGTGGACCATACATATCTCGGAAGGGGTGACATCACAACAAAGAAGATGGTTACGTGTTATAACCACTAAGTATGTTATCTTGGAACAGTGCTCTATCGTAGAGCCTTTGATGGAATGTTGTTAAGATGTGTTGATGAAGAAGAATCGAGAAGATTCTTTATGAATCGCATAGTGGAGTATGTGGAGGTCACTTTTGGTGGCCACACCACTACTGGAAGATACATCGGATGGGATACTTTTGGCCCATGTTAGAACATGATGTGGTAGATTTTGTGTGTAAATGCCATAAATGTCAAGAGTTCTCCCATGAGATCCACATACCGGCACAGGCTCTATAACCAATTGCAACACCATGGCCCTTTTCCACGTGGGGCCTTGATTTGATAGGGAATTTCTCTCCCTCATCAATAGATGGTCATAACTTCATAATCATGGCCACAAATACTTTACTAAGTGGGTAGAAGCCATGCCTCTTACCACCATGCTTGGATGTGTAATCACTAAGTTCATTTGAACCAAATCATTTGTAGGTATGGGGTCCCACAAGTCATTATCTCTGATAATGGCACATCTTTCAAAAATGAGGAAGTACGTGAATTGTGTGAAAATTTCAAAATAAATCACCATACGGCTTCTCTCTATTATCCTTAGGCCAATGGATAGGTTGAGGCTACAAACAAGATGTTAAAATCCATTCTCCTTAAGAATCAAGGAGAATAAATGAGATTGGCACTTAAATCTCTTTCGGCCTTGTGGGCCTATCGAACATCGGTAAGAATGCCGATGGGGAACCCCCTTTTCTTTGGTATTTGGTGTAGAAGTGGTTTTACCACTTGAGGTTGAAATACCTAGTCTTTGTATCTCACTGCAAGGAATTCTGGGAGAAGAAGGCTATCGAGAGGCATGACTCTCTCAATTAGAAATCCTTGATGAAGCTAGGCTCAATGTTGAACAACAATGGCATAGTGTTTATGTTGACTGAATGGCTCGAAATACAACAAGAAAGTCTCTAGAGCATGAAATATATGAGGGAGATTTGGTTTTAAGACTTGACAACCAAATAGAAAAAAGACCGGTGAAGGAAGGAAATTCAGGCCTAGGTGGTTGGGTCCATATTGAGTAATAGAAGACTATAAAAATGGGGCATTTTTCACTATGTACACTAGAGGGTGAGGATTTTAGTGAATCTATAAACTCTCTTCACCTGAAGAGATACTATGCATGATCTATTAGCATTTCCATATGTATATTACTGCATCCACATTGCATTTTCATCTGCCAGTTCATTTCATAAAATTTGTGATCAAGGGACTTATTCTTATAGAAATTCCTAAAAACTTCTGAAAACATTGGAAAAACATTCAAATCATGTCTCTTCAAATCTTCATGGTATCATCAATTGTTTTGAATCATTTCATCAATCAAGAAAGATAAGACAAAGCTTTGACAAGTAACCATACCAAGGCCTGCATACTTGGTTCTACTTATAGTTTCTTCTAGATTAGGTGTCTTTTCCTATAGTCTATTCTAGAAGCTTCATGGTGTCGCATCTATCCCATATACATCTCTTTGGAAATAAGAACATTCTAGACATTTTTCCTAGATAAATAAGTCAAATGCAAATCCAGAAAATTTTTATTTTACACATTTCTTTTCCCTACCAACCTTCGGTGTTGAGACCTCGTCTCTTACTAGTGATGTAGGGTTGGGAAAGGAGAGAAGTTCCCTTACTCACCTATGCCTTGTCCATGGTGATGAGCCCATACTTCCTATTGGTAGCATGGGGCAAGGTGTAGGGGGTCTCTTTGAAAAATTTGAAAGTTAGAAATAGTTCATTCAAATGTTGTGAAATCATAAATCAAAAAAAGTGAGTTAGATGTCCAAAATTCCAAAAAGAGTTTAAAACCTCAAAACAGATTTTTTCAACCAAGTGGCCATCTGGATCTAAGTCTAGATAAACTGGAAAGAAATTCACATTTTAAACTATGAAGCAAACTTGAATAGAATGAGGTTGTAGGTCTCAATTTGGTTTTTGTCAAATCCTTGTCTTTCTCTCATCATTACCATTCAACAAATTTCTATAACTTGTGCCCCTTTTGGCTCTTGGTGTTGAGCCCTCGCATCTTACTAGTTGTGTGGAGTTAGGAGTGGGGAAAGTTCATTCACTTATCATATCACTCTTTCACCACATTTTTCCAAAACAATATGAAGTACCAAAATTTTCTTAGAGAAACTAAAGTTCAACATTACAATGTGATTGCATTATCATATATCAACATTACAAAAAAAAAAAAAAAATCATTCTGTTAGCATTCATATCCACTGCATACATTTTGAAAAGCATATAAAAATGGAAGTTCTAAACATCTAGAGTACACATGTGAAGTGAGCCAAGAGGAAGTCAACTCAAATACAATGAATTACCAAACCAAAAAGAAGAGTTTATATATATCATAATAAATCAAGTTTTGTGTATACAATGCCATCACGCACTAGGCATGGTCAAAACACTCGCAATGAGCCCAAAATATACAAAAAAATCATATAATGCCCCCGAAAAAATCACAACTAAAAATAAAAGGCCCAATGGCCTATCAATCCCTATGGGATCCCTGAGATGGTGCATGGTTGCGTCCAGGACTCCTACTACTGGCTATGATGATGAGAATGCACTTGAATGGGGAGTGCTTGTGGTGGTGGCCATTGGTTGTGGTCTCACTGAGAGTGACTCCACCTCATCAATCACTCAGTTGTCTCATACGTGGTCACTGAGTATGGAGAGAAGTCATGACCTCCGTTGCCCTCCAAGATGGGTGCAAACACATCAGTGTGTTGTCGGATGCAAGTGGTTGTCCTATATCCTTAGTCATCTCAGCTCTTGGGTCTTCCCAAGGGGATCAACAAGGTGTCCATGCACACCCATCGAATAAGCTCTCGCCACTCTTGTGTAGTCTTTACTAAAAAAAAAAAAAGAAGAAATGATGAGTTAGAAAGTTACAAAAAAAAAAAAAAAGAAATACCAACTAACATTTTTGACTAACAAGGTCAAGAGAAGAGGATCAACATACTCAAATCTCCAGGCATCCATGTAGGGTCAGTGGTTGATGATTTCTACTATTGATGATGGTTGTGGGGCCTCCCCAAAACTAGAAGCAAAGATGACATTGTCCCATCACATGGACTCATCATCCCCCTCTCCATCATGAGGAAGTGGTCCCTAGAGAGAGTGTGTCTCCTCTCTGCCGCCTCCTCCCACTCTGCTCTCTAGAACATCCCGAGTATCATGCCACTCGGGATCACTCTCCTCCTCCATGTGAGCTTCCCCACTAGCCTCACCACCCAACCCCTCATCACCTAGTCTCCTCTCACCTCAGTCTCTCTCCACTAGTCTCTCTCTCTCGGTCCTCTCTCCTCTCGAGTCTCATGTCCTCCCTGTATACTCCTCGAGTGGAGTCATCATCTATGGGCTCATCCTCCTCTCTCCACTTGTGAGAAAGCGGCCTCAATCTAGAGTAAGGGTGCAGAGTGGCACCAGACCTCCCATCATGGGCATGAAAAAACTCACCTAACTATGATAGGCACTCCTGGAATCACCATTGTCCAACCTGGATCTCTCGTGAGGCCCTTTTGGGCCTCCTTCATGGTCCTATACATAGGTGCCACTGGGGGAAGCATATCAATGTAAGGAAGGCCAAACTACTGAGGAACTGGCCAAATGGGTGAGTCTCAAGCTTCCCCATCCTGTCAACTAACTAACTAGTAGTGGAACAAGCCACCATTGTGGTCCCATCCTATCCCCACAACCCTACCATGTCTGGTATGGGGTGGCCACCATGTCTTGTTGTGGTCAAAGGCCACTAGATGATGTGGCACTCTAAGAACTATCATGGTCATCCATCTAGTGGCCCTGATGGCCCCTGGGTCCTATATTGGCACTCCCCTCCCATAGGGGATGATCCGCTCATACACCCAACTCATAACCAATGTGGGATGGCTCAAAGACTACCCCTTGTAACCTAAAAATCTGATACAGGTCATGATAGGTATTGCCAAGTATATCTTCTCCCCAGGCGTAGATATGACCATATGCCTCAATCTATGTGATGATGGGAGCCCAACAATAAAGTAGTGTATCACCTCCCTTGTCCCCGATCAACCATGAGGCCAAGATACCCATGATGGCCTTGTGGATAGTAGGGATGGGAGTAGTAGGAATGGATCAGACCTTAATCCCCTTCTTGAACCAAAGGAAACCATGACATCCCCCATATAAGTGGCCCATAGAGTCATCGTGGCTCTAGATCTTGTTGTCTCAAAGTCAACCATCTACCTAGTATCGGAACCCCAAGAATATGGTACACATCCTCTAGGGTGATCATCCACTCACCCCTACACTGAAACTAGGAAGGTATTTGGTCTACATCCCAATAAGAGAACAAGTCACATAGTATGTGACTGGCAGGAGTAACATGGGGCACCCGTGCAATCCTCCATATGCCTGCTCTCTCTGAAGAGTATCGGTCTCATCTGAGTCAACTGATCCAATATCATTGGGATCCAGTCACACTCCCTCTCATGACTCCAATGGATATACTCTTCCTTCTTTTGCATCCACCAAAACATAGAAAAAAAAGAAAGTTAGTGACATATTTCAAGAAACAAGCTCATCAAAAACATAAAAAAAACATTAAAAATCAAAAAAAAATTAAGTTATCATGAGTTTTGGAGTTTTGGTCATTTTATTTAGAACCACCCACCGGTGTAGGGTGGTGGTTCTAGACCACCCCCTAGAATGGTGGTGGTCTAACAAACCGACCCTTTCTTAGGTGGTGGTCCCGAACTGATTAAATTCATACGGCTTTGTTACCCTAAAAATGCTCAAAAATGTAAAAAAAGACCATTTTGAATGAAATAAAAGACTACCCTATAGGCCCCCTAGAGACTCATTTAAAACAAGAAATTTCAAAAATGATCCCCCTAGGAAAATATTTTGACATTTTTACATTTTAGGTTTAAAAACACACAAGTGAGGAAAACTAACTGAGACCGCATTGGTTGATCTCCCACTGTGGAGGCATGATCACGATCTCTGCAATGAACATTTTGACTATTCTTTCGATGAAAAAATGGTCACCATGTGGGCCCAAAGAGCTCAAAAATCACCAAATCAATATGCATAAATGAATTAGAAAATGAGTTTGTTTTATATATATATATATATATGTTGTTATAACTTCATTTTGAGTGCATATGTTTATAGGGTTTAGAGTGTTGGCAAGGTATATTTCTATATCCCCACACAAATGGTAAGTCCTCTTGTCATTTTAATTTAGTATTTATTTTTTGATATTTTATCTATTTACACTTGAGTCTTCTTTTTCATTTTATAGGTAGTACGGGAGTTTGGATGATGACATTCCAACACATGGGTGTGTCAGGTATAGCTTCTAACTCCCCATTTTGGGAATGCCATACTCGGACTCTATGTTTTACACCTTTTCATGGCTAAGATGCTTCTCGAGGGGGAAATATGTACGCACACCCAAAATTACATGTGCTACATTGTCAAAAAAATGGTTACAAAAGTCCCCAATGATGATTCATGTCCTTTAAAAAGGTGTTTGAGTTCCTAAACCCATTCGTAGTGTATATTTGTAGCCTAGACATCCTTACTTAGCTTTTCCATGCTTTCTTCCAACTTCCGCTTCATTTTTATGCATGTTTTGGCCTTTAGTGACCACCACCTGCCAGGTGGGCGGTGGTTCAAACCACCCAGGCGGGGGGGTGCACCACCTTTGCCCAAGGGTGCTGTCTGTGTGCTTTTTCTAGAACTCTTCATGTGTGATTTTAACATGTGTGATTTCACTTAACTTGACTTCTAGGGTGTGTTTGTGAACCAAATTTCCTAAAAATAGTCTTGATTGCATGGTATTCCTTCCCTCTTCTATTTTTAAATAGATTTAATTAGTTTGAATTGCCTCTTCACCCAATGATTTGGCACTCCAAGGTTGCCTTGTGCATGAAGGCACATCCCAACCAATTCCTATATATTCAATGCTTGTATTCAAGAAAATGGCTTGAGAATTTTGTGTATCTTGCATAGTATTGCTGCCACAATCTGTTGGAAATTGCATAGCCAAGCTCTATTCACTTGTGTTATCTCTCTTCCACTTGCATTACAACTAGACTACCTTCAAGTTTCCATTGCTCAAGCACCTTCTCTTGTTTTGCCTTTGCATTCCCAATTCCTTGGACTCATATGGACACAGAGAAAGAAAGAAAGGATAAAATGAGGGGAAAAGAACAATACAACCAGATTTTCCAAAGCTCTTGCTTATCCAAGTTGGAATTATTTGTTTGTTTGCTTCATTTTTCAAGTTATCAATTCTGAGTTATTCATTTCAAATACATATCAAATAGAGTAGCAAAATTGTTCATTTCAGTTAATCAAGCAATTACAAATAGAGAAAATCATTAGAAAGCTTGCTCTTTGACATTACTGGGGAAGTAGTGGGGAACAATAGCTCTTCTAGGGTTATGATTTTTCTCTACCTCTGAGGTAGGGTTTAAAGGGTTTTGATTAAATTAGTTAGTTGTTTTAGATCTAGATTCACATACTTGCACAAGTAATTAACTACTGGCTTGATTACTTGTATTTAATTTCATTTATTAGATTAGAAGCATTGTTTAAAATCCCAAAAAGATAAAAAATATTTACTTTTCTAGATTAGTTTGCTTCCATTGTTTTGTTCAGATATATTGTGAAAATACCAAAAACATAGATTAAATTTCCTTTGATAGTTAGTTTTCTTTATCAAAATCAATTCAATTCATTTGCATGACCATCAAAGGTCCACAATAAGAGAAAATGTTTAGTTGTGATCCATTGGTCCCACAACCCAATGGGCCGAGTTGTTGACTGACATTGATATGGGTTTACGCTTGTTAGTTTTACACACCTGTTAGGTATTCTAAGAAGATAGAACAATTAAACACATTAAACATTGCAGCTGATCAAGCCTACGATTATTGGACTACTCTAGAAATAGGGCTTGATTACGCATATGACCATACAAAGACCACAACCTCCATGAGTTCATGGTTGTGATCCCTAGGTCCCAACCCAATGGGCTTGTTGACCAATTAAACATCGACACTGGTTTATGTGCACTAGTATTTAGATCATCACCACTTCACTTGACATCATTTTGCACAACTTTTAGTGTTGAACATAGCAATCGATTAGGCTAAGGCTTTCTAGACTAGACTAGAAAACCTCCCATAGATTATGTGGTTCATTACGCCTCTCATTCTCACTTCCATGACCTTGTCTGGAAATATATGAGGCATCCATAAGTCACTTTCCACATGTTCCACAACTAGTAGATAAAATCTCAGCAAAGCTCGATATCGATTGGAGCCTCAAGTAGCTATTCTATCTAACCATTCCATTACACCACTTCATCTTAGGATGCTTTCTTTTCCTTAGACTCGTAGATCCTGATATTGTGTGTTGAAGACATAAGGTTTCCTCATTAGCTTGTTCATCGCTACCACACATACATCCATTTCCATTCTACACCGGTTGTCTCGTCATGACCTCGGGAAGTCAGGTGCGAAGAAGGTCACGTGGCATGCAACTAGCATGTACTTCATCTTATTATCCCCAATCTAATGGGAAAACAGAGGTGGTAAACAAGTTCTTGGATGGATATCTTAGTTATTTTACCTCAAATAAGCAAGCAAGATGGGTCCAATTGTTACCACCGCGTAATGGTGGTATAACACCTCCTTTCGTACTTCATCTAAAATGTCTCCTTTCTTGACATTATATGGGTGTCATCCACCATCGATCACCTCATCTTTGTGAGTCCAACTAAGGGTTTGAGCAGTTGAAGAACATATTCAACTCCAACAAGATGTATTTTCTAGTCTCAAGGAGAACTTGGCCATGACACAAAATTACATGAAGTAGCAGGCAAACCAACATCGCAGTGAAAGCCATTTTAAGTCGGTGATCATAATGAAACAATAGAAAAAGGATAACAAGATTTCACCTAAGTATTATGGCCTTTATCAAGTGTTACAGAAAATTGGCGGTTTAGCATACAAACTGGAACTTCCTCCAGACAATCAAATACATCTAGTATTCCATTTATCTTTCTTGAAGAAGGTAATTGGATAGACAAGATCAGCCCAAACAAAGTGTTACTAGATCTTGACGAGGATGAAAGAATCATCTTAGAACCAAAATGCATCCTTCGGTGCATGCACTAAGCAATTAAGGACAAGGTTCATTACATAGTATTTGATCAAGTGGAAAAATATAGACAACGAAGATGAAACATGGGAGGATGAAAAATTCCTACAAAGCAACATCTATAGCTTCTAAACATTGGGGACAATGTTGTTATAAAGGGACAGGGCATGCTATGCCCTTAATCATATATCTTATGTTGGATGTATATAGTTGAATTGTGGCTATCATAACTTCTTATAATGATGTATCTCTTTCATATATGGTATATATTATGATTAGTGGGTCTGCCTTGGTGATGGCCATAGCATAGGAATAGTATATATAGAGGTTAGGTGGTAGTAGTTGATCATCATATTGATAATTTGAGTCTTATTACATGGTTTGGACGATTGCCCCTCAAAGTGGCTAAGAGATTCTATTTGTATATTGTGATCATTTATCTACAATATTTTGTTCTTTGGTGTTCTCTTTGTGTTGTTATTATTATTTACACAAGTAATTTTTTTACAGGCACATATTATGATGTTGTTTTGCATGACCTTGTTGTGCATTTCACACTCGAATCATATGAAGGCATCTTCTTCATCCATCGGTGTTGATTTGGGGTGAATTTCAGATCACTCATGGTGGTGACTTAAGCATTTGTTGAGAGGAATCTATACCCATGACTCCTCCACCATTCATCTTTTTGCTCCACTTTCTATACCATATGTATTATAGTGTTTATTGTTTAACAATTTTTCTTTAGTAGGTGTAGTATATATCTCTTGTTTGTTGAGAGATTTTAGATATGTATTTTCAACAATTTTAGGCACGTTGATAGTCTCTCCTCCGGGGATATATTCTAGTGAAGCCCAATGTAAGTTTTTCAGTGTTTGAGTAGTTATTTTGACAAATCATACGTATTTATAGTGTCACTCCACCCATACAATAGTATGGTAGGGGGTGGTTTTAATATTTCTTGTTCGGGTCTTGTGTCATTTCCTTATTACCTTTTTTGTTCTTGGATCATGGCACTCATATTACTTTGGATATTGTTTCATTTCCTTTCTTCCTTGGTTATTGTTCTTGGATCATGCCACACCTATTTATAGGTGTTGATTGATTATTTTTGGTTTTTTTTTACACTTTTGACATCACTCCATTAATATTCTCCTTGTATTTATATATTATTACGAAGCCCGATGTCGGGCTTTTTTTAGTTTTGCGATTGATCGGTGGATTCGAGACCACAATGCACACCAAACTTATTTAGCATTATACAAGTTTTTTTATCCAATATTCTTGGGATGAATTGCGGTGGGTTTATTCTCTCTAATTTATTGTTGTTGGTTTCAAGTACTGGTGGTGTCTCTTTTTTCCCGGTTATTGTACATAGGTACCTCATTAGACCTTGTTTCCAAGACCCAAATTTTTTTCCGCCCACATAACCTATGCTTACGAGGGGTGTTAGTATAAGTTATTATTTATCCTTTTATTTTTTTATTAGGATAATTATTGTACTTGGGTTATCCCTACACTTGTTGGGTTAGCTTTCTTAGGTGTATTGGTTGTGTGGAGTTGGCCTACTAGTTGAGTTGAGTTAGCTTATAAGTTGTGTGGAGTTTTATTTCTAGTCTTGTGGAGTTAACTTAACTACTAGTCTCAATTAGTGGGATTTATTCATCACTGATCTATGTAGTAGTTGCACTTCCCTCCTCCTCTATGTACATCTTGCTTATTGAGTTAATCCATGTAAAGAGAAAATGGAATATGATGGATTTCCATATATGATATTTTAGCTCTTTGTTTGGAAATCCTTTTGTAAGGTTATTCTCGACGAATTCTTTTCATCTCATTCAATGTGGTTTGTTATTATCATTTGAGATCTTCACGACTTTGGAAAATCTTCTTATCATTCCTTTCAACTTACACACGTATATGAAAAGTATCCCAAAAATATTTCTATAGTTTAATAAAATTATAACTTGAGTGAAAAATGGTAAGAATCCTTCTTAAATATCTTAATACAAGATGTATTTCCATGTATGATCTTGCACATATAAGTTTTGATGAATAGTCATCATTAGTTGGTGTTATGTTTAAGTAAGGTAGTGAAGTTAACAAGGAAAAATAATTACTTTTTATCGCATAACAAATTTGGAAATAATGTTTATAATTTACATTATTCTATTCATGTTTAATTAATTCAATTTATTAACAAAATATTCTCAAGATAGATCCATCTATATAGTTGACTTCATTATGTTGAGAAAACATGTATTTTAAAGACTATCTATGTATTATAAAAATCTAATGAATGTTTTCAATGACATGTATTCAATGATTTGGTAAACTTTAACAATTTAAAGGAACATTAAATTAATTTTAAATTAAATATTAGTGGTCATCTTTGTATCTTCATTAATGGAAATGATATTTTGATGCACAATTTCTAAAAAAATATTGGATATTGTTAGAACATACCTTGAATAAGTACATGTAGTATCAAATTGAAATTTTACAATGTTTATCTTGTGATATTAGATAACTCATTATAATGGATGAGATTCTTGAGGCCATGGGAGTGGTTAATCCTATATTTTGGAATCTTGCAGCAAATAATAAACATATAAGCTATTTATATTAAAACAAATGGGTAATCTCATTAAGAACCTTGGAAAATCATTAGAAAGTGATAGAGTTTAAATTCAATATATTATTTTGAAGGAAGTACTTTCATATCATTCAATACATTGCGGAATCACAATGGTTGAAAAATATGACTTACTAAGTGAACAAAAAGATAAATGTGTAATTACATGGATATGGAAAAAGTTATATCCTAGTAGCATCCTACTTAAATGTATTAGTGAATATTTATGATTATATGAGTTTTGTAAAAAAATTATATTGGGATCAATGAAAGATGAAAATGTGTTTAGCACATTAACATTTGTTAAATCAAAATATTGATACATATTGGATAAAAATCTTCAAATTTTCTTGATATTGTATATTTCAGGATATGTTGTGGAAACATTTCCTTATGAAATAACAACTGACAAAATGGAGATCTCTTTAATAAAGCAGAGGGGTCTATAATACAATGAATAACAAAGAATACATAAACATTGACATTGAAACTGAGCATAACAACAAAACATTAGATAACAATTTGAGTTATAAACAACTAGATAGTCAAGGATTGGTTGAGCTACCTGATTTTAACTAAAGATTTATGAATATACTATTTCTAGAAGTCAAATTTCATATCACATTGTAAGTTTGTAAATTGTTATTTACTACATAGTAGTGTTCTTTATTGAATAATATTTCAATGTTGTTGTTTAGTGTTTTTGATCAAAACGGTTATAATTGGTGTTCTTGTTGTTTTTATATACAAAATAATACCTTAACATATTATTGTGGTAAAAATAAATCCAGCTTTAGTAAAAATGCGTGAAAAAAATAAACATCATACGTAATTCTATATGTATCTTATCACAATATTATATTATATGGAAAACATGTGCATGAATAGAATTTAAGGAAAACACATAGCATATATATATTTAAACTGTGAATATTTTATAATAAGGAAGATCAAAATTACAGAACAATATATATATTTATTTTCGAATACAATTACTTTTTAAAAACTAATTTTTTTGAAAACTATTGCCAAAGCAAAATTTACAAATGTTCATTTTCTCAGTTTCATAGTGTAGATTCATCCTTAAGTAGTGAAGTCTTTTGTTTATTCCATTATCTCTTCTATACCAAAGCCTTCCCTTAATACTCTTGATGAACAAGATCCTTTATGGCTGAATTGATATTTGAAAGTATTTCTACATTAGTTGCATCACTAATTGGTAGTAACATTAGATCCTCATTTTATCTCTTCTTAAATAATATTTTAGGATCCATTCCACTCTCTTTTATGATTCTTCTCATGGCACTATTTTTCTTGTTTAAATTAACAACCATTTTCTTCAAATAAACAACTAAGTTGTTAAACTTTTCCTTACAATTTTTAAATGGATATCAAGCACTCCTTCCTCATTCTTCAAACTATGGTACTTTAATTTCATGTAAAAAAATAAAATATATTTAGAAAAATATATATATATATAATTAATAGTATTTGAAAATTAATTAAAACTTATCAATCCTTTCCTTTCTCTACATTTGCAATAACTACAATGCTCTTGTCTCTTAACTACATATTTGCTAGGCTTGTGCTTTTGCATTTTCATTCTCAATTTTCTTCAACATTATACCTAACACATTATCATTGTAATAATTACAAAGAGAAAGAGTACCATAATTACAAATAAATAATAATATAATTACAAAGAGAAAAAGTACCATATACAACCAAATTCATCAAAATATCAAGCTTCAATAGTTCATTTTGAACCAAAGAATATAATAAATGTCTTTAGGAGTTGTTGTGAAATCAAGTGTTAATTTCTTTTATATTTATATTCCCTCTTAGTAGAGTTCTTTGGAAAAAAATCCTTATGGTACCACTTCTCATTGTTAGGACATGCACAATTAACCCTCTTCAAATTTGTAGAATAATTTGGAAAGGTGAGTTTAATTTTATGAAAACTTGATTTCATTCCACTATAATTGCATTTGGTGTTGTACGAAGTTTTTCACAAAATTTAAGAAGTTATTTTGTCGCATTAAAGAGGAAATTTAAGAAGTCCAAACAGAAATATTTTAGCAAAAGGTAGTCTAAAGTCACCTTGCCACATTAAACATGAAATTTAAGAAGCCCTCACTAAAATATTTTAGTAAAAGGTAGTCCGAATATGGCTTTATTTGGCTTTGTTACATGGAGTTGAAATATTTCTAGCAAAAACCTTTTCACTATTGTTAAAGATGGGAAATGAAATTTTCCCAACCAAATTAGCAACTTTTTGAGACAAGTAAAAAAATTTAATAGACCATATTCTTATAAATATCTCCAACTCCCACATATCCTTTCCCCATTGGTGATGTCAATAGTTATTGAATGTTTTCTCCCAAAATATAGCCACTTAAATATTTTTTACGAAATATTCTAATATTTTCACAAGAAAACATTTAATATTACATGATCCATGACATAATCTGTAATTCATATCATGTTGTTAAAAGTAATTATAAATATTTTTAGCTATCCTTCAGAAATTTTGTAATGGACATGAAAATTCCACTCAAATATTTAAATCATAGACAAAAATATACTTTACATTAGAGTACAAAACATCATCATACACTCTTTCATGGCATCCCTATTCCTACTGATGGAATGAAGGGATGGGAAGGAGAGGATAATAGCTAGTGGATTAGGGGGCCTACACGTACTTTCCTAATCTAAGACGATGCACTAAAAGAGAAAGGACATCCTCTAAATACACCATTTCCACATGCCCACAGATGTGCCATCTCCAAATGTCCACGAGATCACCATTTCTTGATTTTGTGGACCTTCTTTAGGTGCTTCTTAAGGGATTCATATTATTTTTCTTCTTCCACTCCTTTCCTAAAACACATAACTGAAATTAATTACATAACACAAAAGGGTTGAGAAATATTACAAATAGGAATCTAAACTTTTAAACAAACAGATTTGAATCCTAGCAGTCTAAATAGTTTCTTTCACCATAAAAATAACATTTAACCCTAACTAAAAATGTTTGTAAACCCTTACCAAGGAGATGATCATTGAATATTGACTTCTCTGGTTTCTCATTTGAACCAAAACAAAATAATAAACACAAAAATCCATAAACGTACTCGAGACCACATAATTACATACCTCACAAAAATGCCCATTATAGATAAAAATAAAACAAAAAGAAAATAGAAAATAGAAAGAAACCATGAAAATGCAGTCCCGTAGGGTGTTTCATAGTTTTTTCAAGGCACTTTGCTTTTATCCCGTGGTTTCGAGATGATTAGACCTCATTATCATCCACTCCACTGTTTCTCCATGAATCTTTTTCTAGATATTTTAGGGGGAACTTAAATAAAATTAGTTCTATTTTACATATGATTATTATTGTGGAAGAGGGAATCTCTAATATCATAGAAGAGGGCCTCTCTATTACGGCCATTCTTTAGGTACCATTAGAGAATTCACAAGACGCCCTCTAAATGTGCCATTTCCACATGCCCACATATGCACCATTTTCACTTGTACACAGATGCCCGGAGCTTCATCTTATTTTTTCTTATGCTCCTTCCCAGGAAACACATAAATTAAATTAATTACAAAACACAAAAGATTTAAGAACTAAATAACTACCTTATAGAACAAAAATTAAGCATTGAACTTGTATTCTACAAATATGTAAACCCTATTAAAAATGAAATCAAATTACCCTAAAACTAAACCATTCATAATGGAGTTTATATGATTATAAAAAAAAAACTTGACCATCTAAACTCGCATTCTTGGTATGCACAAATACCATTCAAAATGAATTCAAGTATATTTGATGGGCATAAACACCAAGCCTAATGCATTAAAATAATTTGATTGGTTATTTTCATGGCCCTGATCCTTTAGCTCTGTGATCCAAACCTCCACCTCGGGTAGACAACCTATTTTTGTTCTCGAAATTTGGTAATAAAAGGATAGCATCGAAGAGACTTCTATATTTTCCCCAACTGTTTTTTTCATAAGATTTCATTGAGAATTTTTGAAAATATCTCTTGCATATGGTGAATATTTTTCATGTATTAAGAGATGTAATATCACAAATAAATTTGAAGGAAACAAATTATGTATGAGAAACATGATTCTCCATTTCAAAACAAAAACATTAAACGTATGTATGGAGAAATAGGGATCAAATAAAAACAATAGAGATATTTTGCTATGTACATCCACTTCAAAAGACTTCCATACAAGGGAATTTCTATTTTTTTTACTTTATGCTTCATTGATTTAAATACCCATATATTTAAATCCAACATAATCTTAATTTCATATCTCATGTTTCCTTGTTCTAAATTAACTTAATTTAGAACCAACATCATCTTAGTCAATCCATCCTATAACAGTAAACCTTATGCAGTTGTATGAGTCAGACTAATATTGATCCCTCATATCCATTTCATTAAAATATGTATACTAAGTATACCATGGTTTCCTTATTCCTTCAAGGACATTCAAGTGTTACAATCTAAAGTGCCTATCTGGGCATCTATTATGGAATACCCATCCGAAATCCTACAACTTTAGATCTAGGTGAAATCCAGACAATGCAATCAGCATCTTATGTTACCTTGGCCAAGGTTTTAAGTCATGTTTTCCATGCTTAATTCCATGATGGCATAATCATCATTTGGAATTTTTATTTCACCCTAACTCCTAAAAATTTGTTATCTAGATTAGGACTAGATCGTGAAGTGTTAATCATTTACAAGTTGCATACAAGGTACCTATTCGGATCATCCCTGCATTGGTAAGTCCCAAAATTTCAGGCTAGGATGACTAAGGAGAGTGAGTGTCTGAAAAATGATTTTCATAATTATGGGTCACTTACTTTCCCATAGTCATCATAAGATGACATTGGGTACTTAACCATATGGCACTATCCACATTCGTACCTAGGACAATACTTGCATCTTAGTGCATTATGACCTTCTCATTTAGAGGAGCTTGACGAGATAAATTGACATAGCAATTGCCCTGTTGTAACCAAATAATGACCTTATTCATTAAGTAGTTACAACATGGAAACAGGCATGCCGAGTAGGCTCATCGAGTTCACTAAATGGGAACGTCATATCTTAAGGTTATTCGAATAAGTTACGACATATCAATTTCCAATTTCAGCGAAACTCTAGCTACTATGGAATTTGAACCTACGGATCTAAGTGAAGGTTTCACGCATTCCAATGGCATGCTTAGAGACATTCCATCATGATCATTACACTTTCAGTTGTAGATTTAATTCAGCATTCCGCATTAAATCCCTTGTTCATATTTTACTTATTAACACTAGCAATGCATCATGTCAAGAGTAGTACTTATATCGTAATTTATTCCTTTTTCTCAAATAAAGTGTTAAGTATAGTATTATACTTAATAGGATTAATTCCAAACATTTGCAGCAATCCATAATTTAATTACATACTTTATTCTTTTAAAATCACAACCATGTAATTCACTCTATTCATAATGATTGTAATACAATATGTATTCTCAAAGATAATGCTTTATTAATGACTGCAAACTACCTTTTTGTCGTTAATATCACATGAAGTATAACTTTTGCTTCTTAGTAAAATACAATACAATTAATTGCATTTCTCAATTCAATACAACATCATCAACAGATAATACTAATACATGTCCATAATTGATTATCAAAATAATCACATCTTGTTTCAAGCATCATGCCTTACTAAAATACAATTCTTTTCATATTTTCACAATAAGAACAACTTTATAGATTTCATCAAAAGACATAGCAGTGAGCAAAGGTGTAAGTCACGTCTTCCTTTATAATCAACCTGCAATGTTAATAACTCTGCATGGAAAATATTCCATTATACATGGTCAATTCCAACCGAACTGGCATGATAAGATCTATTTCTCCCTTAATGGTTTATTCCATTTAATATTTGCATAAAATAAATGTTGTATTCACCTAAATCAATAAAAGGACCTATAAGGACCCAACTTGAAATTGATCTTATCCAAGTAGCACTATACATACTCATTATTGTTCTTCTTCATAAAATCTACTCACATAAGAATAGAATTGAAAATGACATAATACACATCAGATTTCAGCAATCAATCACAAAGCGTACTATAATGATGATGTCAACAATTATATAACGGTACTTATGATGATACTATACAATCACAATATCTTATACAAATACCAAGTAGTATGTGTATTTCATTTATATACATGTACCAATTAGTAATAATTTATTGGACTAAATCTTTTGTGTCAAATAGTATTGAATCACACAAATAAATATCAATATCAAACATTTTCTCCTCTCTTAAGGAAAGCAAGTATCTAATAATATTTTTCTCTCAACAATAACCAACAATTCAAGTTAACAGAGATTTCACCCGGTGATAATGCTATTATATAATAAAGATACCCTTATGATTATCTTAGTTCCATATCTTCTTATATTTCATGCATTCAAGTATGGTTACGGTCAACAATACTATCCTCAAAATTCCAAATCTATTTGGTTAATAGAGAATTACAAATGTCGGATTACATCTCATTTACCATCAAACATTGATTTTAACTTACTATCATAAGTATAGTAGTTATATCAATAGCGTAAGATCCAAACATACTTATACAAGCATCAAGTAGTATTTTTCTCCGATTAGTTATATCTATAAAATAGTGCTCATTCTCATAATCGGATATAAGTATTGAATGGTAATTTACCACTCACTGATAATTAAGTATCAATTTTCATTTAGTGACTCAATGGAATATAAGTAACTAATAGCACTCGATCATTGAATTATTTACAACTATTCATAGTAGCAGTAAGCTCACCCAATCACAATTAAATAAACCACTTTAAGGAACTCCTTAAGTTTTAATTTCACAAATTAGGGCCAACCACTCATAATAATAATAACACTCATTCACCTAACACAGTCAACTAAAATCAAGAACATGACTTCACATACACCAAGGATACCATAGAAAAGCTTTGACCATCACTTTATGGGCTAAACATTATTGGTATTTTGATAACTCTTAGAAGAGGGTGAATAAATTTTTTCAATGATAAGATATCTCCCTTTATTCTTAAACTTACAAAAGTATGCAACCCATAGAAATCATTTGCCCAACGAAATTAGTTCCAAACTTCACAAAAGTCACCCACAAGCCCAACTACAGTATAAGCAAGGTCATTGTAATAGGTTAGGCACTAGATCCTTGAAATCCTAGTCCCAACATATGAGGATAATTTGAAGCGGTGTCTCATAGATGTGAGTTCATGTCACTACTACCATCCAAATCTTCCGGGTGAACTCATAACAGCTCGAATGAGATAAGATAATATTTACCTAATCTAACAAGTTGAAGCTTGTAACTTTGAGGCTTGTTCTTGTAAAATGGAAATCAATTATAAGCAAGATGATACAAAGGTATCATTGTATAAGAACAACCCATTTGACAGATAACAACCATCTCCGCCAATTGGTTAACAAACAGAGTTACAAGTTCGAACAATGGCAAAGAGGATTTTGAGATCCATAACACGGGATTCAAGAGCCCGAATCATAAGATTCAACACAAGTATAAATATGTGACAACGACACCCATAACTTTATGGGTTTACACATCTATAAAAATACAAATTGAGGCACACATAACCCATTAATGAAACAAAACAATATATAAAGGAGTAATATATCCTTCGCCACCCAAATTTCTAGGTATTTCATGTATAATACACATGCCTCAAATATACTTCCACTACGTATCAAAAGGTCTAAAAGGAAGAGAAATGATCTCGTAAAAAATCGAGATTCCTCGGTATCCCTTTTCCCACTACCACCAACCCCGAAGCACTTGAATCATACCAACAAAATAAAACACAACAATAGTTCATGAAACATTGTTTCGTTCTTGGGGTTCAAGCAAGCCATAAATAGGTAAAGGAACGACACAATAAAACCCCAAGTAGATAATACCTCCAAGACACCCATTTTCATAAAAATACAAATGCATGGATTTGATTTATGAAAATAGTAAATGGAGTAAGCCTATTATGAGAGAGAGAGAGAGAGATCTTATCATGACTAAAATAAGAACATCATTGTTATTTCTTGCACAAATATTCAAGCAAACCCAAAAACCTCCTCCAAAACTTCCAAATGCCAAAAATACTATCAAAACAAGAATTCTATCCTTTTTATTCCATTGCTAGATATAGTTTTCCAAAACTTCCCAAATTGAATATTACTCAAATAACCAGAGTTAGAAATCCTCATGCAAAGCTCGAGATCTCAAGTTGCAATAGTAATTCTAAAAATGAAACCTAAGTTTGCATGCTCTTCCTTCTTTAAGGAGCTTCACTATTTCCCAAGCCACAAACTTGCATTAAATGCATTAATTTATGCAATGACACGTCAACGGTTTTGAAAGGTTTGCCATCACATTTTCCTTATTTCCAAATATACATACCGAACTCTCTATCCATTTGATCTATATATGATTTTTATCTACCTTTATATCTTTCTATCTCGTAATCTATCTATCTATATTTCTTTCTTTCTAAACTATATATCTATCTATTTATCTATTTATCTATCTAATGATTTATCTACTATCTCTTATTTATCTACCTATCTATCCACTATCTACTTGATCAATTTGTTATATGCTATATATCTATCTATATGCTCTGTGTTATCTATCTTTTATTTGATATCTCTCTATCTATTACCTATATGATATCTCTTTGTATCTCTATCTATGTGTTATCTCTCTCTGTCTTTATCTATCTCTCCATCTTTATATAGATATATATCTATCTATATATTTATATATATATATATATATATCTATTATTTATCTAATATTTTGTATCTATCTGTTACCTCTGTCCATCTCTATCTATCTCTCTATCTTTATCTAAAGGGGGATCTAGAGATAGATAGATCTAGGGAGCCTCTCTCTATATCTATAGGTTTGCATAGAAATTATTTGAAACCTTTAATTCTGACCTATAATTATTTTGTAGACTTTAACTTGCATGCCATCTTTTCCTTGTAAAATTGCTTATAGCTATTCTATTAACTAATATCTATTCAATGCCTTTGCATTTAATCAACCTCCCTATATATTTCCTAGGGACATAGTATAGGTATATTCCAATAGTTCTCTTCTAAAAAACAATAACATGCATAGATTAAATCTATAGATATGATGATATCAAGGGCCACTTAATTTCCCAACAATCAAGACTTACAATTATATAGTTGGGTTCCCGTAAACCACTTTACATTCTAGGCCCTACAATGAATTTTATAACGTAACTCAATTCATAACCTAAGCACATGTTTTTATAAACATCATCCTAAACTTAAGCTTTAGAATTTATATTATAATCAGGACCCAAGATTAGTAGCAGTAAAATATCATGATCTAGATACCTTAGCCATTTATTCAATTCCCAAGGGTATGAGGTAAAGCAACATGATCTTAATCCATTATCCTAGGCATTTACTCATGTTTCATGAGACTCATTAACTTAATGTTTGTAAGCTTTATCCGATAGAAATAATACTATTTAAAGATAATAATCATCAACAACATCCTTATGTCAAATAATCACAAGATCAACCTCGAGTCAATCATGTTATTTTAAACATATAATAACCTTTGCGATCCTAGCCCAAGCACAACTCAAGATAACCAGGATCATGTTTTCATTGTGCTAGTAAGTACAATTTTACACCTTAATCGTATAATCAATGCTAAAGGCGGGAATCACACAATAGCAAAAAGGGTTCCATGATATTTAACACAACTAGTTATACCCACTACAAGAATCTCTCGAAAATCAAGCACTTGAAAATTCCAGGACAATGACTTATCCTTTGTAAGCATGACTAAATTTTGTGGGGTGTGACATACTAGAAATTCAACGAAGACCACATCAATATTTTTCATTGTAAGTTGGCTTCATTAATGAAAATGAAAACATTAAAAGAAAATATTTTGAAAAAAAATTATTTGAGGGTGTTGTGATATGCTTCGATCTTCACAGAGGAGGTTGAATAATTGCAACATTCGCTAGAGAAATTTTTAAATGAATTTTTACAAATGTCACTCTTTCATAATTTAAACTTTTACCTTATTTTATTTCAGAAATATTTAGGAGAGGTCCGTGGAGGATTGTTTTCAATTCTTTTTAGGAAGCAATGTTGAGAGATTTAAAGGGCTAAGGTTCCATACATTTCTTTAATACCCTTAGGAGGGATATATATGGGAGCATTTAACTAAATTCAATCTTTTAAAAAAATCAATAAACAACATGAAAAAGGTCAAAATTTTCAGTCAAAAAAAAATGTTAAGTGGGTGCAAGAAACTACCACCCCTCTTTTGCAACAACTAAAACTTCAATAGAAATTTACTTCTCCACTATTTCTAGACAATCTTATTTTTGTTTGTAGTTACCCCTCCTAATCGAGTTGTCAACATCCGGTGAATTTTTAAAATAATTTAATAATATGTGAATTGACCATGTGTTGATAGGAAGAAAGTCAAGTTTTGGGGCTCAAGGAATGTGATGAAGAGCTACATGGCCATGCCTTTTCAGACCTATAATTTTACTTAAATAATAATAAAATCACTTTATTTGATATCCCGAGGCATGAACAATAGTGAAACACAAGTTAATGTTGTAAATTTAGTAGTAATTGATTAGTTGTAGCGAATGTGAAACTGGACAAAGTGAACTATGCTAAACAAAGCTCTCCTCATTGCCTTCCTAAAATAAGTCTTGTTATGGATTAAATCAGCCCTACACATGGAGATAAATTTGTATCTCTAATGTCTCCTAAAGTATAATTATTAATTGATTAGGTGATACTAGAGTTGAATTTGGATTGTATAAATTATTGATAGTGTAGAATTTCCACATTCTTAGCTAGATACAAGAAAAAAAAATGGATCATATGATGTGTATATGTCATCATATTTAGGGATAGTAAAATCAATAGTAGGACATTTTATTGTTGTCTCATTAAGAAGAGAAGCAATTTCCTTAGGAAGAGACCTCATAGACGAATATTAAAAAGGTAATTTCATTGGTTATCCTCTTACATAATTGAGGCCATAAGGAAAGAGATAATTGGGAATTGGTTGAATTAATAACCTCATAAGTCTTGATCTTGATATTAATCTCACCTAGTTCATCATGATTTGAATCAGAGAGGTTTATTGGAATTCTCCAACTAATGCAAGGTGTCAACTATATCCTTATATATAATTGACTAGGTAGTAAAGAATTGGTACTATCAAATATGAACACATAGGAGTTCCTCTATGGTGGTGACCTTGAAGACTTGTATTTTTTTAAATCAAATATTCAAACATTTATGTCTCCATAAATCTTATAGATAGTGCCCAACTAAGGAAATTTATGTGCATAAAATGATGGCTCACATGTTCATCTAAGAATATGATCCCACTGATAACGAGTAGGACCAAATAATTCGATCGGAGTGGTTGCGGAACCATACCACATTGTCCCTGCCACGATGAAAGCTGCAAAAAATACAGCAGCAATACTGCTAGATAAGACAGTCTCAATATTCCCCATACGTAATCCTTTGTATAAACGTTGGGGAGGACGAACACTGAGATGAAATAGACCTGCTAATATACCTAATATACCTGCTGCAATATGATGAGCAGCTATTCCTCCTGGAACAAAAGGATCAAAACCTTCAGCTCCCCGGCTTAGGTAAAAATAGTACCATTACCATCTAAAAAATAAGACATCTAACCCATTATCGCGTGCAACCCAATTGCAAGAGCAGAGCTCTACCAACTAAATTATATCCCCATAACCAGTCTAAATGGAATAGGCAAAAATCCACATATTCTACTACACTACATAGTGTACGAGCACATGTTGTATGGGTTATCCTAGAATTGAACTAGAGACCTCTCCATCGAAGTAAATCATCAAATGTTATGGGATAGGAAACAAAATGCATCCCAATGTTAGAATTTTATTTTAGTCACACCCTTCACACATGTTATAGACTGATGTTAGGTTAGTGGTTGAATATCTTCAAATTTGATGAATTCAAGAGATACAACGCATGTTCGAGCCCCCTTGTTAACTATGAGCCCTATTGACTTTCACTTTTTATCAAGATAGTAATGAAATGAGGAGTTTCGTATTCATAAAACAACATCTCTTCTAGGATAATGGATTCAATTGGAAAGTTAATGGATAACAAGTGATTTATTTGTTTGATTAATTTGAATTGGAAAATATTTGAATTTTTTCATGATACTCTCATATAAATCGACAAAGGATCCTCTTATCCCAAATCGGTGGTTGAGATATATTCATATCAATGAGAATATTCATCATATGATTTTGATGATAAAGAGATTTTCATTAGCTCTTAAAAGGGTATTTTTCTTTGAAATTTTGAGATTTTCGTGATTGGATTCCATTATCCCATCCTTATCGTATTGTATGAGATATAAATTTGAGTCTCAATTATATTAATACTAGAGTATACTAGGTGATTAAATTCAACATGATTTTTTTATCTACTTCATCAATAGGGCTAAGGAATTTTTTGAATCAAGCAATGTCATACACCCCACTAAGTAGTTTGGATCAAGACATTGGATTGAGGGAATTCCCAAGTGATGACATCAACCTAGTAGGATTAGTCGGCCAATAACATTTTTGGGTGGGAAATTTTGATTTTTGGATTGCTTGAAGATTTTCTAAGGAATCCTAACCTGTAACCCTAATCAATATAGTAAGTCTTTGGAGCATTGGTGGTGTATGTGGAATGAATGCATGAAAAAAAAATTCATAACTTGCATATGACCTACACCTTTTCATTAGAAATTGTAGTGTTAATAATGGTTTTAATGGCATTGGTTGTAGGAGTTGAATTTTAACTATAATTATTGGTAGATTGATTTAGTTTATGGTTTTTGAATTATTGGGTAGGAAATAAACATAGATACCCAAATGAACATTATCTTGGTGAATCACATCACATATATCATGATATTCTACATTTTTATTCGTCTTGAGGAATTTAATAAATTTTTCCCTTAAGATGGTCTCGTGATCAAATAAGGGGCCAAGAAGGAAATATTATACAAAACCTCGAAAAGGGTCAATTTGTTTTCATGTGAATGACCACAATTGGCATGGAACCAACAAAAAATTAAATTGGTTGTACCATTGAAGAGTAGGTATATATGGGTCTATGGTCATCATTTGAGGTCTAGGTAGGTTCCACTTTCATTATTTTTGTAAGAGGTTGATGATTTTTCCTTTGTTGGGGATGTGAAAGAAAACGTTATTCCTTAGTTTAGGAAGGATTTGTACCCTAAGAATTGTCGATGTTATGAATGGATATTTTGGATACAAAACCATGATTGTGGGCACTGTGACACCATCATCAGTGGTACTTTCATTTCCGAGGCTAGTTCAACATCTTAATAGGTTATTTCATAGGTTGAGGTGCCTCAAATTTTCTCATGAGGTATTCTTGTAGGTTTTCATGATCAAAGGCTTCCTCCAAGCTCTTTGGAGAGAGGTACCTAAAATATTTTGCAGACAAGGCTCTAAAGTTATGGTAAATTGTTTGAAGATGACTAAGTATTTCCATCACTTATTGAATTATAAGGCTATCTCATTCTCTAGTTATTTTCAATTAATGAAGTAACACAATATCTTCTCATGTAAGTCGTGATATTGAAACTCTTAAACCAATGCACTAACTAAACCTTATAGTTCACCAATTGAATTAGGATTGAGTTTATTATAACATTATAAGTTGTCACATATTATACCATTCTAAGGAATCACCCATAATGGTTTTGGAGAGAAAACATGGTAGTCACATTTGAGTTTGTTTTGAGTCAATCCTTGTAGACATTCCTAAAAACCTTAAGATGAAGGGTGGCATCAATTGATCTGTCATAGGTGATGATTAAGGTTACTCCCCATTGTCCATAGAAGAAATATAAGATTATAGAGGCTCATTTTGAATAATTTAAATAACTTTATTACAATTGGATGTATTTGGAGTGGGTTCACATGGTTATCAACAAGGGACATTGGAGGGGTACATTTTTTGGAACAGCCCACTAAATATTATGTGGTCTATTTGTCATTTGATCCAACTTGGATTACATTTGTATAAATTAATTAGTGGTACATACTTGTATATTATCCATGAGATTCGACACTAATATACTCATTTGTGTAGATCCACAGGGAGTTTTAATTATTGCTTTTGAATTGAGAAGGTGCATTTCTAAATGTTGCACTCACCACGGTTGAAGTAGATGATGAAAATATTAGAAATTCATACTTTGATTTCCCCCAATGGTTGAAAACATTATTTATTTAGTAGGAATGTTGTAGATATAAAATTCACCTACACGACAAGCTTGAATGGATTTGAGACCTGTCTTTAGGATATTGAGGTAAATATTAAATGAATTTTTGTACTTATATTGTGTATTCATGTTCACCTAAATTCCCTAAATATTCAAGAATAATAATTCTATTAAGTTGTGAAATAGTGCCAACCATAGAAGAGTTAGGAGTAGTATTCTTAGAACTAGAATTGGTTGTATTTCAATATAAAAAGGGTTGAGATTAGAAAAAGGGAGTCCATTCAAATTTTTCCACTTGATAATTATATAGAAAGATATACTTGACAAATTGATAACACTAAGAATCTAAGAGAAGAAAAGCAAAATATGAAATGAATCAATTAATAGTGGAGTAATTCCCAATTAAGATTCATGTCGGTTTCATAAAAATGTATGTAAGATGATATGGCCAATATGAAAATAATCTCTCTATAAATTAGGATATAATTAGAAGACCATATTGAGGCTAATACATAAACAAGATATAGCCAAAGGGGCATAAATACGTAGTCGTTGTAAATAGATCTAAAATAGATTAATAAACATTTAGTAATGAATATGTAGGGTTTTGATTCCTATATCTAAGATATGGGATATGGTGTCTTGTTAAAATCCTAGAGTTAATAAGTAAAAGATAACCCTAAAATATGTCTTGTAATTCCATTAGCAAGTAATAATATGTTATAATGAGGTAAAGAAAAATAGAAAATATATGTTACAAAGATCCTAGTAGATCTTTGTAAAATACATAATTCATCAAAATAATCAATCAAACCAAATAAAGGAAAGAGTTTAGGGTTATATATATTTACCATTGAGTTAGCTTTATCAATGCATTAATCCCTCTCCTCGGTTTATAACACCTTAAGAGATATTTTTGTGGGAGTATCACAAGAGGGGTAGGAAGAATACCTCAATAGACCAAATTTAATGAATAAAAATACTAAGGTACACCTTGTTGGATTATCTCTAATTTTCTATGTTCTTAATAACCCAATGCTCCATAAGTATTAGTCATACTTTCAATAACATCAGGATCATGCATACTTACCGGGAGGGTAATAAATTGGTGGATGCGCTGGCTAATTATGGCATTAATGTTAACCTCACTGTTTGGGATAATAATAGCATCCCTAAGCAGCTTCAAAACAACATTCATGTGGATTTCTATACGCAAGCAATATCTTGAGCTGAGTTATGATTATTGGGTGTGGATCAGCATCAATAATACTCCCACACATGTTGACTTAAAGAATATGATTATGAAAATCATGTCAAATAATCAAGATAGTGTGAAATATATGGGGAATTCCAAGTGGAGTTACATTGATTTGAAAATCACGCATGCGGGCTGCACTGCGTCTGCTAAAAGTTGGATACAAAGCTCCATGGAAACCGAAGACAGTAGTAATGTGATTGATGACAGGGAGTGGGCTATTCCCACATGTGATTTTCCGTAGGCTCAGATCAGCAGACACGCAGCCATTCGTGGGAAAAGCAACGGCTCTCATTTCCAACATTGTGTGGATTACAATAGCAAAAAGCAGACTGGCTTCAGCACTCACAAGGATTTGGGAATTTGTTGCAAATAGTTAAGCACAGAGAAGATGGGGGGTCCCCCTTGCCAAATTGAGCCTAGTGCGGACCCGGACTGGAAGGATAATATTGAGCTATGGAGCATACTCAGCAAGGGTGGCATCACCAACTTCATGGAGAAGGTTCAGGGGCATGATCAAAGCATCTCTGTGCATTTTGCGAAGGATTGGAAGGAGCGGACTATGGAATATGGGGGGCAGAAGATCTTGGTCAATGAAGAACTTATTGCTGAAGTGACCGGCCTTGGCTTGGAGGGCTACCGTTTCTTTAACAAAAGGGTCGACAGAGATGTTGAAGAGAGGAGATTTGTGGAGGGATCTGAGAAGCTGATCTACGTTACAGCGGGCCTGCTTGTTAGCTCGATCCCTCCACCTTATGATGAGGTTACTCGCATGATGATACAGTTCATCTCCTTGGAAGGAAGGTTTGTCACTGTACCTGCTAAGCACCTTATCTTTCTTAACCACTTCCATAGGAATCACATGGTTTGTTTCCCCCATTACTTGCTGAACTCTCTTGAGCACTCCATTTTGGAGTTTCAAAAGCATACCCAGGTGGTTCCTTTACACCAGGGGCTTATTTTGCTACTACATAAATGTTTTCTTCTTAAGTATCCTGGTCTCCCATCCTCTCCTAGCTCGGTTCCCCCTCTGTCGGAGTTTTTTGCTGCTAGCCCCGTTTCTCCATTCTCTGCCCCTGCCACCATTGTTGTCACCCCCTTTGGCCATCCAAGCTTCTTCTTCCATTCCCCCTACTACTGCTCCCGCCCCCACTTCACCTCCACCTCGACCAGACTAGTTACCAGGGCTTCTAGAAAGCTTAACCTTGAGACTCTTGCTGTGGGGAAGGGTCCTCATGAAATTGAAATTGCACATGACCTCTTGAATATTAGTAGTGCCAGTCCCGAGATGTGCATATGGAAAGCTCTTCAAAAAGGCTGGAAGCCTTAGAGGCTGATATGAAACTGTTGAAGGATGAGGTTAAGAACTTGGCAAAATCAGAAGGTAAGAGGAAGAAGGAGGAGGAGGTGGATATTGATAGCAGCTAGATTGATGATATCTACAAGAAGCTGAACTCCTTAGACTCCCGTTTAGGGAAGGCCAAAACTCGACATGATTACAACATGGCCATCTTTAGGGCGATTGAGGAGTTCATTGAGCAACATGTCAAAAGTGTCTCCAACCTCAGCGGAGTTCCGGCAACACTTTGGGGTAATGATAAGGAAAGCAAAAGGACCATTGAGTAGCTGGATAAGACTGACGCTGCCCACATGACAACTTTGGGTATGTTCCATTCCTAGAAGAATATCAAGACCAGCATAGACAAAGCTACCAAAAAGTAGTTGTAGATGCTTTAGCTATTCTTGTATGTTTTTATGTTGTTTTTTTGCGGTCTCTCTACTGCTTTTTTGCAGTATTTTTGTTGTTTTGTCTTGTTTGGGTAGCTTTTTTGGCTACTTTGGGCTTCATTGTCACATTTGGATTATGATCCTTTTCTCTCTGATTTTCATTCCTATTCTGGCTCCTAGGCCATCTTTTGTACTCAAGGGTATAGTCCCTTTCAAAAAACTATTTGCCAATAATAAAAAAAAAATAACCCAATGCTCCAATAATGACCTCAAAGTGTTATCTCCACCAAACCCTGAAACCTCTTAACCTTTATTGTAAAATTTATGAACGGAGATGAAGAAAAATATTTGATAAAATGAAAATAATGATGCCTATCCATACAAAGTAATATATTCTAAAGTCACCATTTCAACATATCCAACACTATAGATTAGAACCATGAAGGCATTTGAAAAGGGTTATGTCACCTACAAACAATCCAAAAATGTGAAGGGAGAGAGGAGAGAAGGAAGGGTGATGAGAAACACTTGAATCATATATAAAGTGGCCTAAAATGATGTAAATAGGCGACAATGACATGAAGTGGTGGTCCAATAATAATTGGAACTAAAATTCCATGAGGATCTATCTTGAGGCACTTCAAGTTGACCGAACCATTCACAGTGTGCCCCCTTAAGGGGATAGATACACCAACTACAAGGAAAAATCATTAGTAAGTGAAAAACAAGATGTATAATTACGTATACCCTCTTTTGGCATAATTTTTTACGATATGCCGAGAAGATATGTCTTTTAAAATCAACACATTGATATATTTTATACAAATGTTATTTTATTAATATGTAATATTATAAAGACAAATAGGAATTAAATTATGCAAGCTACTTTGTATAGGGCATGAAAATACTTGTGAGAGAATGGGCAAATGGTGATTGTGAGGAGATACTACACCGTTGTGTCATGCAAATTTTAATAGTTCATGAAAATAAATTGAGGGAAGGATCGGGGGAAATATTGAAGAAACATCTAATATATTGAGTAGTATTTGGGTGAATGAGAAGTTGAAAGAGGGAAACTTATATCTAAATAAATGTATAGAAAAAGACACTACAATAGGAAATATGCAATAAAACATGAATGAGTTTGGAGAATAATGCCAAATTGAAAGCACAAGTAAAATTACAAGAAGATGAACATTATTCTCTCATGAATTTTCTGAAACCAAAAGGAAATTCGTGTTAAAATAGAAGTCAAATAGGACAATACACAAGATGAGTTGCAACAAAAAAATTAAGGCACTAGAACATAATCTCATCTAAGAAAACATTTTAAATATTCAACAAGATGAACTCATTGCACTTATTAAGAAAACCATAGAAGATAAACACATAATAATAAGCTGAGTTAGATGAAAGTGTAACTTATATGGCTAACGATATGAATACCAAAATACATATGAAAACAAGTATTATTTATTGGAAAAAACATTTTTAGACTTGGAATTGAATATTAATGACTCGATATAATATATAGATGAATCACTTAGAGAAGAAGACTAGAAGATGTATAGATTGGAAATATTTATTGTGTAAAAAAGAATTAAAAGGTAACATATTTGGAACGACAAAGCCAAAAAAAGATGATCTAATGGTAAGGAAAATGAATAATATACTACCAATAAACATGTGAAAATACCAATAATACAACAAATAAACATGTGAAAACACCAATAATATAATGAATGTTAAAATCTACATTAATTTAGACACTCAAATTTGGCGATTCACTCTTTGACACTACTAGTTTTAGTAATGCACACTTGCTAAGATAAATACAACCTTCCCATTCCTACTTAGCACATTATAAGGTCTCTTATTTAGCTTTTTTATCCTTGCACACTAACATGTCGTCAAATTTTGAGAAAACGATGTGTAAAATTCATAGACAAACATCATTTAACAAGTTGTAAACTTCAAATTGCATTTTTTTCATCCCTAGGCAATGCCATACAATTTGGTCAAGATATTATATTCAATCCTTAATGACTTTCACGGTCTTGTATCAACATTTTCTCCAATTTTTCTTTCAATTTCATATTGTTTTACGGGTCTTATACTCCTCTGGGTTGTCCTTTGTTATATAAATCATCTACAAAACCCTATATAAGCAAGTAAACACTACCTCATTTGCTAACATGGAAATCATATGGCACTACATTGATACACTCACTTCTTACACTTACAAAAGGAACCCAATGCACCCTAAATCTCACAATAACACATCTATATTCATTAGGGTACAAATCTATAAAAGTATGAAGCTTCTCACCAGATTAAGACAACAATCTCTCTCATCTACAAGCATTCAAACATCCCTTCCCAAAGTATTTTAGCAATATCCAGCTCAACTCGAGCATTTTCAAATGTGGTTGTCAAATCTAGTTGCATTCATTCAGATATCACATGTTAGATGGAGAACAACATGTGATTTAAAGCCTCTTTGGAGTAGTGCTAATGTCGGTGGTGCATGGGGGTGCCCACAACCCAGCTAATGTTTGTTTCACAGGACTTCCTTATCCACAGTTAGAGTTTGAGATCATGATCAAAGTATTCAAAGAGATTTGCAACATAGCTAAAAATTATGACAAATTAAAAGCGTTGAGAAGTTACACAACTATAAACCAAAAAGTTCCAAGACCGTATGGTAGGGTCAAGACCATATAGATAGTCTTAGCAGAGTTGTATGGTCTTGTCCTAAGTTATTTTCTGGTGTAGTCTACATAACAAAGCATCCTCGAGTTCAGTCTCCATGTTCTAACAATGAATCCTTCCATAACTTCCCAGAATCATCTATAATCAGCTAAGTGCACTCATTCCTTTGTGTTTTCAAGTTTGTATCTTGTTTAGCATATTAGTTATAAGTATAAAAGCATTATTATGATTTTATCAATTAATTTTGGAAGTTAATTAATTATAATAATAACATTTTTTAACCCTTACATCCTTTAGTGTATTATTTCACTAAAATCAATTAGGTTTCATATTAAATATAATTAGGGTGTAAACATTTTGGTGAACCCGATATTGTAACTTGCACCTTCTTTCATACACTAGTTCTCCTATGCTTATATATCTACATCATAGATATGTATATTTCGCATCCACATTGAATTTTCATCTGCCAGTTCATTTCATAAATTTTATGATCAAGGGACTTATTCTTATAGCAATTACTAAAAATTTCTTAAACATTGGCAAAACATTCAAATAATATCTCTTCAAATCTTCATGGTGTCATCAATTGTTTCCAAATCATTTCATCAATTCAAGAAAGATAAGACAAAGCTTTGACAGTAACCATACCAAGGCATGCATACTTGGTTATACTTATAGTTTCTTCTAGATTACGTGTCTTTGCCTATGGTCTATTCTAGAAGCTTCATGGTGTTGTATCTATCACATATACATCTCTTTGGAAATAAGAACATTCTAGACATTTTTCCTAGATAAGTAATTAAAATGCAAATCCACCTTTGAAAAATTTTATTTTACACATTTATTTTCCCTACTAACCTTCGGTGTTGGGCATGCATCTCTTACTAGTGATGTAGGGTTGGGAAAGGAGAGAAGTGCCCTTACTCACCTATTCCTTGTCCATGGTGATGAGCCCATACTTCCTATTAGTAGTATGGGGCAAGGTGTAGGGGGTCTCTTTGAAAAAATTTAAAGTTAGAAATAGTTCATTCAAATGCTACGAAATCATAAATAAGAAAAAAATTGAGTTAGATGTCCAAAATTTGAAAAAGAGTAAAAACCTCAAAACCAGATTTTTTCAATTACATAGCCATCTATGGATCTAAGTCTAGATAAACTAAAAAGTAATTTACATTTTAAACTATGAAGAAAAATTGAATAGAATGAGGTTGTAGGGTCTCAATTTTTTTTTTTGTCAAATCCTTGTCTTTCTCTCATCATTACCATTCAAAAAAAATCTATAACGTGTGCCCCTTCTATCTCTTGATGTTGAGCCCTCACATCTTACCTTGGTTACGTGGAGTCGGGAGCAAGGAAATTTCATTCACTTATCATATCACTCTTTCACCGCGTTTTTCCAAAACAATACGAAGTACCAAAAGTTTCTTATAGAAACTAAAGCTCAACATTACAATGTGATTGCATTATCATATATTAGCATTACAAAACATAAAAAGAGATCATTCTATTAGCATTCATATCCACTGCATACATTCTGAAAATCATATAAAAGCAAAATTTCTAAACATCTAGAGTACACATGTGAAGTGAGCCAAGAGGAAGTCAACTCAAATACAATGAATTACCGAACCAAAAAGAAGATTTTGTATATATCATAATAAATCCAGTTTGTATATAATGCCATCACACGCTAAGCATGGTCAAAATGCTAGCAATGAGCCCAAAATATTAAAAAAATCATATAATTCCTGACAAAATGGAAACCAAGAAATAAAAGGACTATAGTCTATAATCCCTATGGAATCCATTGCATGGTGCACGGTTGAGTCCGGGAATCCTACCGCAGCAACGATGATGAGAATGTATTGAATGGTGGGAGTACTCATGGTTGCGGCCACTCGATATGGTCACACTACGAGTGTGACTCCACCTCATCAATCACTCAACTATCTCATACGCACTCACCGAGAACATAAAAATTAATGACCTCCCTTGCCCTCCGGATGGGTGCAAACACATCATTATGTCTATCGGCTATAAGTATTTATCTTGTATCCTCGGTAATCTCGGCTCAAGTCTTCCCCAAGGGGATTAGCAAGGTGTCTACGTAAACTGTCAAATAAGCTTTCGCCACTCTGGTAGTTGCTGCAAGCAAAAACAAAGAAGAAATGGTGACTTTGAAAGTTAGTAAAAAAATCCAAATTAACATTTCGATTGACAAGTTCAAGAGAAGAGGATCAACATACTCAAATCTCCAGGCATCCATGTAGGCTCAGTGGTTGATGTTTTTGTTGTTGATGGCGTGGGGCCTCCCAAAACCAAAAGCAATATGTTGTCCCATCACGGACTTGTCATCCCCCTCTCTGTAGTGAGGAAGTGGTCCCTCAAAGACAAGTGTCTCCTCCTCTGTAGCTACCTCCTCCCTTTCCACTCTCAAAACATCCCGATTATCATACCACTCAGGATTTCTCTCCTCCTCCATGTCGGCTACCCCACAAGCCTCACCACCCAATCCCTAAGCCTGTAGTAGTAGAAAAATCCAATTGAATCTCTGAGCTTGTTAGAGAGCAGGCATGGGGGTAAATTACTCCCTGAACCTAACTAAAACATATAACCCTAAAATTTGAACCTTGTGAACTTGATATCGTTAATGAAGGAAAACATATGTTGTAGTACATTGGTCAGGTTCAAGAACTGTTAGTGAAAAGTGATGTCTTGTAACCTAGTTATAGACACTTCAAATCAAAAAAAGATATTCCCTAATTTTTTTCTAAGCTAACCCTAGGTTGTTTCTTGGGTCTCAAGTGGTTGTTTAAACGGGCACTACAACAATACAATTAATTGCATTTCTCAATTCAAGTACAACATCATCAATAAATAATACTAATACATGTCCACAACTGATTATCAAAATAATCACATCTTATTTCAAGCATCATGCCTTACTAAAATACAATTCTTTTCATATTTTCACAACAAGAACAACTTTATAGATTTCATCAAAAGACATAGCAGTGAGAAAAGGTGTAAGTCACGTCTTCCTTTATAATCAACCTGCAATGTTAATAACCTGCATGGAAAAGATTCCATTGTACATGGTCAATTCCAACCGAACTGGCATGATAAGATCTATTTCTCCCTTAATGGTTCGGTTGGAATTGATAAAATGACCTATAAGGACCCAACTCAAAATTGATCTTATCCAAGTAGACTATGCATACTCATTATTGTTCTTCTTCATAAAATCTACTTACACAAGAATAGAATTGAAAATGACATAATACACATCAAATTTCAGCAGTCAATCACAAAGTACTATAATTATGATGTCAACAATTATATAATGGTAATTATGATGATACTATACAATCACAATATCTTATACAAATACCAAGTAATATGTGTATTTCATTTATATACATGTACTAATTAGTAATGATTTACTAGACTAAATATGGGTCAAATAGTATTGAATCACTCAAATAAATACCAATATCAAAAAAATTCTCCTCTCTTAAGGAAAGTATCTAATAATATTTGTCTCTCAACAATAACCAACTATTTGAGTTAACAGAGATTTCACCCGGTGATAATGCTATCATATAATAAAGATACCCTTATGATTATCTAAGTTCCATATCTTCTTATATTTCATGCATTCAAGTATGGTTACGGTCAAAAATACTATCCTCAAAATTCCAAATCTACTTGGTCAATAGAGAATTACAAATTTCGGATTACATCTCATTTACCATAAGACATTGATTTCAACTTACTATCATAAGTACAAGTACTTATATCAATAGCATAATATCTAAACATACTTATAAAAGCATCAAGTAGTATTTATCTCCGATTAGTTATATGTATAAAATAGTGCTCATTCTCATAATCGAGATACGGTATTGAATGGTAATTTACCACTCACCGATAATTCAAGATCAATTTTCATTTAGTGACTCAATAGAATATAAGTAACTACTAGCACTCAGTCATTTAATTAATTACAACTATTCCTAGTAGCAGTAAGCTCACCCAATCACAATTAAATAAACCACTTTAAGGAACTCCTTAATTTTTAATTTCACAAATTAGGGCCAAACACTCATAATAATAATAATACTCAGTCACCTAACACAAAGTCAACTAAAACCAAGCACATGACTTCACATACACCAAGGATACCATAGAAAATCTTTGACCATCACTTCATGGGCTAGACATTATTTGTATTTTTATATCTCTCTTAAGAGGGTGAATAAATTTTTTTCAATGATAAGATATCTCCCTTTAGTCTTAAACTTACGAAAAGTATGCAACCCACGAAATCGTCTTCCCAACGAAATCAAATCCAAACTTCACATAAATCACCAACAAGCCCAACTATAGTATAAGCAAGGTCATTGTAATAGGTTAGGTGCTAGAGCCTCGAAATCCCGGTCCCAACATACGAGGATAATTCAAAGCAAAGTGTCTCATAGATGTGACTTCATGTCACTACTACCATCAAAATCTTCCTAGGTGAACTCATAACATCTCTAATGAGCTAAGGTAATATTTACCTAATCTAATAAGTTGATGTTAGTTTGTTAGCTTGGACAGTTGTTCATTCATTTGCTAAGATTAGATAATAGTTATCTTATTGTTGAGAATGTATTAATTATTTTCTAATTATTTATTTCCTTTAGTGACACCTTGCAACCAAATTTGTTATGGTTGTTAAGTTGTTATGTATCTCATCCGTCAATTGAGAATCGATCTCGGTCATTGGTGTTCCAATGAGAGTAGTATAAAAGGAGGTCATTGGGAATTTGGAGAGTACAAGTTTGGAGAAGCATTTACAGTTCTAGCAAATGAGTTTGTAAGTTTGCAAAGTGATAGCAAACAGTCTTGCAGTGTTAGCAAGGGCGCAGTGATAGCGTTGGGGATAAAAGGGGGAAATATCAGCAAGAGAAGTTGGGAGATTGTCAAAGTTCTGCCAATAAGAGGCAAGGAATATTTGTATCTCTTAATTTTCTGAAGTTAATATAATTTCTCATCTATAGAACTAGTTTTTCCTTAGGGTTTTTCCAGGACAATTTGTCTGAAAATATTGTGTTCATTGTGTTACGCATTTCTTTCCGTATTCTTATTAGTGAAGTTGCAGTTGTGTTATTTTTTTATATTAGCTGTGAATTAGTTTTTGGCAGTTAAATAATCTTTTAAGATAGGAGATTAATAATCAGTGACTGCAATAGAATTTTCACATGGTATCAAAGCAATGTTAAGGGTAGAAAAATTTTCCCTAGGAAAGAAATTGAGGGTTTCTATAACCTAGTTTGATCTCTTTAAATTTTTATTACTTTTATCCTTTGAGATGGCTTCAGCTAGTTTAAGAGATCAAGACATATTAGATGGTGCCTCAAATTTTGGTGTCTAGAATGCAAGACTTTCTTTATTGTTGGAAGAGAATGGTATAAAGGATTGTGTTACCATTGTTGTAGTTGTACCTACAGATGCAACATATCTTGTTGCATATAAGAAACAGGATGCCAATGCGAAGAGGATTTTCCTTGATGGTGTTAAGGATCATATCATTCCACACATCTCCAAGTTAGCTATGGTGAATAAGATGTGGGATGTCATTCGACTCTGTACCAAAACACTACCACCAATAGGAAGATGATTCTCATAGAAAAGTTGAAGAATACCCGGATGAACAAGGGAGAAGATGTTACAAGTTACCTCACCAGACTTAGACTTGTCAAGGATGAGTTAGCAGTTGTTGGAGATAGCCCTAGCGATGATGAGCTGGTACGGATAGCCCTAAATGGGTTTACTAAATAGTGGGATGTTTTTGTTCAAGTTTTTAGTGGATGAGACACCTTACCAAGATGGGATTGACTATGGACTAATTTCACTCAAGAGGAGTTTAGACTAAGTCTTGTCAATGGGGCCAACAAGAGTCAAAAAAGTGAGGGAGAACAAGAAAATGTTTCCCTAGTGGGAAAAGGGAAAGCAAAGAAGGGATTTAGCAAAGGATCAAATTATCAAAGTGAGAAGAAGAAGGACTTGTCTAAGGTCAAGTGCTTTGGTTGTCACGAGTTTGGCCACTATGTCAGTGATTTCCCGGATAGGAAGAAGGGTAAGAAGCAGGTGGCAGCTTCAGCAAGTGCAGAAGAACTCTCTAGTAGAATGGAAGATGAGTTTGCACTCATAGCTTGTATGGTCAACTCAACCTCACAGTGTGTTTGGTATATAGATAGTGGGGCATCATTTCATATGACAGGAGTTAGAGAGTACTTCTCCAGTTACAAGGAGGAGGACACCAATATCCAGATTTCTATGGGGAACTTGTCCAAGCTCAACCCAGTTGGGAAAGGGACTGTTCAGTTTCAGAGGGAGAATGGAAAGATAGTTCCACTTCATGATGTCTTGCATGTGTCAGGATTAGGTATGAATCTGATTTCTATATTTGTTCTTTAGGATAAAGGGTATAATGTACTTTTTAGAGGGACACATGTGTTGATTAAGCACAAGGATTGGAAATCACCCATAACTATTGGAGTTAGGAGTGGTCACCTTTATAGGTTACAGTTTGATACTCCTAAGGCACTTATGAGCAGCAGTAATCCTAGAGATCTTGGAGAGCTATGACATAGGAGGATGGGCCATATTCATCATGGAGCACTTAAATTTCTTCATGAGACAGTGACAGGTGTTCCAGAGGTGAGCACAGAGCATGATGATGTATGTAAGGGATGTGTGTTGGGGAAGTTTACGAAAGCATATTTTCCAAGGAGTGACAATAGATCTAAGGGTGTTCTTGATCTAGTACATTCAAATGTATGTGGACCAATGTCAACAAAGTCTCTCAGAGGATATGTGTACTATGTTACCTTTATTGATGATTTCTCTAGGAAGACCTGGATATACTTCTTGAAGACCAAGGATGAGGTTTTCAGTCACTTCCAAGAGTTCAAGGCTCTTGTGGAGAACTTGACAGGAAGGAAGATAAAGGTTCTTTGGTCAGATAATGGAGGCAAGTACAAAGGAAATGACTTCCTAGGATTTTTGTACCAGAGAAGGAATCAAGAGAGAGTGGATGGTTCCTTACAATCCACAGCAGAATGGAGTTGTTGAGAGGAAGAACCATTCTATATCAAAGGCTAGCAAGGGCTATGCTACATGACCAAGACATGCCCCACTACCTATGGGTAGAGGCATGTAGTACCTGAGTTTACATTCAGAACAGGGTTCCACACAAGGTACTAGGGAAGATGACACCAGAGGAAGCTTTCACGGGGAAGAAGTCAAATGTAGATCACTTTAAGATATTTGGGAGTTTGGCATATTGTCATATTCCAAAAGATACATGTACCAAGTTAGATCAGACTGCAGAGAAGGGGTACCTTGTTGGGTACAGTGAAACTTCAAAGGCATATAGGATTTTTATTCTAGGGACCAGAAGAATTATTGTTAGACATGATATCAAGTTCATGGATGAAAAATGTTTAGAAGGTCCAAAGATTTGCCAAGAAATGATCAAAGTGAGCAGCCAACAAAATCTCCAAGTCCAAGTCAAGGGCAACAAAGCTCAAGTATAATTACTAGTACAAGCATAGACTCAAGTAGTGAAGATTCACAGAGTATAGAGCAACTGGTGCAGTAGGATATGCATCTAGAAGATATAGAGGTTGATATTTCATCCTCTACAGTTAGTAGCAAGAATCATGAGGTTCAAGAAACACAAAGGGATACTCAGGAGTTTGTGGGAGCTCCTAGGAAGAGTACGAGATAGAGGAGAGAACCAGACAAGTTCAATGACTATGTGGCATTAGTCATCTAGTTGGTAGATAGTGAACCTTCCAGCTATCAAGAGGCTACACAACATCAGGTATGGCGAGATGCTATGGTTGAGGAATATACTTCAATAATGCAGAATGATGTGTGGGAGGTAGTGCCTAGACCAATAGATAGGGTAGTAGTTGGATCACGCTAGATCTTCAAGATAAATCATGGTGCAGATGGTAGCATCAAGAAATACAAGGCAAGGTTTGTGGTAAAGGGGTTCTCTCAGAAGGAGGGAATAGACTATGAAGAGACATTTGCTCCAATGGCCAGGTATACTTCTATATGAGTTGTAATCTCATTTGCAACACAAATGGGATGGTAGATCCATCAAATGGATGTCAAGACAACATTCCTTAATGGTGAATTGAAGGAGGAGGTATACATAGAACAACCAGAAGGATTTGTAGCACATAGCAAAGAGACCCATGTGTGCATATTGAAGAAATCCTTGTACATAATCAAGCAGGCTCCTAGATCATGGTATGAGTGCATTAATACATACTTGTAGGAAATGGGATTTGTGAAGAGTGAGATAGATGCTAACCTCTACTACTTGGTGGTTGGGGGTGAGGCTCTCATTCTTGTTCTATATGTAGATGACTTGTTTCTTACAAGTGCACTAGGGCTTATAGAGGATTGCAAGAGGGACCTTACATAAGAGTTTGAGATGAAGGAATTGGGACTCATGCACTATTTTCTAGGCATGTAGGTGTGGTAGACATAGATGGAGATATTTTCCTTGGTTAAGGGAAATATTGCATTGAAATCTTAAAGAGATTCAAGATGGAGGATTGCAAAGCCATGTCTACACCTATGATCACTAATTGGAGGAAGGTAGATACATCTAAGGAAAAAGATGTAGATCCCACCTTATACAAGTAGTTAATTGGTTCGCTCATGTATTTGGTCAACACCAGGTTGGATATAGCATTTGCAGTAAACTCTCTTAGTTAGTTCATGGTTGAGCCAAAGAGAGTGCATTGGATAGCAGCTAAGCATGTGTTGTGTTATTTGCGTGGTTCAGTTGAGTATGGGATCAGATATGTTCGAGGTGAAGGAATCAAGTTGATAGGCTATACTGACATAGATTGGGTAGGTAGTACAACAGACAAAAGGAGCACTTCAGGGTGTTGTTTCAGTTTAGGATCAAGAGTTGTTTCTTGGTTCAAGTAGGAAGTAGAATTTTGTGGCTTTGAGTTCATCAAAAGCATAATACATTGCAGCTAGCATGGTGACATGTGAAGCTATATGGCTTTGGAAGTTGCTAGTGGCCTTGTTTGGTTAGAAGGTTGAGACTACTGTGATACACTGCGACAATCAGAGTTGCATCAAGTTGTCTGAGAATCCAGTGTTTCATGATAGGTCTAAACATATAGATATCAGGTATCACTTCATCAGGGATTGTGTACAATGAGGTATTGTTCAGCTATAATACATACCTACAGAGGAGTAGGTAGTAGACATTCTGACTAAGGCATTGGGGAAGGAAAAATTTATCTTCTTTAGAGATAAGATGGGTGTCATACAGAGAACTTCCTCGCTAAGAGGGAGTGTTAGTTTGTTAGCTTGGATAGTTGTTCATCCATTTGCTAAGATTAGATAATAGTTATCTTATTGTTGAGAATGTATTAATTATTTTCTAATTATTGATTTCCTTTAGTGACACCTTGCAACCAAATTTTTATGGTTGTTAAGTTGTTATGTATCTCAGCCATCGATTGAGAATCGATCTCGGCCATTGGTGTTCCAATGAGAGTAGTATAAAAGGAGGTCATTGGGCATTTGGAGAGTACAAGTTTGGAGAAGCATTTGTAGTGCTAGCAAATGAGTTTGTAAGTTTGCAGTGATAGCAAACAGTCTTGCAGTGTTAGCAAGGGTGCAGTGATAGCATTGGGGATAGGTTTGTGAGGGAATATCATTGGGAGAAGTTGAGAGATTGTCTAAGTTACGCAAGAAGAGGTAATGAATATTTGTATCCCTTAATTTACTGAAGTTACTATAATTTCTCATCTATAGAACTGGTTTTTCCTTAGGGGTTTTTCCAGGGACAATTTGTCCAAAAATATTGTGTTCATTGCGTTACGAATTTTTTTCCATGTTCTTGTTAGTGAAGTTGCATAGTTGTGTTATTTTTCGATATTAGTTGTGAAGTTTATAACATAACTCAATTCATAACCTAAGCACATGTTTTTGATAAACATTATCCTCAACTTAAGCTTTGGACCTTATATTATAATCAAGACCCAATATTAGTAGTAGTAAAATATCATGATCTAGATACCTTAGCCATTTATTCAAGTCTCAAGGTATGAGGTAAAGCAACATGATCTTAAGCCATTATCATAGGCGTTTACTCCTGTGTCATGAGACTCATTAACTTAATGTTTCTAAGATTTATCCAATAGCAATAATACTATTCAAAGATAATAATCATCAACAACATCCTTATGTCATCACAAGATCAACCTTAGTCAATCATGTTAGTTTAAACATATAATAACCTTTGCAATCCTAGCTCAGGCACAACTCAAGATAACCAGGATCATGTTTTCATTGTGCTAGTAAGTACAATTTTACACCTTAATTATATAATCAATGCTCAAGGTGGGAATCACACTGTAGAAAAAAGGGCTCCATGATATTTAACACAACCAATTATACCCACTACGGGAATCTTTCTTAAAATTAAGCACTTGAAAATACCAAACAATGACTTATCCTTTATAAGCATGACTAAATTTTGTGGGGTGTGACATAGAAGAAATTCAACGAAGACCACATCAATATTTTTCATTATAAGTTGGCTTCATTAATGAAAATGAAAACATTAAAAGAGAATATTTTGAAGAAATATTCTCTCGAGGGTGTTGTGATATGCTTGGATCTTCACAGAAGAGATTGAGCGATTACAACATTCGCTAGAGAAATTTTTAAATGAATTTGTACAAATGTCATTCTTTCATAATTTAAACTTTTACCTTGTTTTCTTTCATAAATATTTAGGGAGAGATCTTGTGGAGGATTGTTTTTAGTTCTTTTAGGAAGTAATGTTGAGAGATTTGAAGGGTTAAGGTTCCATACATTTCTTAATAGCCTTAGGAGGGATATATATGGGAGCATTTAACTAAATTCAATCTTTAAAAAAATCAATAAACAACATGAAAAGGGTCAAAATTGTGAGTTAACAAAAAAATGTTAAGCGGGTGTGAGAAACTACCGGCCCCTCTTTTCAGAACAACTAAAACTTCAATGAAATTTCTTTCTCCACTATTTCTAGAAAATCTTATTTTTGTTTTTGTAGTGCCCCCCACCTAATCTTTTATCAACATCTGGTGAATTTTTAAAATAATTTAATAATATGTGAATTGACATGACCATGTGTTGATAGGAAGAAAGTCAGTTTTGGGGCTCAAGGAATGTGATGGAGAGCTACATGGGCATGCCTTTTAGACCTATCATTTTCCTTGCATGATAATAAAAGCACTTTATTTCAAATCCTGAGGCATTAACATTAGTGAAACACAAGTTAATGTTGTAAATTTAGTAATAATTGGTTTGTTGCAGCGAATGTAGAACTGGACGGTGAATTGTGCTAAACGAAGCTCTCCTCATAGCCTTCCTAAAATAAGTCTTGTTATGGATTAAATAACCCCTGCACATGGAGATAAATTTATATCTCTAATGTCTCCTAAAGTATAATTATCAATTGATTACGTTGATACTAGAGTTGAAGTTAGATTGTATAAATTATTGATAATGTAGAATTTCCACATTCTTAGCTAGATACAAAAAAATGGATCATATGATGCATGCATATATGTCATCATATTTAGGGATAGTAAAATCAATAGTAGGACATTTTATTATTGTCTCATTAAGAAGAGAAGAAATTTCCTTAGGAAGAGACCTCACAGACAAATATTAAAATGGTAATTTCATTGGTTATCCTCTTACAATATTGAGGCTATAAGGAAGGAGATAATTGGAATTGGTTGACTTAAGAACCTCGGAAGTCTTGATCTTGATATTAATCTCACCTATTTCATCATGATTTGAATCAAGGAGGTTTATGGAATTATCCAACTAATGCAAGGTGTCAACTATATCCTTATATGGAATTGATTAGGTAGTTAAAGAATTGGTACTATCAAATATGAACACATAGGAGTTCCTCTATGGTGGTGACCTTGAAGACTCGTCTTTTTTTAAATCAAATATTCAAAAAAAAATTGTCGCCATAAATCTTATAGATAGCGCCCAACTAAGGTAATTTATGTGGATAAACTAGTGGTTCACATGTTCATTTAAGAATATGATCCCACTAATAACGAGTAGGACCAAATAATTTGATCGAAGTGGTTGTGGAACTATACCACATTGTCCTTGCACAATGAAATCTACAAAAAAAAATACATCAATAATACTACTAGATAGGACATATCAATATTCCCCATACGTAATCCTTTGTATAAATATTCTAGAGGATGAACATTGAGATGGAATAAACCTACTAATATACCTAATATACATGTTACAATATGATGAGTAGTTATTCCGTTTGGAACAAAAGGATCAAAACCTTCATCTCCCCCTCACTGTAAAAATACTACCATTCTTGTCTAAACAATAATACATCCAACCCGTTATCGCGGTGACCCAATTGCAAGAGCAGAGCTCTACCAACTGAGTTATATCCCCATAACTGGTCCAAATGGAATATACAAAAAATTCACATATTCTACTATACTACATAACGTACAAGCACATGTTGTATGGGATATCCTAGAATTTAACTAGAGACCTCTCCCTCGAAGTAAATCATTAAATGTTATAGGATAGGAAACAAAATGCATCCCAATGTTGGCATTTTATTTTATTCGCACCCTTCACACATGTTATAGACTGATGTTAGGTCGGTGGTTAAATATCTTAAGAATTTGATTAATTCAATAGATACAACACATGTTCGAGTCCCCTTGTTAACTATGAGCCCTATTGAATTTCAGTTTTTTATCATGATAGTAATGAAATGAGGATTTTCATATTCATAAAACAATATCTCATCTAGGATAATGGATTGAATTGGAAATTTAAGGGATAGCAAGTGATTATTTTTTGATTAATTTGAATTGGAAAACATTTGAATTATTTCATGATACTCTCATCTAAACTATGACAAACGATCCTCTTATCCCAAATTTGGTGGTTGAGATATATTCATATCAATGAGAATATTAATCATATGATTTTGATGATAAAGAGATTTTCATTAGCTCTTAAAAGGGAATTTTTCTTTGAAATTTTGAGATTTTTGTGATTGGATTCCATTCTCCCATGCTTATTTTTACCGTACATGAGATATAAATTTAAGGAGTCTCAATTATATTAATACTAGAGTAGACTAGGTGATTAAGTTCAACATGATATTTTTATCTACTTCATCAATAGGGCTAAGGAATTTTTGAATAAAGCAATGTCATCCACCCTACTTAGTAATTTAGATCAAGACATTGGATTGAGGAATTCCCAAATGATGACATCAACCTAGTAGGATTAGTCCGGCCAATGACATTTTTAGGTGGGAAATTTTGATTTTTGGATTGCTTGAAGATTTTCTAAGGAATATTAACGTGTAACCCTAATCAATATAGTAAGTCTTTGGACCGTTGGTGGTGTATGTGGAATGAATGCATACAATTTATTTTTCATAACTTGCATGTCAACTACACATTTTTCATTAGAAATTGTAGGGTTAATAATGGTTTTAATGGCATTGGTTGTAGGAATTGAATTTTGACTATAATTATTGGTAGATTGATTTATTTTATCGTTTTTGACTTATCGAGGAGGAAATAAACATAGATACCCAAATGAACATTAGCTTGGTGAATCACATCACATATATCATGATATTCTAGATTTTTATTCATCTTGAGAATTCAATAAAATTTTCCCTTAACATGGTCTCGTGATCAAATAAGGGGCCAAGAAGGAAATATTATACAAAACCTTGAAAGGATCAACTATTTTCATGTGAATGACCCTGATTGGCATGGAGCCAACAAAAATTAAATTGGTTGTACCATTGAAGAGTAGGTATATATGGGTCTATGGTCATCATTTGAGGTCTAGGTAGGTTCGAATTTCATTCATTTTTTTAAGAGGTTGATGATTTTTCCTTTGTTGGGGATGTGAAAGAAAAGGGTATTCCTTATTTTAGGAAGGATTTGTACCCTAAGAATTGTCAATGTTATGAATGGATATTTTAGATACAAAACCATGATTTTGGGCACTGTGACACCATCATTAGTAACGCTTTCATTTCAGTTCAATTCGACATCTTAATAGGTCGTTTCATATTTTGAGGTGCCTCAAATTTTCTCATAAGGTATTCTTATAGGTTTACATGATCAAAGGATTCCTCCAAACTCTTTGGAGACAGTACCTTAAAGTTTTTATAGACAAGGCTCTAAAGATATGGTAAATTTTTTGAAAATATTTTCTTCAATCATGTTATGTTCTTATTTATTGACTAAGTATTTCCATCATTTAATGAATTATTAGGCTATCTCATTCTCTAGTTATTTTCAATATTTTCTCATGTAAGTCATGATATTGAAACTCTTAAACCAATGCACTAACTAAACCTTATAGTTCACCAATTGAATTAGGATTGATTTTATTATAACATTATAATGTGTCACTTATTTTACCATTCTAAGGCATTGCCCATAATGGTTTTGGAAAGAAAACATGGTAGTCACATTAGAGTTTGTTTTGAGTCAGTCCTTGTAGACATTCAAAAAAAAACCTCAAGGTGAAGGGTGGGATCAATTGATCTGTCATAGATGACGATTAAGGTTATTCCCCATTGTCCATAGAAGAAATATAAGATTCTAGAGGCTCGTTTTGAATATTTTGAATAACTTTATTACAATTGGATGTATTTGGAGTGGGTTCACATGGTTATCAATAAAGGTCATTAGAGGGGGACATTTTTTTAACACCCCACTAAATATTATGTGGTGTATTTATCATTTGAGCCAACTTGGATTACATTTGTATGAATTAATTAGTGATACATGCTTGTTTATTATCCATGAGATTCGACACTAACATAGTCATTTGTGTATATCCATGGGGGTTTTAATTATTGTTTTTGGATTGAGAAGGTGCATTGCTGAATGTTTTACTCACCATGGTGTACGTAGATGATGAAAATATTAGAAATTCATACTTTGATTTCCCCAATGGTTAAAAACATAATTTATTTAGTAGGAATGTTGTAGATATAAAATTCACTTACAGACGAGCTTGAATGGATTTGAGACTCTCCGGATATTGAGGTAAATATTAAACGAATTTTTGTACTTGTATTGCATATTCTTGATCACCTAAATGCCATAAATATTAAAGAATAATAATTTTATTAATTTGTGAAATAGTGCCAACCATAGAAGAGGTAGGAGTAGTAATCTTAGAACTAGAATTGGTCGTATTTCAATATAAAAAGGGTTGAGATTAGAAAAAGGGGGTCTATTAAAAATTTTCCACTTGAGAATTATATATAAAGGTATACTTTACAAATTGATAACAATAAGAAGCTAAGAGAAGAAAATAAAAACATGTAACAAATCACTTAATGGTGGAGTAATTCCAAATTAAGATTCATTCGGTTTCATAAAAATGTATGTAAGATGATATGGCCAATATGAAAATAATCTCTCTATAAATTAGGATATAATTAGAAGACCATATTAAGGCTAATACATAAACAAGATATAGCCAAAGGGGCATAAATATGCGATCGTTGTAAATAGATCTAAAAGAGATTAATAAACATTTAGTAATGAATATGTAGGGTTTTGATTCCTATATCTAAGATATGGAATATGGTGTCTTGTTAAAATCCTAGAGTTAATAAGCAAAAGATAACCCTAAAATATGTATTGTAATTCCATTAGCGGTAATAATATGTTATAATGAGGTAAAGAAAAAATAGAAAATATATGTTACAAAGATATCCTATTAAAATACATAATTCATCAAAATAACCAATCAAACAAAATAAAGGAAAGAGTTTAGGGTTATATATATTTTCCTTTGAGTTATATTTATCAAAGTGCATTAATCCCTCTCCTCGGTTTATATCACCTTGTGAGATATTTTTGTGGGAATATCACAAGAGGGGTAGGAAGAAGACCTCAATAGACCAAAGTTAATGAATCAAAATTAAGGTACACCTTGTTGGATTATCTCTAATTTTTTATGCTCTTAATAACCAAATGCTCCAATAATGACCTCCAAATTTTATCTCAACCAAACCCTAAAACCTCTTAACCTTTAATGTAAAATTTATGAACGGAGATGAAGAAAATTATTTGATAAAATGGAAATAATTATGCATATACATAGGGTAATATATTCTAAAGTCATCATTTCAACATATCTAACACTATCAATTAGACCGATGAAGGCATTTGGAAAGGGTTATGTCAACTACAAACAGTCCAAAAATGTGAAGGGGGAGAGGAGAGAAGGAAGGGTAATGAGAAACACTTGAATAATATATAAAGATGGCCTAAAATAATGTAAATAGGAAGTATGATGACATGAAGTGCTGGTCTAATAATAATAGGAAGTGAAATTCCATGAAGATATATCTTGATGCACTTCAAGTTGACCCCAACCATTTCACGGTGTGCCCCCTTAAGGGGATAGATACACCAACCTACAAGAAAAAATCTTTAGTAAGTGAAAAACGTCGTGTATAAATTACATATACCCTCTTCGTGGCATGATTTTTCATATATGTTGAGAAGATATGTCTTTTAAAATGAACATATTGACATATTTTATATAAATGTTTTTTTATTAATATGTACTATTATAAAGACAGATAGGAAGTAAATTATGCAAGCTACTTTGTATAGGGCATGAAAATACTTGTGAAAGAATGGGAAAATGGTGATTGTGAAGAGATACTACACCGTTGTGTCATGCAAATTTTAATAGTTCATGAAAATAAATTGAGGGAAGGGGGGGGAAATATTGAAGAGACGTCTAATATATTGAGTAGTATTTGGGTGAATGAGAAGTTGAAAAAGAGGGAAACTTATCTCTAAATAAATGTATAGAAAAAGACACTACAACAGGAAATATGCAATAAAACATGAATGATTTTGGAGAATAACGCCAAATTGAAAGCACAAGTAAAATTACAAGAAGATGAACATTATTCTCTCATGAATTGTCTGAAGCCAAAAGGAAATTTGTGTCAAACTAGAAGTCAAATAGGACAATACACAAGATGAGTTGAAACAAAAAAATTAAGGCACTAGAACATAATCTCATCTAAGAAAACATTTTAAATATTCAACAATATGAACTCATTGCACTTATCAAGAAAACCATAGAAGATAAAAACATAAGAATAAGCGAGTTAGAGGAAAGTTTAACTTATATGGCTAACGATATTGAATACCAAAATACATATGAAAACAAGTATTATTTATTGGAAAAAACATTTTTAGACTTGGAATTGAATATTAATGATTTGATATAATATACGAGATGAATCACTTAGAGAAGAAGACTAGTAGATGTATAGATTGGAAATATTTATTGTAAAAAGAATTAAAAGGTAACATAGTTGGAACAACAAAGCCAAAAAAAGATGATCTAATGGTAAGGAAAATGAATAATATACTACCAATAAACATGTGAAAATACCAATAATACAACAAATAATCATGTGAAAACGCAAATAATATAATGAATGTTAAAATCTACATTAATGTAGACACTCAAATTTGGTGATTCACTCTTTGACACTACTAGTTTTAGTAATGTACACTTGCTAAGATAAATACAACCTTCCCATTCCTGCTTAGCACATTATAAGTTCTCTTATTTAGCTTTTTTATCCTTGCACACTAACATGTTGTCAAATTTTGAGAACACAATGCATAAAATTCATAGACAAACATCATTTGACAAGTTGTAAACTTCAAATTGCATTTTTTTCATCCCTAGGCAAGGCCATACAATTTGGTCAAGATAGTATATTCAGTCTGGATGACTTTTACAGTCTTGTATCAACATTTTCTCCAGTTTTAATTTTAATTTCATATTATTTTTGGGTCTTATACTCCCTTTGGGTTGTCCTTTCTTAATAAATCATCTACAAAACCCTATATAAGCAAGTAAACACTAGCCCAATTGCTAACATGGAAATCATATGGCACTACATTGATACACTCACTTCTTACAATTGCAAAAGGAACCCAATGCACCCTAAATCTCACAATAACACTATTAGTGCAAATCAGCAGCACCCTCTGGATGTTCTATCATATTTTTGGTTTGACATCTTAGCATCCAGTGTGATTGTACAACATTGAATCTTTTCCCCAAGTGTGGGACTTGTAAAAGTGGGAAAAGAATCTCTAGATTAGAGGCTAGTTCCTCAACTCCTCTATTCAGGTGTACATAACATTATGCAGATGGTTTACCTATAACTTAATCAAACTTTGCCAAGGAGACAGGGTTGAGAAAATGCAAAAATGTAAACCTAGTCTAATTGAGGTGATGCACCAAAGGAGTAGTAGACACACACTACTTGTAAAACATACACAATCCACAAGAAAATACAGACACAAAACATGCACAAGTTGCCAAAAATTTAATGAGAGATCAAGAAACAATGATAAACATATGAAAGGATTGAGAAGATTTTAATCACAGAGCATACATTATCATCCTCAGGTCCAATACAGTGCATTACAATGACCAAGAGGAAAAAGAGATGTTGTATTTGCATAAAAGGTAAAATTCCACAAATCTTCACGATGAGGAAGAAAAGAGAAGTTGCAGAGCCAAAAAAAATGTCTAACTTCTTCAAAAATGAGCCCATTCTGGCTTTTACAATGCAAATTCGAGCCCAGGAGAGAGAAACGTGGGAAAACATAAAAAATGCTCCAACCACTTACCAAAATGTATTAAAACAAGATGGGCACCCTCAAAAGTCCATTCTTTGACATTTTTAACCATGCTTTGGGAGAGAATACGAGCCATACTTCATTAAAAATGGTGGTTGAAATGTTAGTTTTTTTCATTTCCATGTGTGAGTCATTTTCAATTTTCTCTCTCCAAACTCCACAAAAACACAAAATTGAGCCTAGAATCATGTAGATAAAGTCACTAGCTTTCCATTGATATAAAGAACGCAAAAAACTGAGCTTTAGATCGAAATTTATGCCCCTCTAAACATTTAGGGCAAAACAGGGCCAAAATGGGTTGGCGGGGTGAAAATTCAAAATTTTCCCACCTTTTTGCATTTGGGAAAATTTCCCCAAAAATTCACGCCCTGCTGTCTGGTGCCACATGGCATGTTCTGATTGGTTGCAGGCCCTTCCTGCTTCATTTCCCATCGTTTCAGCCTTTGGAAAATTTTCCAAAAATTCTCCGCCAGCTGAATGACCCGAGGACACGTGTCATGCTATGATTCACCGCGGGCATTTGCTCTCAAATTTTCCATCGTTGTTGACCATCTTCCCTAAGCTGGACACGTGGCAGAATTCCATTAGACACGGGTCTTTCATGTTCATTTTTCCTGCGGGCTGCCTTGTGTTTTTTGCTACCACGTGGACACGTGGCATAATCCTATTGGCTCGGGCTTTGGGGGTGGGCTTTTCCTTCAATATTTTCCTTTGATTTTGCCTTGGGAAAAAATCCCAACTTTTCCCCGCCTCCACTAGTTCGAGTGCCATGTGGATTCTTTCAATTGGTTGGTGGGCCTTGGGGCAAAAAATTCTTTTGCGCTAACCTTTGGGAAAATTTCCCAACTTCTCCCCAGTGGCTGAAGCTCTGACACCCCCTGGGACACGTGGCATGATTCTATTGGATCAGGTTTTGGGGGTGAACTTTCTTTTCTGAATTTTCCACACTTGGGCAAAAGGAAAAAATCCTTTCACACCTCTCGACCCCCGCTGCCCCGGTGACACGCGGCACCATGCTATTGGATGCAAGCCTTGGGGTGAAAAATTTACTTATGCCAACCCTTGGGAAATTTTCCCAACTTCTCCCCGCTTGGACACATGTCCACATCTCATTCGGCGAGGCCCTCGGGCTGAAAATTTCCTCTCTAAACCCCGTCAAACACTTGGTAAAAATTTCAAGTTTACCTCCACCTCCGCCCTTCCGAGGACATGTGGCCTCCTCCCATTGGCTTGGGTTTTCCATGGGAAAATTTCCCACAAAAACTCCGTCAAGCCATAACTTCAAAAATACGTGGAGTTAGGAAAAAACATTACCTTTCTGGAAAGCTAAGAAAGAGCTCTATCCAATGGCGCCATTTCCAAAACATTTTGAGAGCCTAAAAGTGAAAAATTCATGACTGAGGCACACAAGAGGGAGGAATGAAGGGAGTTAGCCAAATAAATAAGCAAGGGGCTTATTTTGGATAGCCATTTTGGTGACTCGAGAGGGGCATCACTTGTTGGATGAAGTTACTAGTTCCTGAAGCAATCCATTGGGCATGGAGTCATCAAAATCTCTGCTTGGTACCCCAACTGATTAGAACAATGCAAGGAGGAAGATGGAGGGTAGAACACCACCTGATGGGCAAGGCCTGAAAAATACATTTCCTAGAATAGCAAGCTTGTGCCAAAGCACTTAGGGAAAGCAAAGCTAAACTACAACAAAACAATATGCATAAGCACTTGGAGGAATGACAACCTGAGCTAATATGTACAAGGTGGAGAGTTTTCCTTTAGTAGTAATGCTTCAAATGGATTCCATTGACTAGAATCTCAATTCTTAACCATCAATGTAGACAATTGGAAGGCATTGTTGTCCTTACGCTTTGTGACCATGTAGGGGCCACTCCAAATGGCATCAAATTTTGAATGCCTCCCCGGTTTTTCTCTGTCTGCATCCCATTTTAACACTAGATCTCCAACTTGGAAAGATCTATCCTTGGCCTTTCTATCAAAGGTCTTCTTGATTAAAGCTTGATCCTTCTCCATTGCTTGGGATGCCTAATTTCTTGTTTCTTAGAGCTCCATCAATTCTGCACACCTAACCTCCATGGGCCCAAACTCCAACAACTCCAACTGTTTCATGAGTTCCAACGTTGGCAACTCAAGTGTCATGGGAAAAATTACCTCTCTTCCATAAATAAGCTTGAATGGAGAATTACCCGTAGATCTCTTAGGAGTTATCCTATCAGCCCACAAGGCTGATTTCAATTTAGTATGCCAAGACCTCTGATTTTCATCAAGAGTCCTCTTGATGATCCTTAACAAGTTCTTGTTTGTAGATTCAGCTTGGCCATTACCCTGAGGATAATAATTTGATGAAGTGGTTAGGTAGATCCCCTTTTTGACAGCTCATTCAGTTACCTTAGATCTAATGAATGCCAATGCATTGTCTGATATTATTGTAGCATGTATGCCAAATCTGGTTGTTATCCCTTCATAGAAGTCTAGGATGCTAGATTCATTTGCTTCCTTGAGTGCTACTGCCTCAGTCCACTTGGTGAAGTAAGCTGTTGTTGTTAGAATCCACTTGCGTCCTTGGCTTGAATTTGGGTTAATGACTCAATGAAGTCCAAACCCTATTGCATGAATGGTTGGTCAACTGAAATTGGATGCAATGGAAGGGTGGCTAGTCTCTCCTTACCCTGTGAAGAATGCACAATTCTTACACTTCTTGGTCCATGCATAATGATCCTTTGAAAATCTTGGGCCAATAATAGCCAGCCCTCGTGATCTTGAGAGCTGTCACTCTTGGTGCAAAATGACCCCAGTTGATCCACCATGGAATTCTTCCAACACTCTGTGAATCGACTTGTACCAATGCATCTCAAAGCGGCACTCCATTCACATCCCTTTTGAATCAAACACCGTCAACAAGGGAATATGAGACAACCTGCAATATGAAGTGTCTCCTTTTGGTTTTATTCATCTCTGGAGAGCATAGGCCTGTGTTTAGGAAGTGCATTATGTCTTGGGTCCAGCAAGGAGTGGGGACACCATCATTTCCTTCTTGAGTGCTCCCTTGTTCATGGTTGTCTCTGCAACACCAAAACAACTCCTTTCTCATTGCATGCCTCCATTTGTTTACTCAAGAGCAACTGCTCACACAATCCTTTTCCTCTGACTAACTTGGTGACTTTGATCTCAATGTCATACTCCATGACACGAGTAATCCACCCTGCTCTCTTTTCATTAAGGTTTTGTTGAGGAGGAAGTCTTTAATTCCCACATAAGAAACCAGCAATTGAACCTTGTTGTTTGAAACTAGATGCTTAAATTTCTTCAAGCTCCTAATCACTACTAGAACATGCTTCTCAATGAAGAAATATCTCACCTCATAGTCCTCCAGGGCTTTTTGGTGAAGAAAGCAATTGGCTGCTCATCATTATTTTTGTTCTACTGTACTAAAATTGTAGAAATAGTATCATCACCTCCGAATGCATAGAGGATGAAATCTTTGGAAAATATGGGTTAATGAGGGTTGGAGCTTGTGAGATAACTTCTTTGATTGCTTCAAAACTTGCCTTTCCCTCTACTTTCCATTTGAAAGCTATGCTTTTCTTTAACATCTTGGTGATAGGCTTGACTAGGGCTGCAAAATTTGGGACAAACCTCCGAACAAAATTTATCCTTCCCAAGAAACTTTGGAGGGCCTTCTTGTGGCTTGGCAATGATAGTGCTCTTACGGCTTCAAATATTTCTAGATCAATTGCTAATCCTTCTTTAGAGACAATGTGGCCAAGGAGTTTCCTTTCATGAGCTAGAAAAATACACTTTTTGGGATTCAAAGATACCCCAAATCTTCTACATCTTTGGAACACTTGTCTCAAATGAAAGAGATGGTCTGCTGCATTTTTGAAAAAACAATGATATCATCTAGATATATCAGCACCATTTTGTTAATCAAATCCTTGAATTCCATGTCCATTGCCCTTTGGAATGTAGCTCCAGCATTGGATAGTCCAAATGGCATTTTTCTATATGCATAGGTCCCCCATTTGGTTGTGAAGGTTGTCTTGAACTGATTCTCTTCCTTCACCATGATCTGATTATACCCTAAATAGCCATCAAGCAATGAAAACCTTTCAAAGCTAGCAACAATTTGTAAAATTTTCTCCATAGAAGGAAGTGGGTAATGATCCTTGAGGGATGCTCTATTCAAATCTTTGAAGTCAACACACAATCTGATTTCTCCACTCTTCTTTCTAACTAGAACCAAGTTGGCTACCCAACTAGAATGCTTGATAGGAAATATGATACTTGCCTCTATCAACTTATTCAATTCTTTTCTCATGAGAGGCTCCAGGTGTGGATTGACTGGCCTTTGTTTTTTCCTGATGGGTTTAGCACTTGGGTCCAGTTCAATGGTGTGTTGAGCTAACTTGGGGTTGAAACCTTTCAAATCTTCATAGCTCCAAGAAAACACATCAGGGAATTCTTGACAAAGCTGTATGAACTCATACCTTTCTTGCTTAGTTGTCACTTTACCAATTTGGAGTGACTTGCCTTCTTCCACCAAGATGGGCACTGAATCTTCTCCCTTGACTTGGATGTTTGCTTTCTCCTTCTTGAATTGATCATTAGGATTGAAAATGGACTCCAAAGTGACAAGTCCCTTTCGTATTTTTTTGGTTCTCAGTTGCACCACTTGATCACCATCTTGTTGTTCTAACTTTTCCTGATTTTTAGCTAAGAACTTGGCCTCTTCTCACAAGAAATGGATGATTTGTTGATCATTTTCGAACACTTGCCAACTTACATTGTTGTCTGGCACTGAAGGCCTTATAATCACATGAATGTTTGGTTGTACTTTGTCTTTCTTGATGCTTTCAACAACATCAAAGGATGCTCCAACTGCTGCAAGTCTATCAGCAACTTGGTTCTCTTTTCTAGGGATGGATTTGATGTTAAAACCCTCAAAATCTTTAATGAGGTCCCACACCTTGTTTTTGTAGCACTTGAGCAGATCATTCTTGGCAGCATGCTACCCTTTAACTTGGTTGACAATCAGCTCACTGTCACCAAAGACTTGCAAGCTCTTTATTCCTCTCTTGATTGACCAATGTGATCCTTGTATAAGGGCTTCATACTCAGTAGTGTTATTAGAACATGCAAACTGAAACCTAAAAGCTGAATAATACTTAACTACTTGAGGTGAAACAAGCATAGGTCCCCCTCCTACACCTTGTCTAGTTCTTAATCCATCAAAGAACAACTTCGACATACCTCATTGTCATCCTTATGGTATGGCTTGGTGATGCTAGGAATACGGTGATTTTCTTCATGTATGCAATAGACTCCTAGCTCAGACTCTTCTATTTCTTGATAAGGATCAAAAGCATGCACCTTGCTTGCCCATTCACCAAGAGTCAAATCTGGGATGCTTCCAACCTTGGTGTCGGCTTCATCAGTGCTTGGATATTCTTCTTGATCAAACGTTGAGTAGTTGGTATTGATTTGGCTTGGAGTGTGAGGCTCAATGTGAAAGTTTGCAATAGGCTTAGATCTGATTGTGGCTTTGGTTCCATATCTTATTATGAACAACATGTGTGACCAATCAGTAGATAAGTAACCTCCAATCTTAGCTGTGAAATCCCTTGACAAACATAGGGTAAAGAGTGGTGGAATGTCTATGACCGAGACATCTTACAAAACGAAAACATTGGGGCATGCATGCAAATTAAGACTCAAGTTTTTAATCACTCCTACTGTTGTCACTATTGTCCCATCCAATTGCACTACCCCTTTGGATATGACTTCATATTGAAGCCCCAACTGATTAACTATTTGTTTGGGCATTACTGAACTACTTGCCCCAGAATCAATCATGCAATTGTGTACTAATTGATCTCCAATGATCAATGAAACATAGAATGGAGGGGGCTTCAACATTTTACCTTTCTTTCCTTCATGATTCCCTTCAGGCTGGGCAGCATTTATGAGTACCTTCTCTTGCATTTGGGCCTATTGATTTGAAGTTCACTAGTCCTTCATGGTAGCTTGTAGCAAATCTCTTTGGCCTGGGATAGATAGTGATTCCCACATTGATATGTTTACATTTGTCTTCTTCATTTGATCAATGATGTTAAATGGAAATGAAACATCTCTCTACTACCCTTGGCCTACACATTCATTCCTTGCACATGGGCAGCAATAACGAGCATTTGAGTTGGTCTAGGAGTTGGTTTGGGTCATCCTTGCATGTTTGAAACTACGTATTTTGTTTGCCAATAGTTTGTGGAGTGGTAGAAGGTTGTGGACTACTTGGATCCAATGGTTGTCCTTCACCCAAATTTCTCTTTTTGACCTTGTGTGTGGGCTGCAACACTTTGAGAAATTGGTTGATTCATCCGACAAAATTCTTACGCCCTGTCGGTTTTACAAGTGTGGTATCATTTGGAGCAGATTATTGCTGGGATGTTTCTTATTATTGGTTAATTCCCCAACTGCCTTCACCCTCCACACCAGTTGTTGTTACCATTAATGCTTGATTTAGGGCACCATTGAAGCACATAGACTAGTTGTGAGGTTCATTGCATGGGAAACACCAATCATACTCATGAGCTATGTTGTTTTGTCTTTTGGCACTAGTGCTTTAGAGGAAAATGTGGCATTGGGACTATAGGGCTGAAATGGTCTGTTGGCAAGAGGCCTTACTTGGTTTTGATTTACAGCTGGATTGGGTGGTCTTTGAGGCTGATATGGCTACCTGGCAGGCTAAGCTTGAGGCTGATATGAAGGCCTGAAACTTTGGGCTTGCTGCCTCTTGAGTGTAACCAGCTCATTACCTAAACTTTGTAATTGCTTCATGACTTCTTAAAGTTCATTTGAGGCACTAGAAGATGAAGTAGAAGCTTCACTTGAATTCTGATTTCTAGGAGTGGGAATAGGAGCTAAAATAGGCACTTGACTAGTGCTTGGACTCTCTAAATTTGGATACAATGGCATTGGAGGCCTAGGAGCTAGCTTACCAACTTGAATCAGACAATTTTCAGCTCTAATGGAAATGTTATAAGTAGTAGGGATAGTTGTGCCTCCCATGGATTGAATCAACATAGAAATATTAGAATTTAAAGCTTTAAGGTAATATAGAAAAGCACCTTCTGTTGTTGGCCTTACTGCCATTGGAATTCTCTCCCAAGTCCTTTGAAATCTAAAGTTGAAGTCAGTCAGCTGCTCATTGGGAGCTCTCTTGATAGTTGTCAATTGTTCCAAAAGGGACAAGTTATCTCCCTTTTCTCCAAACTACTCATGGAGGGCTATACATAACTGGTTCCAATTTTGGATAGATCCTGAAGCAAGGCTCTTGAACCATTGCAAATCCTTCCCTTTGAATGAATATGCCAGCAGTTTGACAACAACTTACATCTCATCAATCTCATGGATTACACAAATATTAGCAATATCCTTGACATGATCACCAAGAGTGGTCTAATTCTCTCCAGTAAAGTATGGAATGTTCTTCAATGCTACAACTGGGATTGGATTTTGTGCATTGAGAGCAAGTGGGCTGCTGCCAGTGAAATTGACATATGGGTTGTGTTATGCCATTCTGATTGGCCTTAGAACTCTTGTTGATTGGATGAAATGTCTACCAAGTGGAGGAGTTGATAGAGTTCTATTTGGTGGAGATGGAGACCTTTGAATTCTCCTCCCTCTTTGTCTTCTTCTTGGAGATAATTGTAGATACTCAAATAATACTTCTTCTTCTCCAACTCTTGACCTTGTGGTGATTCTTCTCATGATTTTTTTAGGTTTTTACTGCTAAAACCAGTTGATTCTTCTTCCTTGGAGTCGCCAGATGTGTAATTCAGGGCTCTTTCAGCAAGAAACTTGCAAAAATACACATCAATTTTGTTGCAATGAAGATGAAGACCTCTAAGGTCCCACCAGGTGTGCCAAAATTGTTAGTGCAAATCAGAAGCACCCTTTGGATGTTCTATCAGATTTCTAGTTTGACATCTTAGCATCTAGTGTGATTGCACAACATTGAATCTTTTCCCCAAGTGTGGGACTTGTAAAAGTGGGAAAAGAATCTCCAAATTAGAGGTTGGTTCCTCAACTCCTCTGTTTAGGTGTGCATAACATTCTGCAGAGGGTTTACCTATAACTTAATCAAACTTTGCCAAGGAGATAGGGTTGAGAAAATGCAAAAATGTAAACCTAGTCTAATTAAGGTGATGCACCAAAGGAGTAGTAGACACCTGCTACTACAAAACATACACAATCCACAAGAAAATATAGCACAAAACATGCACAAGTTTCCAAAAATGTAATGAGAGATCAGGAAACAATGATAAACATATGAAAGGATTGAGAAGATTTTAATCACAGAGCATACATTATCATCCCAGGTCCAATACAGTGCATTACAATGACCAAGAGGCAAAAGAGATGTTGTATTTGCATGAAAAGGTAAAAATTCCACAAATGCCTGATGAGGGAGAAGAGAGAAGTTGTAGAGCTAGAAAAATGTCTAACTTTTCAAAAATGAGCCCATTCTAGCTTTTACAATGTAAATTCGAGCCTAGAGAGAGAAACGTGGGAAAACATAAAAAATTCTCCAACCACTGACCAAATGGTATTAAAATAGCATGGGCACCCTCAAAAGTCCATTCCCTGACATTTTTAACCATGTTGGGAGAGAATGCGAGCCATACTTCATTAAAAATGGTGGTTGAAATGTCAGTTTTGTTCATTTCCACGTGCCAGAGGTGTTTTCCAATTTTCTCTCTCCAAACTCCACCAAAACACAAAATTGAGCCCATAATCATGTAGATAATTTCACTAGCTTTCCATTGATATAAAGAACGCAAAAAACTGAGCTTTGGATCGAAAGTTATGCCCCTCTAAACATTTAGGGAAAAACAGGGCCAAAATGGGTTGGTGGGGCGAAAATTCAAAATTTTCCCACCTTTTTGCATTTGGGAAAATTTCCCCAAAAAAATTCCATGCCCCACATTGCTCTGGTGCCATGTGGCACATTTTGATTGGTTGTGGGCCCTTCTTGCTTCATTTCCCATCGTTTGCCTTTGGAAAATTTTCCAAAAATTCTCCCAGTTGAATGACCCGAGGACACATGTCATGCTATGATTCACCGTGGGCATTTGCTCTCAACTTTTCCATCGTTGTTGACCATCTTCCTAGGCTGGACACATGGTAGAATTCCATTGGACGCAGGTCTTTCATGTTCATTTTTCTCTGCGGGCTTGCCTTGTGTTTTTGCCGCCACGTGGACATGTGGCATAATCCTATTGGTTCGAGCTTTGGGGGTGGGGGCTTTTCCTTTGATTTTGCTTTGGGAAAAAATCCCAACTTTCCCCCCGCCTCCGTTGGTTCGGTGCCACGTGGCTTCTTTCAATTGGTTGGCGGGCCTTGGGGCAAAAATTCTTTTTGCGCTAACCTTTGGGAAAATTTCCCAACTTTCCTCATCGGGTGGTGAAGCTCGCGCCCCCTTGGACATGTGGCATGATTCTATTAGATCAGTTTTGGGGGCGGAATTTCTTTTCTAAATTTCCACACTTGGGTGAAAAGGAAAAAATCCTTTCACACCTCTCGACCCCGCCACCCGGTGACACGCGGCGCCATGCTATTGGATGTGGGCCTTGGGGGCGAAAAATTTACTTATGCCAACCCTTGGGAAATTTTCCCAACTTCTCCCCGCTTGGACACGTGTCCGCATCTCATTCGCCGGTGGGCCCTCGGGCCGAAAATTTCCTCTTTGAACCCCGCCAAACACTTGGTAAAAATTTCAAGTTTACCTCCACCTCTGCCCTTCCGAGGACACGTGGCCTCCTCCCATTGGCTCGGGTTTTCCATGGGAAAATTTCCCACAAAAACTCCGCCGAGCCATAACTTCAAAAATACATGGAGTTAGGAAGAAAACTTTACCTTTCTGGAAAGCTGAGAAAGAGCTCTATCTAATGGTGCCATTTCCAGAACATTTTGAGAGCCTGAAAAGTGAAAAATTCATGACTGAGGCACACAGGAGGGAGGAATGAAGGGAGTTAGCCAAATAAATAAGCAAGGGGCTTATTTTGGATAACAAACACATCTATAGTCATTAGTGTAGAAATTTATACAAGTCTCAAGCTTCTTACTAGATTCAGACAATAATCTCTCTCACTTCCAAGCATTCAAACATCCTTTCCCAAAGTATTTTAGAAATATCCAACTCAACTCGAGAATTGTCAAAGGTGGTTATCAAATCTAGTTGTATTCATTCAGATATCACACATTAGATGGAGAACAACATGTGATTTGAAGCCTCTTTGGAGTAGTGCTAATGTCGGTGGTGCATGGGGGTGCCCACAACCTAACTAATGTTTGTTTCACAAGACTTCTTTATCCACAATTAGAGTTTGAGATCATGATCAAAGTATTCAAAGAGCTTCGCAACATCACTAAAAATTATGACAAATTGAAAGCATTGAGAAGTTACAAAAATATAAAGCGAAAAAGGTCCAAGACCGTACAGTAGGATTAAGACCATATAGATAGTCTTGGCAGAGTTATGCGGTCCTGTCCCAAGCTATTTTCTGTTACATTCTCGAATAAAGCATCCTCGGGTTCAGTCTCCATGTTCTAACAGTGAATCCTCCCATAACTTCCCATAATCATCTATAATCAGATAAGTGTACTCATTCCTTTGTGTTTTCAATTTTGTATCTTGTTTAGCATATTAGTTACAAGTATAAAAGCATTATTATGATTTTAGTAATTAATGTTGGAAGTTAATTAATCATAATAATCACATTTTGTTAATCCTTACATCCTTTAGTGTATTATTTCACTAAAATCAATTAGGTTTCATATTAAATCTAATTAGGGTGTAAACATTTTGGTGCACGTAATATTGTACCTTGCACATTATTTCAACCCCTAGTTTTCCTATTCTTATATATCTACATCATAGATACATATATTATTGTATCCACATTACATTTTCATCTGCCATTGCATTTCATAAAATTTGTGATCAAAGGACTTATTCTTATAAAGAATTACTAAAAACTTCTTAAAGATTGGCAAAAATTCAAATCATATCTCTTCAAATCTTCATGGTGTCATGAATTGTTTCCAAATCATTTCATCAATTCAAGAAAGATAAGAAAAAGCTTTCACAATAACCATACCAAGGCTTGCATACTTGGTTCTACTTATAGTTTCTTCTAGATTAGGTGTCTTTGCCTACGGTCTATTCAAGAAGCTTCATGGTGTTGCATCTATCACATATACATCTCTTTGGAAATAAGAACATTCTAGACATTTTTCCTAGATAATACGTCAAATGCAAATCCACTGAAAAATTTTATTTTACACATTTCTTTTCCCTACCAACCTTCGGTGTTGAGCATGCATCTCTTACTAGTGATGTAGGGTTAGGAAAGGAGAGAAGTGCCCTTACTCACCTATTCCTTGTCCATGGTGATGAGCCCATACTTCCTATTGGTAGTATGGGGCAAGGTGTAGGGGGTCTCTTTGAAAAATTTGAAAGTTAGAAATAGTTCATTCAAATGTTGTGAAATCATAAATCAAAAAAGTGAGTTAGATGTCCAAAATTCTAAAAGAGTAAAAATCTCAAAACTAGATTTTTTCAACCAAGTAGCCATCTATGAATCTAAGTCTAGATAAACTGGAAAGTAATTTGCATTTTAAACTATGAAGCAAACTTGAATAGAATGATGTTGTAGGGTATCAATTTTGTTTTTGTCAAATCATTGTCTTTTTCTCATCATTACCATTCAACAAATTTCTATAACTTATGCCCCTTCTATTTCTTGATGTTAAGCCCTCGCATCTTACTAGTTGCATGGTGTTAGGAGTGGGGAAATTTCATTCACTTATCATATCACTCTTTTGCCATGTTTTTCCAAAAAAATATGAAGTACCAAAAGTTTCTTAGAGAAACTAAAGTTCAACATTACAATGTGATTACATTATCATATACCAACATTACAAAACATAAAAATGAGATCATTCTTTTAGCATTCATATCCACTGCGTACATTCTAAAAATCATATAAAAACAAATTTTCTAAACCTCTAGAGTACACATGTGAAGTGATACAAGAGGAAATCAACTCAAATACAATGAATTACCAAACCATAAAGAAGATTCTGTATATATCATAATAAATTGAGTTTTTCTATAATGCCATCACGCGCTAAGCGTGGTCAAAATTCATCGCAATGAACCCAAAATATACAAAAAAATCATATAATTCCAAAAAAATGGCAACCAAGAAATAAAAGGCCTATAGCCTATCAATCCCTATAGGATCCCTTGGATGGTGCACGGTTGAGTCCAAGACTCTTACTGCGGCTACGATGATGAGAATGTATCTTGAATGGCGGGTGTGCTCATGGTTACGGCCACTTTGTCTATGGTCACACTACAAGAGTGACTCCACCTCATCAATCGCTCAACTATCTCATATGCACTCACCTGAGAAAGAAGAAAATTCATGACCTCTGCTACCCTCCAGATGGGTGCAAACACATCAGTGTGTCTGTCGGCTATAAGTATTTGTCTTGTATCCTCGGTCGGCTCACTCAAGTCTTCCCGAGGGGATCAGCAAGGTGTCCATAGAAACCCATCAAATAATATCTCCCTACTCCTATGCATTTATCGTAACCAAAAATAAATAAGAAATGGTGACTTATAAAGTTACTAAAAACAAAACAAAAAGAAATACGAATTAATATTTCCAATTTACAAGTTCAAGAGAAGAGGATCAACATACTTAGATCTCCAAGCATCCATGTAGGCTCGGTGTTTGATGTTGTTGCTACAGATGGTTGTGGGGCATCCCCAAAACCAAAAGTAAGATGATGTCCCATCACAGACTTGTCATCCCCCTGCGTCATGAGGTATCGGTCCCTCAAAGACAAGTGTCTTCTCCTCTGCGGCTGCCTCCTCCCACTTTGCTCTCAAAACATCATAATTATCATGCCACTCAGGATTTCTCTCCTCCTCCATGTGAGCTAGCCCACTAGCCTCACCACCCAATCCCTCGTCACCAGTCTCCTCTCCACCGATATCCTCTCCGGAAGTCTCCTCTCTAGCTGACTCATATCTGGTCTCATCCCCTATTTACTCCTTAGAGTCAGATTCCATGTCTATGGGCTCATCCTCCTCTCCACTATGAGCAGGTGCGGCCTCAATCTGGAGTAAGGGTGTAGAAGTGGCACCAGCTACCGTCGAGCACGAATAACTTGCCTAACCGTGATTATCACTCCCGGAACCACCTTTGTTGTCTAACTCGGATCTCTATGAGACCCCTTTTGGGCCTCCTTCATGTTCCTATACATAGGTGCCATTGGGGAAGCATATCAATGTAAGGAAGGTTGAACTACTGAGGAAATCACCCAAACAAGTGAATCTCAAGCTTCCTTGTCTTGAAAACTAACTGACCAGTAGTGGAACAAGCTGCCAATGTGGTCCTATCTTGTCCTCACAACCCTACCATGTCTTTGTATGGAGTGGCCACCATGTCTGTTGTAGTCAAAGAAGCCACTAGCTGATGTGGCGCTCTAAAAACATTCATGGTCATCCATCTAGTAGCCCCTAACGGCCCCAGGATCTTGTCTTGGCACTCCCCACACAGAGGGGATGATCCACTCATATACCCAGCTCATAACCAATGTGAGATGACTCAAAGATCGCCCTGTAACTCCGATAATCTAATACAGGTCATGATAGGTACTACCAAGTATATCTTCTCCTCATGCATGGATACGACCGTATGCCTCAATCTATGTGATGATGGGAGCCTAGTAATAAAGTAGTGTATCACCTCCCTTGTCTCCAATAAACCGTGAGGCCAAGATACCCATGATGGCCTTGTGGATAGTAGGGATGGGAGAGGTTGGAATGGATCGGACCTTAATCCCCTTCTTTGAATCAAAGGAAACCGCAAAGACATCCCCCATATAAGTGGTCCATAGAGTAATCATGGCTCTGGATCCTCCTGTCTCCAAATTCAACCATCTACCTAGTATCAGAACCCCAAGAATATGATACACATCCTCTAGGGTGATCATCCACTCACCCCTAGCACTGTCAAACGAATTTATTTCATTCTCGCATGCCAATAAGGGAACAGGTCACATAGTATGTGACTAGCAGGAGTAACATGGGGCACCCATGCAATCCTTCATATGCATGCTCTCTGAAGAGTATCCATATCATCCTGAATCAGCTAATCCAATATCGTTGGGATCCAGTCACACTCCCTCTCATGACTCCAATGGATATACTCTTCCTTCTTCTGCATCCACCAAAACACAGAAAAGAGAAAGTTAGTGACATATTTCAAGAAACAAGCTCATCAAAAACATAACAAAATAATAAAATCCAAAAAAAATAAGTTATCATGAAGTTTTGGTCATTTTGTTTAGAACCACCACAGTACAAGGTGGCAATTCCAAAATCGCCACCTTAGAATGGCGGTGGTTCTGCAATTTATTACCCTCCTCGGGGTAGCGGTCCTGAACCAATTTGTCGTGACGGCTTTTTTACCCTAAAAAATCAAAAATGCAAAAAAAGACCATTTTGAACGAAATAAAAGACTACCCTATAGTAAAACCCATAGAGACTCATTTAAAACAAGAAATTTCAAAAATGATCCCCCCTAGGAAAATATTTTGACATTTTTTACATTTTAGGTTTAAAAACACACAAGTGAGGAAAACTAACATGAGCCGACACTGGTCGATCTCCCGCTCGCAGAGGCATAATAACGATCTCGCAACAAACGTTTTGACTATTCTTTCAACAAAATTGGTCACTGTGGGCCCAAAGCTCAAAAATCACCAAATCAATAAGTGCAAATGAATTAGAAAATGAGTTTATATATATATATATATATATATATATATATATATATATTAACTTCATTTTGAGTGCATATGTTCATGTGGTTAGAGTATTGGCATAGGTATACTTCTATATCCCTACACAAATGGTAAGTCCTCCTGTCATTTTAATTTAGTATTTGTTTTTGTGAGTCCAACTAAGGTTTTCGCGGTTGAAGAACATATTCAACACCAACAAGATGTACTTTCTAGTCTCAAGGAGAACTTGGCCATGACACAAAATTTCATGAAGTAGCGGGCAAACCAACATCGCAGTTGAAATCCATTTTGAATTCGGTGATCACAATGAAACAACAAAAAAATGATAACAAGATTTCACCTAAGTACTATGGCCTTTAGAAGTGTTACAAAAATTGGCAATGTAGCATACAAACCTGGAACTTCCTCTAGACACTCGAAAACATCTAGTATTCCATTTATCTTTCTTGAAGAAGGTAATTAGACAAACATTATATGCCCAAACAGTGTTACTAGAGCTTGATGAGGAGGGAAGAATCATCTTAGAACCAAAATGCATCCTTCAAACATGTACTAAACAATTAAGGACAAGGGTCATCACATAATATTTGATCAAGTGGAAAAATATAAACAACGAAGATGAAACATGGGAGGATGAAAATTTCCTACAGAAATATCCATAGCTTCTCAACATTGGGGACAATGTTGCTTTGAAGGGGAGGGGCATGTTACACCCTTAATCCTATATCTTATATTGGATGTATATAGCTGACTTATGGCTATCATAACTTCTTATCACAATGTATCTCTTTCATATATGGTATATATTATCATTAGTGGGTCTACCTTGGTGATGGCCATAGCATAGGAATAGCATATATAGAGGCTAGGTGGTAGTAGTTGATCATCATATTGAGAATTTGAGTATTATTGCATGGTTTGGAGGATTCCCCCTCGAAGTGGCTAAGCGATTCTATTTCCATATTGTGATCATTTATCCGTAATATTTTGTTCTTTGGTGTTCTCGTTGTATTGATATTATTATTTATCCAAGTACTTTCCTTACTGTGCATATATTATGATGTTCTTTTACATGACCTTGTTGTGCATTTCACACCGAATCGTATGAAGGGATATTCTTCATCCATCCATGTTGATTTGGGGTGAATTTTGGATCACTCATGGTGGCAATGTAAGAATTTGTTAAGAGGACTCTATAGCCATGACTCCTCCTACATTCACTTCTTGCTCCACTTTTTATACCATATGTATTATAGTGTTTCTTAGATAAGTATTTTTCTTTAGTAGGTGTAGTATATCTCTTTTGTTTGTTGAGAGATTTTAGATATGTATTTTCAACAATTTTAGGCATGTTGATAGTCTCTCCTCCGGGGATCTATTCTAGTGAATCCCAATGTAAGTTTTTCAAGATTCGAGTAGTTATTTTAACAAATCATACATATTTATAGTGTCACTCCACCCATACAATAGTATGGAAGGGGGTGGTGTTGATCTTTCTTCTTCGGGTCTTGTGTCATTTCCTTATTACCTTTTTTGTTCTTGGATCATGGCACTCATATTACTTTGGATATTGTTTCATTTCCTTTCTTCCTTGGTTATTGTTCTTGGATCATGCCACACCTATTTATAGGCATTGATCGATTATTTTTCGTATTTGTTTGCACTTTTGACATCACTCTATTAATATTCTCCTTGTATTGATACATTATTGTGAAGTCCAAAGTGTCATTTTTTTAGTTTTGTGATTGATTAGTGGATTTGCACATAGTGCACACCAAACTTATGTTTTTTTATCCAATCTTCTTGGGATGCGTTGCAGTGGGTTTGTTCTCTCTAATTTATTGTTGTTGGTTTCAAGTACCTTGTGGTGTCTCTTTTTTCCCGATTATTATCAGACGTGGGTACCTCATTAGACCTTATTTCAGGACCCAAAATTTTTTTCCGCCCACATAAGCTATGCTTACAGGGGGTGTTAGTATAGTTATTATTTATCCTTTTATTTTTTATCAGGATAATTATTGCACTTAGGTTATCCCTACACTTGTTGGGTTAGCTTTCTTAGGTGTACTTGGTCTTGTGGAATTTTCCTACTAGTTGAGTTGAGTTAGCTTATAAGTTGTGTGGAGTTTTATTTCTACTCTTGTGGAGTTAACTTAACTACCAAAAGATCAATTAGTGGGATTTCTTCATCACGATCTAGGTAGTAGTTGCACTTCCTCCTCCTCTATGTACAACCTACTTATTGAGTTAATCCATGTAATGAGAAAATGGACTATGATGGATTTCCATATATGATATTTTAGCTCTTATTTTGGAATTCCTTTTGTAAGGTTATTCAGCGAATTCCTTTCATATCATTCAATGTGGTTTGTTAATATCATTTGAGATCTTCACGGCTTGGGAAAATCTTCTTATCGTTCCTTTCAACTTACACACGTATATGAAAAGTATCCCAAAAATATTGATATGGTTTAATAAAATTTTAACTTGAGTGAAAAATGATAAGAATCCTTCTTAAATATCTTAATACAAGATGTATTTCCATATATGATCTTGCACATATAAGTTTTGTTTAAAGTTCATCATTAGTTGATGTTATGTTTAAGTAATGTAGTGAAGTTAACAAGGAAAAAGAATTGCTTTACCACTTAACAAATTTGGAAATAATGTTTACAATTTACATTATTCTATTCATGTTTAATTAATTCAATTAATTAACAAAATATTCTCAAGATAGATCCATCTATATAGTTGACTTCATTAGGTTGATAAAACATGTATTTTAAAGACTATGTATTATAAAGATCTAATTAATGTTTTCAATGACATGTATTCAGCAGTTTGGTAAACTTTAACAATTTAAAGGAACATAAAATTTATTTTAAATTCAATATTAGTGGTTATCTTTGTATCTTCATTAATGGAAATGATATTTTGATGAACAATTTCTAAAAAATATTGGATATTGTTAGAAAATACATTGAATAAGTACATGTAGTATCAAATTGAAATTTTACAATGTTTATCTTTTGATATTAGATAACTCATTATTATGGATGAGATTCTTGAGGCCATGGGAGTGGTCAATCCTATATTTTGGAATCTTGCAAGAACTAATAAACGTATAAGCTATTTATCTTAAAACACATGGGTAATCTCATTAAGAACTTTGGAAAATCATTAGAAAGTGATAGAGTTTAAATTAAATATATTATTTCGAAGGAAGTACTTTCATATCATTCAATACATTTCGGAATCACAATGGTTGAGCAATATGACTTACTAAATGAACCAAAAGATGAATGTGTAATTACATGGATATGGAAAAGTTGTATCCTAGTAGCATCCTACTTGAATGTATTAGTGAATATTTATGATTATATGAGTTTTGTAAAAAAATTATATTGGGATTAGTGGAAGATGAAAATGTATTTAGCACATTAACATTTGTTAAATCAAAATATTGATACATATTCGATAAAAATATTGAGACTTGTTTGATATTGTATGTTTCAGGATATGTTGTGGAAACATTTCCTTATGAAATGGTAATCTGACAAAATGGAGATCTCTTCGCATAAAGCGAGAGGGGTCTATAATACAATGAATAACAAAGAATACATTAACATTAACATTGTTACTAAGCACAACAATAAAACATTAGATAACAATTTGATTTATGAACAACTAGATAGTCAAGGATTGGTTAAGCTACCCGATTTTGACTAAAGATTTGTGAATATATGTCTAGAAGTCAAATTTCATTTCACATTGTAATCTTGTAAATTTTTATTTACTACATAGTAGTGTTCTTTATTGAATAATATTTTCAATGTTTTTTTAGTGTTTTTATCAAAATGGTTATAATTGGTGTTCTTGTTGTTTTTTATATACAAAATAATACCTTAACATATTATTGTGGTAAAAAATAAATCCAACTTTAGTAAAAGTGCTTGAGAATAATTTAATATCATACATAATTCTATATGTATCTTATCACAATATTATATTATAAGGAAAACATGTGCATGAATATAATTTAAGGAAAACACATAGCATATTAGAATTACAGTTTTATATATATATATATAAACCGTGAATATTTTATAATAAGGAAGATTAAAATTACAGAACAATTTATATATTTATTGTCAAATACAATTACTTTTTTAAAACTATTTTTTTGAAAACTATTGCAAAGCCAAATTTACAAATGTTCATTTTCTCGTTTCATAGTGTAGATTCATCCTTAAGTAGTGAAGTCTTTTGTTTATGCCATTATCTCTTCTATACCAAAACCTTCCCTTAATACTCTTGATAGAACAAGATCCTTTATGGCTGAATTGATATTTGAAAGTGTTTCTACATTAGTTGCATCACTAATTGGTAGTAACGTTAGATCCTCTTTTTCTCTCTTCTTAAACAATATTTTAGGATCCATTCCACTCTCCTTTATGATTCTTCTTATGGCACTATTTTTCTTGTTTAAGTTAACAACCATTTTCTTCAAATAAACAACTAAGTTGTTAAACTTTTCCTTACAATTTTTAAATGGATATCAAGCACTCCTTCCTCATTCTTCAAACTCTAGTACTTTAACTTCATGTAAAAAATATATATATTTAGAAAAAAAAATTAAAATATAATTAATAGTATTTGAAAATTAATTAAAACTTATCAATCCTTTCCTTTCTCTACATTTGCAATAACTACAACGTTCTTGTCTCTTAACTACATATTTTCTAGGCTTGCGCTTTTGCATTTTCATTCTCAATTTTCTTCAACATTATACCTAACACATTATCATTGTAATAATTACAAAGAGAAAGAGTACCATAATTACAAATAAATAATTATAATTACAAAGAGAAACAAGACTACATATACGACCAAATTCATCAAAATATCAAGCTTCAATAGTTCATTTTGAACCAAAGAATATAATAAATGTCTTTAGGAGTGGTTGTGAAATCAATTGTTAATTTATTTTATATTTATATTCCCTCTTAGTAGAGTTCTATGGGAAAAATCCTTATGGTACCACTTCTCATTGTTAGGACATGCACACTTAACCCTCTCCAAATTTGTATTCTCTTTTAGTGAAAATGGGAAGTATTCTCCCCAATTATTTTTCAACTTAAGGAATATTAACATAATTTCCAAGGACAACAAGAATGATAGCTTCTCCCTATGTAAAGTAAATAGGTGTATTCCTTCCATTTTTGTCTCTCTTTCTTTGCATCAGTGAAAAAATCAATATTTCGAGATACATATATACTTTTCATATTTGAGTTATCATTCAATATCTCCAATAAAAATTGACTACATTTTGTGTTGAAAGATTCAACATAAAATCTTCCAAAAGTATTGCAAGGAAAAAAACATAAAAATGAAGTGTGTGCATACTCACATATGTATTTCCTTCAAGTATGTAATTTTAACTTCCACACTTAAAATGAAGGAAAATGTAGACACCTAAATTTTGTAACTTATCATTTAACAATCACAAGTTCGGCTTTAATCCTAAACTATTAGCTATGATCATGTTTTAAGCATAATTGGCATATCCATCTCTATTGCACGTGTTTTGCTTAATTATATGCATTTCTCTATCGATCACTCGTATAATTTAATTTAACATAAGTAGTTATTTACTATTAGTCATATTTCTAAAAACCTTTCCGGTATCATTAATTTATTGTATGAATCCATACAATATCACTACTACATGAAGGGGTGTTTTGAAAAAATATTAGATACTACTTAACAAAATCATCTCAAATTAAGACAATAAATATGTTTTGTATTGTCTTCAATATTGTTTCAAAGGAGTCTTTAATTTTTTTCTCTCTACAGATGATTTAGAATAATATTTAATTTGTCTCTCGAGAGACATTATCATTTGTGTCTCTCTAGAGACAATATAACTTTAACTCCCACTATCATCTCTCTCTCAATAACATGAATTTATGAATTAAAAAAGAACTAAATTTATTCTAGTGTAATCAATGGTTAAATATCCTCAATGTCACTAGAGTGGGATGGTGATAGTATTATAAAACAGCTATAAAAGATTTTGGATTGAATATTGTGCCCTTAAGTGGGTCAATTATTTTTATTAATATCAAAAGGAGTTAACACAAAAGATTCTGTAAAGGTTTTTATCCTCAAAATAGATTTCTTCTCATATTGATTAAGTTAAAAAGGTGTTTGAAGTCATTTTTTAGCTACAAAAATGTTTTATATCTTATCAAAATTTTATATCACTTGAAAAAGTTATTCCTTGCTCATCCTATCCTTTTTCCATTAGTTTTTAAATTTGAAAACTCTAACATAAATATTGTATTTTTGATATTCATATTTATATCTCCAATCTGTTAATTCAAATTTTTAGTTGAGATAAGACATGATATATTTGTATTGCCACTGAAATCTCTTGGCAACAATAGAATAAGGCAATTATCGGCATACATTTGTGAATTATAGGCAAACTATAGTTGCAAAACATAACCCCAATTCTTAAACTCTTTCCTACAATCGTGTCAATTCATAAAAATATCTTAGTTAAACTTTGATTTCCAATAACATAAAATAATATGTAGATGTTCAAATTACCAAAAATGTAGATCCTCTTGAAGTGACAACATTTAATGGAAATATTTTAAGGCAATCTAGGGAAGCGGAATAAGGGGAAAGTAGATCCATAGTAAATATTGATGAATATAAATTAATATATAGTAAATATAAATTACATTAAGTAAGATTTAAATAAATCAATTATTAAAGACATTAAGTAAGAGAAACAAAATAGTAGAACAAAATTCAATTTAAGGTCTTGAAATTCATATAGGTATATACTATAACTATGTAATAATTACTAACAATAGTTTTGTTCATTCTACACGATTGTTGTTGGTGTAGACAAGTTTGGAAATTTTAGACAAAGTGTGTGGCAATGCAATGTAAAAAGTAAAATCCATAATCGGACACCCAATAGATACTTAAATTCAAGGGTATATTATAAGTTGTAATATAATGTAGAATTCTCTTTCGAAATGTAAGTTCATGTTAATGCAGGTCATGAAATATACTAAGAATAATTTTTTATATAAAAAGTAAAACTCACCACCAACTAGTGTTACATAGGTATGCAAACCCCATCAAAATCCATCTTGTACATCTTGGGGGCTTGGGGATGAGAACGTGATGTCCCCCATCTCCCATAAAATGTAAAAATGAAGGGGACATCCATGTAGTTTTGGGGACGCACTAAAGATGTGTTTGGTGTTTTATTAGCTAACAAGTGTACGTGAGCAAAGGCAATGTGAACGTCGAAATGGGAGGAGATTGTGACAAAATTGAAAATGATATTGTAGTGCCCACTTCCCTTCGACACCTTTTGTTATTGATTTTGTTACTATCGACTATACTTATGGATATTATTGTAGCTTTTGATTTAGCATGATGTTAGATGTTAGAGATACTAGACTGTTATTGATTTCGATTCATACATGATGCGTGTGGATTATTAGAGACATTTTATATTGATGTTGATATGTTGTTGACATGGTTATAATTATATATTTCAGACATGCGATATTTTGTCATATTGAGTAGACCTAGACAATTGAACTAATCTTATGATCATATGGATATTGATGAAATGTAGAATCGAGATGTTGTTAGAAATTGTAAATGATATCGTAATTGCTTAGATGATGATTTGATGCATATATAGATGATTGTGGATTTATATTACATATTTTATCTTGGATGTTTTAATGCGGCCACGAGGCCGAAGGAGGTATTTATGTGTTTTGCAAGTAAATTTATTCACAACAAACAACGGGGATTGGAGACCAACCACATTGGAATTCTAGGTGAATTCAACAAGGGTCACCATGGAAACATGTGTTTATGTGTGTGTGTTTGAATTATTGTTAGGGGGAAATTGTGACCAAGGGGTTATGTGTTGTCTTTTATTTAGTTTCCTTTATTTAATGTAGTATGTGATTTTTAGTGATGTAATTTCCTTGTTTTAATTATTTAGAAAATGATGTATTCTTCCCCTTTATCTTAATGGGTTTTAGTGTCCTATTTAAGTTAATTAATCTTGTTATTAACTAATTATGGATGTGACCAAAAGTTTTCATTTATTAGACTAGATGGCTCTTGGGTTTTGTGTTGTAAGATTGAGTGCTTGTGATCTTGAGTGTTGTACACTCTACCCCCTCATGGAAATTCGAATTTGGCCTTAAGGGCCAATTTTGAAGGCTTGTGGGACAAGTTAAACTTGTCCCACACCTCTTAAATTGCTATGCCAACCATACCTATGGGTTGGGGGGTCAAAATTAGACCCCATTATGTGTTTTGGGAAGACAAATTGTAAGTTTTTATTGCACTTTCTTACATGTATTTATTTTAGTCCTTAAGGGGTGTGGGCTTAGATTGTGTGTGTAAGTAAAATGTCATTTCTTCAACCACTTATTAATTTTTCTTTGGAGTATGGGGTTGACTAGGGTGATGTGGAGTGGAGAGGAAATGAGGTGGCATCCTACTTAGAGCCACATCATCCTCCTCTCTCCCTTTTCTATTTATTCAAGTTCTTTTGCTTGTTTGGGGGTTACTTCATTCTTTTGTGCTCTTGCATTTCTTGGAGTTAGAGGATTTTGGAGAGCTTGTGGTCTTTGTGGGAGCTTGTTGGTGATTGCTTGGGTTTGAAGGATCTTGGATTTTGACTCTTGGAACAAGCTCTACTATGGAAAGGTAGGAGCTTTACTTTTGCTTATGTTATTCCTTTATTTTGTGTTTGTGTGCTTGTTTTGTTGAGTGTTTGGAATGCTTTTTGGGTGCTTGGGTAGATTTCCTAAGTGTGGTGTAGGAGGGGACTATGGGGAGAATTCATGTAGGGAGGCATAAGAGTTATTTCATGTTTTGGAGGGAGTTTGGGTTGGGTGCCCCACCTTGGACAAGGAATGCTTGCATTTCTTACTTGTTCTTATATGAGGGAGGCATAAGAGTATGTGGGAGGCATAAGAGGTACTTGAGGGAGGCATAAGAGTATGTAGGGGATTTGAGATTTGTATTAGAGGTTTTAAGGTGGGAACCCATTTCCCATTAGGAGGCATAAGTGGCCTCCCCATAGGTTCTTTCTCCTTTGGCTCTTCATTTAGAAGCCTTGTATATTTTGTTGTTTCTCCTTCTTGTGTTTGTAGTTTGAGTTGAATGTGTATTTGGAATGGTTGTGAAATACTTGGTTTGTGATGTGGAAGCTTTTTGTTGCCATGTGTTGGAATCACCTCTCATTGTAATGTGGTTGGGGCTCGGGGCCAATGAGGAGGATGGCTTCTCCCCCTCATTGGATATTTTGGTTGGGTGGAGAGTGGTTCCTATAATGTGTGTGTGTGTGTGTGTGTGTGTGTGTGTGTGTGTGTGTGTGTACAAATATATATGTACGTGTGTGTGTGTAGTGTGTGTGTGTGTGTATTCACATACCCAAATGAAAATGCATATCAAATACAACTATATAAATAAAATGGGGCAAAACCCACAAGCCCATTTGGGCAAATACTAAAATAATGTCATAAATAGAACATTTAAATACATTTGAAACCCTAGGAGAGGGTGTGAATAAAATAAGAAAATAATAAAACTTGTAAGCCTCTCCAAAATCTTGGAATGGCCTCCAATGGCTTCCCATCCTCCTCCTTCAACTTGCAAAACAAAAGAAAGAAAATAAGCCAAATGAAAAGAGAAAGAAGTTTTCTTAAGCATGCTTTAGGGTTAGTTGCCTTTTTCCCTCATCAAGGGTCCCAAATGAATCCATCCAAGGGATGAGATTCATCCCTACAAAAAGTAGGTGGGGAGTGGGTGAGTGGATTTTGAATTTAAATTTAAATGTTTAAATTCCAAAATACATGGGTTGACTTTTTAAGGGGTCACTTTATGGGGTAAGGAATGTTTATTATTCTAACCCCATGTCAAATGGGTACATTGTTAATGGTTTTAACCTTGTGAAATTAAATTGACCTTAGTATTTATTTATATTGACCTTTTACCCTTGAGATTTAAATGTGAAATTTTTAACTATAGTGGAATTAAATTGTTATTAAAAATAATACTTAGGAGAAATTAACCATGCTTAGTCAAATTAAATTCATTAAAGTTTAAATGTGGGTCCTAATATTTTTTTATAATGGCAAAAAAATATTAAATATAATTGACTTAGAAACATTAATGTGACAACTGTTGTTTTCGAAACCTTTTGTGGGCACGTTTTAAAAAAAATTCCATAATTTTCTAGTTTTTACTAGGTTCTTATCGGGTTTCGTGTGGGTTTTTTTTTAGCGGGTGTTACACTTGGTATCAAAGTCGTGGGTTCAAAACTTGGACCCTTAGGAACACAATAAAATGTGAGACACGAACATCAACCCAAAGACAATATTAAACCTAGCACAATACTAAACCTACTAAACTAATTTGTCATCCTAACAAAATCTATAAATCTCATATAAGAATAGAAAAGTACAAACAAACAACACCATTCATGTAAAATTAAATGATTCATAATTTTTTTCAAATATATATTTTATAAAATTTTCGGTGAGGTAAAATTTCAAAGCGTGGGTTGGGCTCTATTATTATCGATGATGTCAATGATCATATATGTTAATGAATCATTTGTCCCACAACTAAGTTATGAATGCATGCATTGAATCTACATGCATTAATAATTAGCATGAGAATGTTTATAATTAGATGACAAAATAAAAATCCAATTACCTAAATGTATTGCACCGGTGGTGAATGTTTGCGTAATCGCGGTGAGAATATTTCTTCAATTATTAGTTTTAAATTTTTTTAAAAATACCGAGCAAGAATCTAACTAAAACTTGTGAAATTGAAAAATTGTCGAAACTTCCCATGATTTCTAAAAAAACACTACATGTTTTGAAAATAAAAAGACTAAACTTGATTTTGAGAACTTCATGAGAATTTAATAACATAAAAGAATGAATACTTTTCTAGAATTTCAAAGCATAATTTCATCTATGAGAACTTTAGGGGCAAAATACATGAGTTTGGAAATAAATTTAGAGACTCATCTAGTAGTGAAATTAAAGCAATATCATTTGGAAAGGTGAGTTTCATTTTATGCAAATTTGATTTCATTGCACTATAATTGCATCCGGTGTCAGTATGAAGTTTTTCACAAAATTTAAGAAGTTATCTTGTCACATTAAAGAGGAAATTTAAGCAGTCCAAACAGAAATATTTTAGCAAAAGGTAGTCCAAGTCACCTTGTCACATTAAACAGAAATTTAAGAAGCCCTCACCGAAATATTTTAGTAAAAGGTAGTCCGAATATGGCTTTATTTTTCTTTGTTCCATGGAGTTGAAATATTTTTAGCAACAAACCTTTTCACTATTCTTTGAAGACGGAAATGAAATTTTCCCAACCAAATTAGCGACTTTTTGAGACATCCAAAAATTTAATAGACCATATTCTTATAAATCTCTCCAACTCCCACATATCCTTTCCCCATTGGTGATGTCAATAGTCATTTAATGTTTTCTCCAAAAATATAGCCACTTAAATATTTTTTATGAAATATTCTAAAATTTTCACAACCACACATTTAATATTGCATGGTCCATGACATAACTAAAATTCCTATCATGTTGTTAAAAGTAACTATAAATATTTTTGCTATCCTTAAAAAAATTTGTAAAGGACATGAAAATTTCACTCAAAGATTTAAAACATAGACAAAATATACTTTACATTAGAGTAAAAACATCATTAGACACTCTTTCATGGCATCCCATGTTCCTACTAATGGAATGAAGGGGAGGAGGAGAGGATGATACCAGTGGATTAGGGGGCCTCCACGTACTTTCCTAATCTACGCCGATGCACTAAAAGAGAAAGGAATCCTCTAAATACACTATTTCCACATGCCCACGATGTGCCATCTCCAAATGTCCATAGATCACCATTTCTTGATTTTGTGGTGCTTCTTCGAGTGCTTCTTGAGGGATTCATATTATTTTTCTTCTTCCACTCCTTTCCTAAAACACATAACTGAAATTAATTACATAACAAAAAGGGTTGAGAACTATTACAAATAGGAATCTAAAATTTTAAACAAACAGATTGGAATCCTACCACTCTAAATAGTTTCTTTCACCATAAAAATAGCATTTAACCCTAACTAAAAAATGTTTGTAAACCCTTACCTGGGAAATGATCATTGCCTATTGACTTCTTTGGTTTCTCATTTGAACCAAAACAAAATAATAAACACAAAAATAAAGAAACTTGCTCAGACCACATAATTACATACCTCACAAAAATGCCCACTATAGATAAAAAAATAAAACAAAAAAAAAAAAAATAGAAAGAAACTATGAAAATGCAGTCCGTAAGGTGTTTCATAGTTTTTTTCAAGGCACTTTGCTTTTTTCCCATGGCTCCAGATGATTAGACCTCATTCTCATCCACTCCACCTATTTCTCCATGAATCTTTTTCTAGATATTTTTGGGAGGAACTTAAATATAATGAGTTCTATTTTACATACAATTATTATTGTGGAAGAGGGAATCTCTAATATCATGGAAGAGGGCCTCCCTATTACGGCCATTCTTTAGGGACCATTAGATAATTCACAAGACGTCCTCTAAATGTGTCATTTCCACATGCCCACATATGCACCATTTTCACTTGCACACAGATGCCCAAAGCTTCATCTTATTTTTCTTCCGCTCCTTCCCGAAAACACATAAATTAAATTAATTGCAAAACACAAAATAATTAATAAATAAATAATTACCTTATAAAAAGGAATCAATTAAATATACAAATTTGAAACTTAACATTTTTAACAATCTATTTCGCTATAAAAATAGGATTTAATACTATGTTGAGAATAATTACAAACCCTTACCAAGAAGATGCATCCTTGGCTATTGATTACTCTATTTACTCATTCGAAAAAAAATACACATAAGCAACCTAAACACATAATTACATACCTATTGTGGTTTCGAACCATGTAGTCTGTGAGGTCATAGAACAAAAACTTAAGCATTGAACTTGTATTCGCAAATACGTAAACCCTATTAAAAATGAAATCAAATTACCCTAAAACTAAACCATTCAGAATGGATTTTATATTATTATAAAACAAAAACTTGACCATTTAAACAAAGATCACGATATACACAAATACCATTCAAAATGAATTCAAGTATATTTGACGGGCATAAACACCAAGCCTAATGCATAAAATAATTTGATTGGTTGTTTTCGTGGCCTAGTCCTTTAGCTCTATGAACCAAACCTCCACCTCAAGTAGACAACCTATTTTTGTTCTCGGAAATTTGGTGATAAAATGATAGCATCAAAAGAGACTTCGCATTTTCCCCAACTGTTTTTCATAAGACTTCATTGAGAATTTTTGAAAATATCTCTTGCATATGGTGAATATTTTTCATGTATTAAGAGATGTAATATCGTAAATAAATTTGAAGGAAAAATTATGTATGAGAAACATGATTCTCCATTTCAAAACAAAAACATTAAACCTATGTATGGAGAAACGAGGATCAAATAAAAACAATAGAGAGATTATGCTATGTAACATCCACTTCAAAAGACTTCCATACAAGGGAATTTTTATTTTTTTACTTTATGTTTCATTGATTTAAATACCCATATATTTAAATCCAACATAATCTTAATTTCATATCTCATGTTTCCTTGTTCTAAATTAACTTAATTTAGAATCAACAAACATCTTAATCAATCCATCCTATAATAGTAAACCTTATGCAGTTGTATGAGTCGGACTAATATTGATCCCTCATATCCACGTCATTAAAATATGTATACTAAGCATATCATCATTTCCATATACCATCCTTAGCCATTTATTCAATTCCCAAGGGTATGAGGTAAAGCAACATGATCTTAAGCCATTATCTTAGGTGTTTACTCTTGTGTCATGAGACTCATTAACTTAATGTTTGTAAGCTTGACCAATAGCAATAATACTATTCAAAGATAATAATCATCAACAACATCCTTATGTCAAATAATCACAAGATCTACCTTAGTCAATATTGTTAGTTTAAACATGTAATAACCTTTGTAATCCTAGCCCGTGCACAACTCAAGATAACCAAGATCATGTTTTCATTGTGCTAGTAAGTACAATTTTACACCTTAATTGTATAATCAATGCTCAAGGTGGGAATCACACAGTAGCAAAAAGGGTTCCATGATATTTAACACAACCAGTTATACCCACTAAAGGAATCTCTCTGAAAATCAAGCACTAAAAATACCAGCCAATGACTTATCCTTTGTGAGCATGACTAAATTTTGCGGGGTGTGACATACTAGAAATTCAATGAAGACCACATCAATATTTTTCATTGTAAGTTGGCTTCATTAATGAAAATGAAAACATTAAAAGAGAATATTTTGAAAAAAAATCTTTGAGGGTGTTGTGATATGCTTGGATCTTCACAGAGGAGGTTGAGCGATTGCAATATTCGCTAGAGAAATTTTTAAATGAATTCGTACAAATGTCACTCTTTCATAATTTAAACTTTTACCGTATTTTCTTTCGAAATATTTAGGGAGAGGTCCCGTGGAGGATTGTTTTTAGTTCTTTTAGAAGCAATGTTGAAAGATTTTAAGGGCTAAGGTTCCATACATTTCTTTAACATCCTTAGGAGGGATATATATTGGAGCATTTAACTAAAGTCAGGTCTTTCAAAAAATCAATAAACAACATGAAAAAGGTCAAAATTGACAGATTAACAAAAAAATGTTAAGCGGGTGCGAGAAACTACTAGCCCCTCTTTTGCAACAACTAAAACTTCAACAGAAATTTGTTTCTCCACTATTTCTAGAAAATCTTCCTTTTTTGTAGTGCCCCTCCTAATCGATTGTCAACATCTAGTGAATTTCTAAAATAATTTAATATTATGTGAATTGTGACCATGTGTTGATAGGAATAAAGTCATGTTTTTGGGGCTCAAGGAATGTGATGGAGAGATACATTTCCACGCCTTTTCAGACCTTTCATTTTCCTTGCATAATAATAAAAGCACTTTATTTGAGATCCCGAGGCATTAACCATAGTGAAACACAAGTTAATGTTGTAAATTTAGTAGTAATTGGTTAGTTGCAGCGAATGTAGAACTGAATGGTGAACTGTGCTAAATGGATCTCTCCTCATAGCCTTCCTAAAATAAGTCTTGTTATGGATTAAATCATCCCTACACATGGAGATAAATTTGTATCTCTAATGTCTCCTAAAGTATAATTATTATTTTATTAGGCGATACTAGAGTTGAAGTTGGATTGTATAAATTATTGATAGTGTAGAATTTCCACATTCTTAGCTAGATACAATAAAAATGAATCATATGATGCATATATGTCATCATATTTAGGGATAGTAAAATCAATAGTAGGACATTTTATTATTGTCTCATTAAGAAGAGAAGCAATTTCCTTAGGAAGATACCTCACAAACGAATATTAAAATGGTAATTTCATTGGTTATCCTCTTGCAATATTGAGGCCGTAAAAAGGAGATAATTGGGAATTAGTTGAATTAAGAACCTCGAAGTCTTGATCTTGATATTAATCTCACCTAGTTCATCATGATTTGAATCAATGAGGTTTTTGGAATTCTCCAACTAATGCAAGGTGTCAACTATATCCTTATATAGAATTGACTAGGTAGTTAAAGAATTGGTGCTATCAAATATGAACACATAGGAGTTCCTCTATGGTGGTGACCTTAAAGACTCGTCTTTTTTTAAATCAACTATTCAAACATTTATGTCACCATAAATGTTATAGATAGTGCCCAACTAAGGAAATTTATGTGGATAAACCGATGGCTCACATGTTCATCTAAGAATATGATCCCACTGATAACGAGTAGGACCAAATAATTCGATCGGAGTGGTTGCGGAACCATACCACATTGTCCCTGACACGATGAAATCTGCAAAAAATACAGCAGCAATACTGCTAGATAAGACAGTCTCAATATTCCCCATACGTAATCCTTTGTATAAACGTTGGGGAGGACGAACACTGAGATGAAATAGACCTGCTAATATACCTAATATACCTGCTGCAATATGATGAGTTGTTATTCCTCCTCGAACAAAAGGATCAAAACCTTCAGCTCCCGACTGTAAAAATAATACCATTACCGTCTAAAAAATAAGACATCCAACCCGTTATCACAGAAACCCAATTGCAAGAGTAGAGCTCTACCAACTGAGTTATATCCCCATAACCGGTCCAAATGGAATAGGCAAAAATCCACATATTCTACTACACTACATAGCGTACGAGCACATGTTGTATGGGCTATCCTGGAATTGAACTAGAGACCTCTCCCTTGAAGTAAATCATCAAATGTTATGGGATAGAAAACAAAATGCATCCCAATGTGTGCATTTTCTTTTAGTCGCACCCTTCACACATGTTATACATGATGTGAGGTTGGTGGTTGAATATCTTAAGAATTTGATGAATTCAAAAGATACAACACATGTTCAGGCCCCTTGTTAACTATGAGCCCTATTGACTTTCACTTTTTGTCATGATAGTAATGAAATGAGGAGTTTCATATTCATAAAACAATATTTCGTCTAGGATAATGGATTGAATTGGAAAGTTAAGGGATAGCAAGTGATTATTTGTTTGATTAATTTGAATTGGAAAATATTTGAATTGTTTCATGATACTCTCATCTAAACTATGACAAAGGATCATCTTATCCCAAAGCTGGTGGTTGAGATATATTCATATCAATGAGAATCTTCATCATATGATTTTGATGATAAATAGATTTTTCATTAGCTCTTAAAAGGGAATTTTTCTTTGAAATTTTGAGATTTTCATGATTGAATTCCATTATCCCATGCTTATTTTCTTGTACATATCTAAATTTAACGAGTCTCAATTATATTAATACTAGAGTAGACTAGGTGATTAAGTTCAACATGATTTTTTATCTACTTCATCAATAGGGCTAAGGAATTTTTGAATCAAGCAATGTCATCCACCCTACTAAGTAGTTTGGATCAAGACATTGGATTGAGGGAATTCCCAAGTGACGACATCAACCTAGTAGAATTATTCGGCCAATGACATTTTGGGTGGGAAATTTTGATTTTTGGATTGTTTGAAGATTTTCTAAGGAATCCTAACATGTAGACCTAATCAATATAGTAGTCTTTGGAGCGTTGGTGGTGTATGTGGAATGAATGCATGCAATTTCTTTTTCATAACTTGTATGTCAACTACACCTTTTTCATTAAAAATTGTAGGGTTAATAATGGCTTTAATGGCATTGGTTGTAGGAGTTGAATTTTAACTATAATTATTGGTAGATTGATTTAGTTTATTGTTTTTGAATTATTGGGAAAGAAATAAACATAGATTTCCAATTGAACATTAGCTTGGTGAATCACATCACATATAACATGATATTCTAAATTTTTATTCATCTTGAGGAATTCAACTTTTTCCCTTAACATGCTCTCATGATCAAATAAGGGGCCAAAACGAAATATTATACAAAACCTCGAAAGGATCAACTATTTTCATGTGAATGACCCTAATTGGCATGGAACCAACAAAAATTAAATTGGTTGTACCATTGAAGAGTGGGTATAGATGGGTCTATGGTCATCATTTGAGGTCTAGGTAGCTTCCACTTTCATTCTTTTTTGTAAGAGTTTGATGATTTTTTCCTTTGTTGGGGATGTGAAAGAAAAGGGTATTCCTTAGTTTAGGAAGGATGAGTTTTTCCTTGGTTGGGGATGTGAAAGAAAAGGGTATTCCTTAGTTTAGGAAGGATTTGTACCCTAAGAATTGTTGATGTTATGAATGGATATTTTGGATACAAAACCATGATTCAGGCACTGTGACACCATCATTAGTGGCACTTTCAATTCCATTCATTTAGCATCTTAATAGGTTGTTTCATAGGTTGAGGTGCCTCAAATTTTCTCATGAGGTATTCTTGTAGGTTTGCATGATCAAAGGCTTCCTCCAAGCTCTTTGGAGACAGTACCTAACAGCTTTTTTTTGCAGACAAGGCTCTAAAATTATGGTAAATTTTTTGAAGAGATTTTCTTCAATCATGTTATGTTCTTATTTATTGACTAAGTATTTCCATCACTTAATGAATTATTAGGCTATCTCATTCTCTGGTTATTTTCAATTAATGAAGTAACCCAATATTTTCTCATGTAAGTCGTGATATGAAACTCTTAAACCAATGCACTAACTAAACCTTATAGTTCACCAATTGAATTAGGATTGAGTTTATTATAACATTATAAGGTGTCACTTATTGCAACATTCTAAGGCATCACCCATAATGGTTTGGAGAGAAAACATGGTAGTCACATTAGAGTTTGTTTTGAGTCGGTTCTTGTAGACATTCCTAAAAAACTTAAGATGAAGAGCGGGATCAATTGATCCGTCATAGGTGATGATTAAGGTTATTCCCCCATTGTCCATAGAAGAAATATAAGATTCTACTGGGCTTGTTTTGAATATTTTAAATAAATTTATTACAATTGGATGTATTTGGAGTGGGTTCACATGGTTATCAACAAGGGGCATTGGAGGGGACATTTTTGGAACAACCCCTAAATATTATGTGGTGTATTTATCATTTGAGCCAACTTGGATTACATTTGTATGAATTAATTAGTGATACATACTTGTATATTATCCATGAGATTTGACACTAACATACTCATTTGTGTATATCCACAGGGGTTTTAATTATTGTTTTTGGATTGAGAAGGTGCATTCGCTAAATGCCGCTCTCACCACAAATTGAAGTAGATGATGAAAATATTATAAATTCATACTTTAATTTCCCCAAAGTTTGAAAACATTCTTTATTTAGTAGGAATTTTGTAGATATAAAATTCACCACAGACGAGCTTGAATGGATTTGAGATTGTCTCTGGATATTGAGGTAATTATTAAATGATTTTTGTACTTATATTGTGTATTCATGTTCACCTAAATGCCCTAAATATTCAAGAATAAGAATTCTATTAAGTTATGAAATAGTGCCTACCATAAAAGAGGTAGAAGTAGTATTCTTAGAACTAGAATTGGTCATATTTCGATATAAAAAGGGCTGAGATTAGAAAAAGGGAGTCCATTCAAATTTTTCCACTTGAGAATTATATAGAAAGGTATACTTGACAAATTGATAACACTAAGAAGCTAAGAGAAGAAAATAAAAACATGAATTGAATCAATTAATGGTGGAGTAATTCCCAATTAAGATTCATGTCGGTTTCATAAAAATTTATGTAAGATGATATGCCCAATATGAAAATCATCTCTATATAAACTAGGATATAATTAGAAGACCATATTAAGGCTAATACATAAACAAGATATAGCCAAAGGGGCATAAATACGCAGTGGTTGTAAATGGATCTAAAAGAGATTAATAAACATTTAGTAATGAATATGTAGGGTTTTGAATCCTATATCTAAGATATGTGATATGGTGTCTTGTTAAAATCCTAGAGTTAATAAGCAAAAGATAACCCTAAAATATGTCTTGTAATTCCATTAGGCGGTAATAATATGTTATAATGATGTAAAGAAAAATAGAAAATATATGTTACAAAATATCTTAGTAAAATGCATAATTCATCAAAATAATCAATCTAACCAAATAAAGAAAAGAGTTTAGGGTTATATATATTCCTTTGAGTTAGCTTTATCGGTGCATTAATCCCTCTCCTCGGTTTATAGCACTTGCGAGATATTTTTGTGGGAGTATCACAAGAGAGGTAGGAAGAAGATCTCAAGAGACCAAATTTAATGAATCAAAATACTACAAGTACACCTTGTTGGATTATCTCTAATTTTTATGCTTTTAATAACCCAATGCTCCAATAATGACCTCCAAGTGTTATCTCCACCAAACCCCGAAACCTCTTAACCTTTAATGTAAAATTTATGAACGGAGATGAAGAAAATTATTTGATACAATGAAAATAATGATACCTATACATAGGTTAATATATTCTAAACTCACCATTTCAACATATCCAACACTATCGATTAGACCGATGAAGGCATTTGGAAAGGGTTATGTCAACTACAAACATTCGAAAAATGTGAAGGGAGAGAGGAGAGAAGGAAGGGTGATGAGAAACACTTGAATCATATATAAAGTTGGCCTAAAATGATGTAAATAGGCAGTACAATGACATGAAGTGTTGGTCCAATAATAATAGGAAGTAAAATTCCATGAGGATCTATCTTGAGGCACTTCAAGTTGACCCGATTATTTCACAAAGTGTGCCCCCTTAAGGGGATAAATACACCAACCTACAAGTAAAAATCATTAGTTAGTGAAAAACAAGGTGTATAATTACATATACCCTCTTCGTGGCATGAGTTTTCCGATATGTTGAGAAGATATGTCTTTTAAAATGAACATATTGATATATTTTATACAAATGTTATTTTAGTAATATGTACTATTATAAAGACAAATAGAAGTAAATTATGCAAGCTACTTTGTATAGGGCATGAAAATACTTGTGAGAGAATGGGAAAATGGTGATTTTGAGGAGATACTACACTGTTGTTGTCATGCAAATTTTAATAGTTCATGAAAATAAATTGAGGGAAGGGTCGGGGGAAATATTGAAGAGACGTCTAATATATTGAGTAGTCTTAGGGTGAATAAGAAGTTGAAAGAGGAAAACTTATCTCTAAATAAATGTATAGAAAAAGATACTACAATAGGAAATATGCAATAAAACATGAATGAGTTTGGAGAAAATAATGCCAAATTGAAAGCACAAGTAAAATTACAAGAAGATGAACATTATTCTCCCATGAATTGTCTAAAGCCAAAAGGAAATTCGTGTCAAACTAGAAGTCAAATAGGACAATACACAAGATGAGTCATAACAAAAAAATGAAGGCACTAAAAATAATTTCATCTAAGAAAACATTTTAAATATTCAACAAGATGAACTCATTGCACTTATCAAGAAAACCATAGAAGATAAAAACATAATAATAACTGAGTTAGATGAAAGTGTAACTTATATGGCTAACGATATTGAATACCAAAATACATATGAAAACAAGTATTATTTATTGGAAAAAACATTTTTAGACTTGGAATTGAATATTAATGACTCAATATAATATACGGATGAATCACTTAGAGAAGAAGACTAGAAGATGTATAGATTGGAAATATTTATTGTAAAAATGAATTAAAAGGTAACATAGTTGGAAAGACAAAGCCAAAAAAGATGATCTAATGGTAAGGAAAATGAATAATATACTACCAATAAACATGTGAAAATACTAATAATACAACAAATAAACATGTGTAAACACCAATACAATAATCAATGTTAAAATCTACATTAATGTAGACAATCAAATTTGGTGATTCACTCTTTGACACTACTAATTTTAGTACCACACACTTGCTAAGATAAATACAACCTTCCCATTCCCGCTTAGCACATTATAAGGTCTCTTGTTTAGCTTGTTTATCCTTGCACACTAACATGTCGTCAAATTTTGAGAACACAATGCATAAAATTCATAGACAAACATCATTTGACAAGTTGTAAACTTCAAATTGCATGTTTTTCATCCCTAGGCAAGGCCATACAATTTGGTCAAGATATTATATTCGAGTCCTGGATGACTTTTACGGTCTTGTATCAAAATTTTCTCTAGTTTTGCTTTTAATTTCATAATTCTTTTTGGGTCTTATACTCCCTTTGGGTTGTCCTTTCTTATATAAATCATCTACAAAACCCTATATAAGCAAGTAAACACTAGCTCATTTGCTAACATGGAAATCATATGGCACTAAATTTATACACTCACTTCTTACAATTGCAAAAGGAACCCAAGGCACTCTAAATCTCACAATAACACATCTATAGTCATTAGGGTAGAAATCTATACAAGTATGAAGCTTCTTACCAGGTTAAGACAACAATCTCTCTCATCTACAAGCACTCAAACATCCCTTCCCAAAGTATTTTAGCAATATCCAACTCAACTCAAGCATTTTCTAAGGTGGTTGTCAAATCTAGTTGCATTCATTCAAATATCGTATGTTAGATGGAGAATAACATGTGATTTGAAGCCTCTTTGGAGTAGTGCTAATGTCGGTGGTGCATGGGGGTGCCCACAACCCAACTAATGTTTGTTTCACAGGATTTCCTTTTCCACGATTAGAGTGTGAGACCATGATCAAAGTATTCAAAGAGTTTCACAACATAGCTAAAAATTACGACAAATTGAAAGCGTTGAGAAGTTACACAACTATAAACCAAAAAGGTCCAAGACCAGCATGAAGAGGTTCAAGACCATATAGATAGTCTTGGCAGAGTTATACGATCTTGTCCCAAGTTATTTTCCTATTACAATCTCCAGAAAAACATCCTCGGGTTCGTAGTCTCCATGTTCTAACAATGAATCCTCCCATAACTTCCCAAAATCATCTATAATCAGCTAAGTACACTCATTCCTTTATGTTTTCAATTTTGTATCTTGTTTAGCATATTAGTTACAAGTATAAAAGCATTATTATGATTTTAGAAATTAATGTTGGAAGTTAATTAATCATAATAATCACATGTTTTTAACCCTTACATCCTTTAGTGTATTATTTCACTAAAATTAATTAGGTTTCATATTAAATCTAATTAGGGTGTAAACATTTTGGTGAACATGATATTGTACCTTACACCTTCTTTTCAAACCCTAGTTTTCCTATGCTTATAGATCTACATCATATATTCATATTCAAACCTAATTTTCATCTATCACCTACCCTCAATCTAATTTCCTCAATTTTCCCTAGGGTCTCATGGTCGGTTGTACCCTTTGGGTCTTTTTTTTAGGGATCCTAATTGTATTTTGTTTCATATCTCAAGCATAATGGATCTATTTTCATATCCCTTTGAGTTAATTATTATTTTTTAAATATTTAATGAAATCCTCTTTTTGTTTTCCTAATTTTTAGCACACTTTTCAAAAATTCAAAATTATTATATTTAGTAATCCAATCATTATTGGAAAAATATATAATTTTTTAAAACAGCGAATTTTTAGAGGATTTTCTTCCATATAGTTATATTCAAAAATACCTCTCTCAGTTTTGTCAAATTCAATTTCTATTTTCATATATAGTCATTTTATTAATTTTACAACGGTGGTTGTTTTTCTCAACATCAATTTTGGGTCTTATGATCTCTTCATTTTTTTATTATTGGCAAATAGTTTTTTGAAAGGGACTATACCCTTGAGAACAAAAGAGGGCCTAAAAGCCAGAATAGCAATGAGAACCAGAACAAAAAGGATCAAAATCCAAATATGACAATGAAGTCCAACATAGCCAGAGAGCAGCTACCCCAACAAAACAAAACCAGTACAAACACAAGCAGAAAAGCAGCTAAAGGACAACAAAAAAATAGCAATATTTACAAAGAAAAGCAAAGCAGAAGCACCCACAATTACTTCTTGGCAGCTTTGTCAATGTTGGATTTGATATTCTGCCAAGATTTGAACATCCCCAAAGTCATCATGTGGGCAGAGTCAGTTATATCCAGCTGCTCAATGGTCCTTTTTCTTTCCTTATCAGTGCCCCAAAGCGATGTCGGAACCCCGCTAAGATTGGAAACATTGCGGACATGTTGTTCAATGAACTCTGCAATTGCTCTAAAAATGGCCATACTATAGTCATGGCGAGTTTTGGCCTTCCCTAAATGGGAGTCTAAAGAGTTTAGTTTCTTGTATATATCTTCCATCTCGGCTATTATCCATAGCCCCCTCCTCCTCCTTCTTCCTCTTGCCTTTCTATTTTGCTTATGATCTCTTCATTGTCAACCCTTCATTTTTTTATTCTTATTTATTACCTCCTTGAAATTTCTTCTATCATTTCTCTACCATCATGTCCCATGCTAGAATTTCTCAAGTCTCCTTGTATAATGTACTTCAATGACATCAAGCATACAGAGATACTCTCACAAAACTAGCACAAGAAAAATGCTCATTGATAATACAACACCTTCCCATGTGAATCCAATTTTGAGCCATATTTAAGTTGCTTCAATTAGTAATGATGAAACCTTTCATATGGGTATCTTAGAATCTATTTAATCTTTACGTCATGTTTTTCAAGATAAATTTCAAGCTATGAATATTAAGATCACATCTCTCAAGTGTGAGCTAGCACATCTAACGGATTCTTCCAATTCTCATATCTCTACACATCATGATCAATCAAGTTCTAATACCACTACAAAGCAATGTGATATACACATCATGCACCATACATGTGCCCATACAAGTGAATTCAAATTCCTACAAAAGACAATACCTCTTCGGTTTGAAAAACATGTTAGACAACATGATATTCTATATGAGTTACTTGATAATCACTTAATCACTTTGTTACCTACTCATTACTACCCCCACTATCAACTTAAAAAAATCAAAGGTCAACCATTTTGCAATTATCATAGAATTAACGGACATCATGATAATGATTTCTATGCTTTATAATAAAAATCCAACACCTTGAGTTTCAAGACTTTATTTCCTTCGATACATTAATTCTATTAAACAATCATCTCAAGTTCCAAAATCTTAGTGGGTACCAAAAGTTATAAGGCCTATACTCAATGAGCATACTACAATCTTGGATGATACACCTTTGGACATACAACAAGATTCATCTACTCACAAATAGGATAAGAATGTAATACCAACTATTACAAAAACAACGATGAAAGACATACCAATTGAGCATGACCAATTGCACATGGTCTCAAAGAACATAGAGAATACAAAGGAAAATATCAAGCATAATACCAAATTACAAACATGGATCCATTTGAAAAAAGACGATAGTTGGGTTGATGATTGGGATTATGATAGCAATAAGTGAACAAATTGATATACGAAGTGAGTCTTCTATAGATATATCTACTTCCCCACCACAAGTACAATTTGGGGGCAACACAATAGATAGATTCTACACATCTCTAATCTTTCACAACTTAATGAGACAAATTCTGATTCGGATGATGATATCGATTGGGATGTTAGTTATAAGGCAAATATGATTGAGTTCGATTCGTGAACAATTTAATAAATCACATGAAAATTTTCTCATGCTAAATTTGATCCCGTCGGGCAAATGAATCTGATTTTGATGTCAATAACGATGAGCTATTTTATACCCCAATTGAGCCTCCTATATCTACTCCACAACATACACAAAGGAAATTTATATGTCTACCTTATGCTCCACACATTATTCTTCCACAATTACATGAGTGCAATCTCATGTATCTCCCTCCCTCCACTGCTTGATGTTGATGCAAGCACGACTCAAAGTAAGAGCTTTGATGTCGATGCTTATCAGAACTATCTTTGTTGCATTGGTCACCTCATTGATCGATGTGACAAGCTCTGTCATGTTATCCAAGATCTTATTGATACAAATGCAATTAAATGGGATGCGCCCACTAAATCTTGAACATGACCCATTATCTCGTAGTTTCTTATAGGTATTATAATGCATGTGGTATATCTCATATTACTTGTCCTCCACACATGTCTTCTACTTTACATACTATGCATGCATCTACTTCATCCACTTTATATCTCAAGCCTTATTTGGAAAACATTTTCACTAATGTACCTCTTGCATTTGAGTCACCTCCTTCCACACAAGCAAGGCCTAAGCCTTCATCATCTTCACCGAGTTTTTACACCTTCTCTAGAGGGTCTCATTAGATATCTCAATGTTATCCTTCTTTCTTGTACATAGATAAGCACTTCAAAAATACAAAAACATTAACATAATTTGAAAATATTAAAACATTCATATATTTACAAAATACAAAATCAGGACTTGTACACTTCGCTTGATTTGTTAGCACTTTACATTATACGTGTTGTTTGTCACTTTGGTTTGATAGATAAGCATGCTTCTTTACTCTTTACAGATTCACAAGGTATTTTCAACTTTGATGCAGACATACACAGAGTGGTATACAATGATAGGTATTGGCCAGCCCCTTTACCCAGACTTCCTATACATTTGGGGGCATCTATTTTTACTACATCCAAGTGTTATTGTTTTATTATAGTTCCTTTCTACTTCCTCATTATGCTTGATTACATATATTATATACATGTTAGCTTTCAAACTAACAAGACTAGCACATGTGTCTTGTGCATAGTTGACCTCTCTTGTTTCACATATTTTCACATATATTGGCTACTTTATCATATTATTATGCCTTGAAACTCTTATTCCATGCATACTTGTTTGTGTGTGTGTGTGTTATTGCTTTGCTTTTTTTTTTCATTTTTTATGGCATATGTGCCTTGATTGTCTTGCAACACCATGGATGTCCCATGTTTGTAGTGTTGTTCATATCTTGTTTACTCTTGTTTATTATTGTTTGTAGGCCTATGGTCCTTGATTGTATTGTAACACCATGGGTGTCCCATGTTTGCATATTTATGCCTTTTTGTGACATTCATTACCTACTTCTTAAATCTAATTTCACAATTATTGTACTTTTCTTTTCTTACATGCATTCGTATTTATTGTTGATATTGTCTATATGGATTCTATCTATTCTTTATCATTACTTTTATTGCATGGCATGATTGTCATCATGCACAAACACCTTCCCTTTTATAGGTACAAGTTCTTCAAGGTGACCACCTCTTTAGCATACTACACTCTCCTACAATTGCGTAGGCATCTAGTGCTTGGGCACACATATTTTATTTTGAGCCAAGTAATAAAACATGATTTTTGCACATGCCTCAAAAGAGGGGACATTCATCTCGAATATATTCTACACTTACAGTAGACACAGACAAAATTTTGGGGCATAATACATGTATAAACATGGTACATGTACTCAAAAATCTAGTAAAACACATAAATTCATGTAAAAATGCATAAGTTCATAACCATACATATTGGTAAAGACCATATGTACAGTCTTGACCTTAGCACACATTTTTACCTAGGGTCAATTACATCAAATTTCTCAGGACTTTTAGGTTTTGGCGTAGTTTCACACTCAATTCGATCACTCCATATCAATACAGGGGCATGAAGTAATTCACTTCATTATGGCATTCAATTTCTACTACGCGGTTTCATAAATCTTGGGGGCCATAAGTCTCTTTCCTCCATTTTCATTTCAAGTATATTACATTTTCTACTCAATTGTGTGGCACATGGGAAGGGAATGAAGGCACTCATTCTATTTTCTATTATGTGTCCATATTTACAAAATCGGACCTAGATCCATCTGCAAGAGTGTGTTACGTGGGGTTATGGAAGGTATCGAAGTGGTTAAGTTATTCATAGAAATACTTTCCTTTCCTCTTGCACTCAAAGAGGAAGATATCGAGTTGCTTAATAATTGTTATGTCCGGTCTTTTTCCTTAGCGGGGTGTTTCAACACTTCATTCTTATTCTTCTTTCCTTGGCATTATTTTTTAGTTGCATCCACCTAACGCTTTGGTTTTTCCTCTACATAATTGGGGACTAATCGCCCTCAATCCTTTGGCAAATTTAGAAATGCAAATCTTCGAGCACAAATAAAAGATGAGAGCTTCTCCCTCCATGTAACAAACAAATAGTTTACTTTCATGTTTACATCTCTTTCATTTCATGTTTATGCAAATGCAAATATTTTTGGTACAATTACATTTGAGTTAAAGTTTAATTCTTCACCATTGACATTAACGATAGTCTATGTTGTAGGTTTCATCATGGAGCATGCCAACACCAAGCACAATGGGATTCTCGCAAAACAAACTCGAATGAAGAAAAATGTGTCTACACACTCAAGTATCTTTTATTTTAAGCATGTAATTTCATTTCATACTTAAAGGGGGCAAATGTAGACACTTCAATTTGGAAATTCACTCTTTGGCACTACTAGTTTTGACATTGTAGTCTTGCTAAGATAAATACAACCTTCACATTCCCACTTAGCACATTTTGAGGTCTCTTGTTTATCTTGTTTATCCTTGCACACTAACATGTCATCAAATTCTGAGAACACAATGCATAAAATACATAGACAAACATTAGTTGACAAGTTGCAAACTTCAGATTGCATGTTTTCCATCCCTGGGCAAGGTCGTACAATTTGGTCAGGATGTTATATTTGGTCTTAGCCGACTTGTATGATCTTGGACCAACATGTTCTCCAACTTTAAATTCAATTTCATATTCTTTGTTGGGTCTTATAATCCCTTTGGGTCGGTCTTTCTTAGATAAATCATTTGCGTAACCCCGCATAAGCAAGTAAATACTACCCCATTTGCTAGCATGGAAATCATATGGCACTACATTGATACACTCACTTCTTACACTTGCAAAAGCAACCCAAGGCTCCCTAAATATCGCAATAGCACATCTACAAGTCATTAGGGTAGCAATCTATACAAATCAAGCTTCTTACAAGATTAAGACTACAATATCTTTCATCTACATGCGTCAAACATCCTTTCCCAAGTATTTTAGCAAGAGCCAACTCAACTCAAGCATTATCAAAGGTGGTTGTTAAATCTAGTTGCATTCATTCATATATTGCATGCTAGGTGGAGAACAATGTGTGGTTTGAGGCCTCTTCAGAGTAGTGCCAATATTAGTGGTGCAGGGGTGCCCACAACCCAACTAATGTTTGTTTTACAAACCTTCCCGTCCATGTGGTGCGGACTAATGATCAAAGTATTCAAATGGCTTCACAACATAACCGACAACTAGGGTTTGATAGTGACAAATAGTTCAAGGCATCCGGCAGTGTTGAGAAGTTACAGAGCCATAAACCGAATAGGTCCAAGACCTTACCTTCGGGTCAAGACCGCATAAACAGCCTTAGCAAATTTGTATGGTTCTCGTCCCCGTGTCCATTTCCGATTACAGTCTATAGAACGAAGCATCCTCGAGTTTAAGTCTCCTTGTTCCAAAGCAATGCATCCTTCTAGAACTTCCCATAATCATATGCAATCAGCCTAAGTGCACTAATTTATGTGTTTTCAATTTTCTATCTTGCTTAGCATATCGCTTAAAGTATAAAAGTGTTATTCGATTTTGACAATTAATGTTGAAAGTTAATTAATCATAATAATCACTTGTTAACCCTTACATCCTTTAGTCTACTATTTAATTAAAATCAATTAGGTTTTATGTTAAATTTAATTAGGGTGTAAATAATTAAAACAAAAATATAAAAACTCGAATGTTTCTATTTTCAAAATTGAAAACCAAAAAACAAAAAATTGTTGCAACGTACGTACATTTTTATGTGAATATTCATTATGTCAAGGTTTTCTTATTGTGAATCTACTTTGGCTATGGTTAATATTTGTCACAGATATGGCTAGGATGAAAACATATGTCCCCACAATGCTAGAAAAATCTAAGTTTAACCAAAAATATATAAACAAGTGTTGGGATTTTCAAAATCTAATTTTCCATTAAAATGTGTAAATAAAAATATCACAGCATATTTGGTTTTTTTACTCCAAGTCTATGAATCTACATTGGCTCTAGTATTTAGTTGCGCAACTGCTATGGGTAAGGATTTTTTTAATTTTTATTTTGTTTTGTTTGGAAATTGTTTTGTTTTTTAATTCTTTAAAATATGGTGGAATGGTTTTTTTAAAAGTGGATGACAGATTATTAAAATTTACATCTTAATATTCAATGCTTGAGTTAGGATGTCAACGCAAATATTTTCCAATTGAAAGTTATTACAAAAATATTTATTAAATGCAATATAAAATAATATAAAATAACATTTGCATTTAATCTCTTGAATATGAAATATCCGGGGTGCCTATTTTCTTAAAATTCTAGATATTTTTCATAAATCATTGTGTGGTGCTCAAATTTATTGTCTAACATGGAGTATGCAATTTTTGAAATTAAAACAATTTTAAGGTGATTGACCTCAATTGGCGTGCGTACATGAGACATAACATTTTGGGATCATATCATTCGGGGTGGACAATAATTAGGGTATGTTTCATGAGGTCAAGGGCATGGGTAGCTTACACTCGAGTAAGGAGGGAACAAGATCCCCACTATGTGTGGTGAGAGGTATTTTAGGGTGCTTGAGGTTTTACAACATTAATGGTAAATCTTGAGTCTAATCTAGGATCCATGGTGTCAAATACTTTGTTGTCAATGGCATGTCAATTTTTGTTTTTAATAAGCATCGCCATTGTATTTTTCATGAGATGATTTTTTCACTTAGCTTGGTCAAAAGTTTCTTCTTAAGTCTTAGGTGAGAATGAACATTTGTATTGTACTTTTGGTTTTAGGGCCATGAAGAAAAATTTGTAGAGGGCTTGATCATCTACATTGTCTTAAGCTCTTTTTGGTTTAGGATGTCCATCATTTCATAATGGACAAATGTATTTATATATTTGTCTTGCATAGACAAAAGTCCTTCATTGAGTTTTTAATTGAAAAATCTTGCATTTTGATTAATATTAAACAATTTTGATATGAAAACTTATGAGCCATTTACAACAAAATGTGATCAAGATGAAAATAGAACCCAAACCCAAAGTGTGTTTTTCCAAAGATAATACTGCCAAAATTGAAATGATTATATCATTTCAAAGTAATGCAAATGATGCCACCTAGCTATTTGATTTATTGTTTGTTGTTGCAATGTCATGGGACACTCTCGAGGAATATCTCGTTATGGTTTAATAAACACAATAATGTGTAAAAAAACTTAAAGATGGATATCTAATTGCATAGCAAATGTGATATTTAATACAAGTGCATTAGCTTTTTCTAGCATCACGGGTGTAACACCTTGAAGTAAAACCATTTCCTCCTAACAAGTATATTGCCTTATCATATTCCAAGAATAATACCTTCCAGATGGGTTGTTTTTAACTACCACGGATGCAATATGTGCAACATGGGCAAAACATCACATAAAGAGAATATTGCCTCCTATTTTGTGTGACACCTTGTGGTCTCAATCGTGCAATAACATGCAAAAGTAGGTCATGTTATGCAAGAAAGATTGTATAGTTTGTGCTCCAATATTTGATTGACCTCTAACATGTATTTGGATTAGTAACAAAATGATGTGGGTCAAGTCATGAATTAAAACACAAGACCACATTTTTTCATATGATGCTTTAGCTCGGTGCCAACATATTTGTAGTGATTGTGAGGTGAAATGTTTTGCACTTCATCGCAGCTTGTCTTCCTTCACTATCATATTTTGTAATATAAATGTCTAAAACAAGAAAGGTATAAAAATATGATGAGGTGGTGAGCAGAACAAAGAAGAGATGCAATTGAGTTAGATTTGGAGCCAAAGAAATATCATAAATGTGCACAACCAAAAAAATTTAACATTTTCAAGGAAACATTTTTTCAGTATTCATTTCTGGTTTGCCTATTTTGATTGATAGAAAACATTAATCTCTTTTTTTCCTTTCTAAATGAACTTGAGTGAAATTATTTGAAATAAATATTTTACAATAGTTTTGAATAGCCTAACTACAACTTTTTCCACACTTTGAAAAGATAATAAATTGCTCTTTGAAAAGTTACTACACAAAAAAAACACCTAAAGTCTAGGTTGCCAAGAAATGGGTACAAGTTTGAAATACGGAAAATTACAAAACAAAGAAATATTTGTACACTATATTAGTAACACTCGCACACGCACATGCACACATGTATAATGCATAATATTCATTTTAGTCCATAAAAGATAAAACACTTAAAATATTTTGTATTTTAATAAGTTTGAAACATTCAACATGCTTAAATTTTCATATGTGCGTGATTATAATCTAGATACTAGAATAAGCAATCTAGACTTTCCTCAAAATGATCCCCTTGAAAGCCACTAACATTGTTATTCCCACTCGACACTAGCTCTGATGTCCAGCCCTTCTAAAGAACTCTCTAGATTTTCATTACCGATATCAAGTAGTGCAAATTGGGTGAATGTAACAACGAAAGCATCAAAGTTAATACTCTTAGGATGAATATCCCTAATTTTGTTAGGACATCAACCACAATCTTCAATCTTGCGTGATAGGAGGCACAAATTGGAATGTATGGATACCAATCTCTTAGCCTTCTTGAATGCCAAATTGTTTCATTCAATTAAGTGGATTAAAGCATATGTACTTAAATTCCACTTTAATGAAAAATTACCACCCACCTATTATAAATAAAGGGTTATTGAAAATATCAAATTAGTAATAATGTACAAAAATATGTGTTAATATCTTAAATGGTAATTGTTAAAAAATATTTTTTTAGTTAAATTTTATACTTGTGAGAAGTTTGTTTGCAACAAGTCATATGTACTTAGCATCATGATCATGTATATACCACAATTTAATGAAGTCATATCCACCATTTGACCGTGAAGTTATATTGTACTTGTCACAAAAAGCCTCTATTTCTCCCATGCTACCTTCTAAAGATACAAACATCTTCATTCCATTGTATATTGCACTAGCTACATATATATCAAAAAATAACTTAAATGTTTTCCTAGTTCTATTTGCAACTTCTTGGTCATCATCGATGATTGTGTATCAAGTAATCCAAGTATTTCATTGTTATAACATTTGGGATTCAAGACATACGCAAGGAGATGTAATGAGGAGGTCATTTATTTCACTTCCTCGTGACCACTCTTAACTTTGTAATAGAAGTTTTCTTCATGGTTTTGCATTTTTGTATGATCTCTCTAATATTTTCAAACATGGATAGAATAGGATCTCGTGAAAGTAAGCAGATACTCAACCTTGACCCATCAATTATCATCAAAGATATATGATTTTATCTTATGGGTTTTTTTGTGTCTCCATAGTGTAAATATTGTCAATCATCATATTGATTAAGGTATGTTTTACCTTCATAGTCATCTCAAGACGAGTGTGTGAGAGGAAAATCTAGTTTTATGACATATAAAAAGAAATTAAAATAAATTTATAAAGTACAATTTTCAATTAAATTCAAATTATTGAAAGTTAGATGATATAAATTTGAAACTAATAAATTGTTACATTACGTTCAACCGCTACAACCTCGAGAATCTCTTTTTAAAAAGGCCTAAGACATGATTATTTGTGACAAACATGTTAATGTCATTTATCTCCATATAAACTTGTTCCATCCAAGTGATTTTTCCAATCTTCTCGCAACATCAAATTGAAGGAGTATACTACACAAAGCATCCAAAATATGTGCATGTGTCTCCCTCTACAATCAATCATGTTGCCTTATAATTTTGTATCTTGTCCATGATGACTCGGACAACATTTTGGGGGCCTATCACCTCAATCAAAATATTAACAATGAACTAAGCATCTTTCACTTCACCCTACAATCACTGGCATTTGAGAACATTGGCCCTTTAATACCAATCAGTCCATTTGAAATAATAAACACCCATGAATCTTTGTAGGTATCTTTGATTAGTTACAATGAAGTTTGGATATGTTCCACTTTTTTTTACCATAAGTGATGTGCAAACCTTCTCATAATTAAGATCATTGTACTTTGTGATGCCTCGTTAATGTTTTTTTTTTTAATTTTTTGTGCATCGAACAACCAACTCATCAATGATATTTCTTTTTCTCCTTGTTAAATGCTTGTTCCATGGGTTCTTTTGTTCTCTTTTATAAGGTGGTCACTCCATCCAAAGGAGTGTCAAATGGTCAAATCGGGTTTGAATCAATGGAAAATTTGAATGTGGGTGGTTTTACTAACTTCTTTACAAAGGAATTGTTATAGATCAATCTCGTGCAACTTGCAAGTGATCTTCCTCTTTCTCTTTCAAGTGTGTTATCATTTGTGACTTTTCAACTTTTTACACTTTCTAATTTTTATTCTTGTTACCCTAGTTGAAAGAACTTTAAGTCGGGTATATGAGGACTTTAATGACATATTGCAATGGTTGCGTTAACCAAGATCAAATGCCACAACCAACAATGTTTTCTAATGCCTATACATGTCTTCATAAAGGAGTTCGGAGGATTATGTTTCACATTCGTGGGACTTGAAATGTTTTCTTGTGGTTCCTCTTAGCTTGTTTCCCCTTACCTTCCACCTAAAGTTGTCCTTGAAGCAATATTTTTTTTATCTCAAACCTATAAAGAGAAAAGGAAACTTTCAAAACAATAAAGAAAATTAAACCATAGCATCATTTTATGTTTTTAATCTCCAAGTTCACCAGAAAGGGTTGAGGAAAGAGTATACACAGAATTCGGTTTTTTTAAACTAATTTTACAACAAACATAGCTAAACCCTACGCATCTTTTTTAACTTATGATCACCAAGTTCACCATAAAAGTGTGAGGTGAGAGCATACAAGGAGTTTGAATTTGAATTTTTTTAAACAACAAAATATACTCTAAAAAAATAGCAAACATAATTGAACCGTATGAATCATTGTTTGTTTCGATCACCAAGTTCGTCGCAAAAGTGTGAGGTAAGAGTATATAAGGAATTTGAATTTGAATTACCAAATTCAAAAACAACTAAACCCTAGCAATTTTTATTTGCTTCTAATCACCAAGTTTACCATAAAAAGTGTGAAGTGCGAGCATACACAGAGTTTAACTGATTAAAATTTAAAAAAACAATACAAAGTAACTAATTTGAAATTTTAAAACATAAACAAAACAAAAACAATACATGATACAAAAATAAACTAAAAGAAATGGAACATTTTCATTACATAGAATTTAAAAATAAATAACATGATCTTGGATCATATTTATTTGTTAAAAAAAAAGTGTAAATGAAGAGAGAACCCTAATTTTTCCTCCATCAAGCTCCTAACTTCCTCCTCTTGATTCTCCCTTGCCCTTTGGAATCACAATGTTGAAAGTGAAAGACAAATTTGCAAAATCTGAAAGTGTGTTTTCAAATGGAACAAATATGTGCTTATTATAACTTTTAGAAAGTGTCTTTAGCAAGTTAGGGTAGGTAGATTAGGTTTAGTTTTTTATTTTTTTACTTTTGAGTGTTTTTCTTATTTTTGGTGTTTTAAAGTGTATACCACTAAATTGTTCCAAGTCATATCCTCTTAGGTAAACGTTATAGTAGTAATTTAGCATTGTAATTGTGTTTACTATTACCACAAGCAATTAGGTAGTAAATGATTAAATGGTTATATAGTTTTAAAACTATATCGGTTTGTATTTACATATCGATGTTTTGGTTATTATATTGTTTGGATGGTTTCACCCGTATAACATATTTGTTATGTAAATTTGGTTGTGCAATATATATATATATATATATATATATATATATATATATATATTGCAGCCCATACAAAGCCCTCTACTCTATTTTTTCCAATCCTAAAACATTGTAACATGTTTTAGGTGACTTCCGTTGGTATTTCGGGTTTCGTATCTATTTTTGATATGCGGGGATGGCCCTATAGGGCATTTATGGGTACATAGCCTAAAGTTAATGCTAGTTTTATATCTTGTGCCCAACATTAGATTTGGTGGTTTATATTATCTATTGTTACTTAGTGCTTAACAACGCTTTAAAATTACAAAAAGCATCAAACATTCACTTCTAGTCGTAGGTCATCATCGTACCGTGGAACATAGATACTATATTTTAAACAAATAGTTTATTCGGCAAAGCAAAAGGTTTTCCAAACACATGCCAATAACTTTGCAATACTTCTAGCAATCACGTGGTCTTTTTAATGTCAATAGACAACACCACCAAGAATAGTAAGAACCATTAAATGCACTTTTCATAATAAAAGGTTAGAAATATGAAAAAACATTGAAATGACTTGTTTATTCAATTGTATGCGTAGGAAAGCGTTAAATAAATAGGCATAGGATACAAAATATGTATGGATATGTAAAAAAGAGATACACCGCAATACAATGTGTAAAATGCAAAATGAACAAGTTGCATGGGAAGGTATGGCCCCTACCAAAGTGACACAAATTGTGACAATGGATCTCCCACCTATCTCGCAAAATTCAGGAATTAATGCCCAATGTTATGCTCCACAAATTAGGGCTTAAAACCTCGGACGTGTGGTGGCGTGATTGGCGATGGAATCAAGAAATTGCCTTCCTCCGCTACGGCGCTAGAACCACATCAGCTTTTGAGCCCTCAATACCCATTGGGGTCTTCATTATGCGCATTCCACTTGGCTTCGTCTCGCTTCTCGCGCTTGGAATTCTCTTCTTGAGCCCAAAGTTAATCATTTTCCGGTGCCTTATTTATCAGGGTCTACCATTCGGAGAACGACTTAGTCACATAGGCATCCCCAATCCTAAATGCCCCTTCTATTCCAGACTGAATCTTTTAAACATTTATTTTGGTCTTGTCCCCGTGCTCAGACTATCTAGACTTGGATTCATTCTTTTTCCAACCCTACCATCCGGAATTCTTTCATTGGCGTCTAGTTTTGTTTGGAGATTTTAGTCCATGGCCACATTATATTGATACTCTATGGCAATTGTTTAGAGCTTGTATTCTTTTTCATATTTGGAAAGCTCGAAATGCTTTGTTATTCCAAAATGATCAATTTGTTGCTTTCTTTTCCACTAATGACAAAGTGGTTATATTGTCTACTGTGTGCGAATACTGATTGGGCCCAAGTGAAAAAGTGGCTTTGGAGTTTGTTCATTTACAAGAGTTGTTCGCGACCGGGAAGTGTTACTTACACTATGAGTCGAGTCACCCAGATCCGTTGCGCGCCACCTCGCCGATACACTATGAGTCAGTCACCCAGATCCGTTGCAGCGCCACCTCGGCCATCTCCGCCTCGGTGACCACCACCTCGTAAGACCGCATCGCAGCCGCTTTCACATCCATTGGTCCGCCTCCCTCGGGGTCGCCCTTTAGCTCCATCCTCCTCTAGGCCGGGCTGGAGCTCTCCTCCGAGGGGAAGGGCGCTGCTAGTTCTCCGTGGTGGGGCTCTTTGTCGCCCGGCATGCAAACTATGGTTGGTTCTCCGCCCTCGAGATGGGGCATTATTGTTCCTTTGCAAATGCAGATGCCCAACCATGATGGTTGGCAAGTGGATCCTCCCTCGGCCAAGCCGAACAGTGGAGTGTTTATCCCTCCCGAGATGACCCTCCTCCGGAGCAGCGGTGTGTGCCTAGTTTTATGATTTAATGTAGTTCTTGTGCTCTTTGGTTGCCCTTTGGGCGTTTTGTTGTTGCCTACGTGGCGTTTTGTGGGACCATGAGTTTTCTCGGTCGACCCCTGCTAATGTAACTCTCTTTTATTAATATTAATATAAGGGTTGTTCCAATAGTAAAACGGATACATTGCAATACGATGTGTAAAATTCAAAATGAACAAGTTGCATGGGAAGGTATGGCCCCTAGCAAAGGACACAAATTGCAACAATGAATCATTGTAAGAAATATGCAAGCTGCTTGCTTATAAAAAGTAGATGATCGCAAGCACTAGTGTTACAAGTAGTCTGATAAACAACAAATAATTTATTCAAATGGATTCCATTTAAACTTCTAATCAATATATTTTCAAAGTTAGCAGATTTGAGATTATCTATAATTGATGTTACATGTACTAACTACGAATTCCATTTTACATTCTTAAGACAAATGTGAAATAACCAAGTTGGGAAACCATTGTCGGTACCAATAAAACTTTAAACATCTTTTGTAGGAAAAAAGTTAAAAAGAAATAAAACCAATGAAAAAATGATACACAAATCAGAAAATTAAAATCAACTCATCAAAATCAAATTTAGAACATCAATTGTTACACTAATTACCAAAATTGAGCTATCACATATATGAATGCACACTTGTAAATTTTCTCGCCATGTGCACAATGGACACGAAAAACCATTACTATGGCAATATTTTGTGCAATAGGACAATCTGTTAGATTAATACAATCAAACCTCTACAACAGATGAACACAAGCATCACATTCTTAAATTGCAAGCATAACCTATTTAAAGTGCTCAAACTTGTTGACGACCCTTACTTTTAGTAGATTACACTTGACCTGTACTTGGGGAGCATGTACATATTGTATCATAATAGTTGCACTCCGCTTAATAAAACTGCAATTATTGTTTCCAGTGTCTGAAATACAAAACAGTATTTATATCAAAATCAATAATGTATAATTCCATCATATTAACATTCCTATTGAGCGTAGTTGTTGCAGAATTTTCTTCACCTAAAATATTTTTATGAATTTTTTATTTAGCAAATTTTATAAGGCCTCGTAATGTATGCAGAAAGAACAAAATCACCTATTCAGGATGCTGTGAATGACTCCTTCCCGTTTGGTTTTATCCTTAATAATGATTCCACATCAAGAGAACTAATCTTAGCTGCAAGTATAAAGTCGTTTTCAGTTAATCCACCTGCTCAAGAAAGATTGAAAAATGTATTTTAGTAAATATTCAATGGAAAAATGAAGGGAGATTGTGACTAATAAAGTTCTGATCTAATATGGAATGGCAAGGTTGCATTGCATGAAACTGAAAATGTTCCACATGCTACTTCTCTCAAGTTCAGACTCATTTCAAATCCTAGAAAAGAGAGCATGACAGATCAACTAGCATTTTACAAATTTATAACATAAACACAAAGGAACACAAAATAATCTTAGGTTACACAATCTCATGTATTTGTATAACTCTATGAACTACAGTGTCAATTGTTCAAAGAAGACCCATTACCCTTCCAATCAATCCTATGTCTTTATGGAGTCTACTAAGAAATCCTATTCGCAATACATGTTTCATCGGCCAAATATCTTAAACAGCTTCCACATGCCAGCAAGTATACAGAAGCTAAAAATTTGCAAATGCATGATACTTTAAAGATCCATCTTGAATATAACGGAAGATTCAGAAACTAGAAAAGCAACATGTTTGACGATATTGCTTTATCAATACGGAATTATTTTTATTTTAACTTAACATCTAGGATATAGATTCACCCCCTGCACCCCTAATTTAGATTTTGTTTATACCCGGTTCGGATACAGATTTGATACACCTGCAGATTCGTCCCAGGTACGCCCGAAATGACCCATCCTGATTACATCTGAAATTGCCCGGGTATGCCCAAATTCCTCTGCTGTGGCTTTGCCCCAGTTAGTCAGAAATGACCCTAGGTACAACCAGATTTGTATGCTGAGGAAATCGAGCATACCCGGTATGAATCCACAACATATCCTGGCTAAAAAATGGTTTTCTTTAATTTATTTTTTCAACATTAAAATATAAAGTAACAAAAATAAATTGAAAAAAACACAATCTAAACCCTAAAAAGTCAAAAACATAACATAAAACAACGTAAAACACGCAAACCCTTACCTCTTATTCCGCTTGTTGCATACTTGCCTCTCATTGCTCATTTGGCATTGACATTTAATCACGCAATGTTGCTATCATCTTCCTACACTAGTACGAGTGTCCAATCGTTGCCAAGCTGATTGAGGAGCTTGAAAGGAGGATTCTTGGATTGAAAGAGTTTGATATCGTAGGAACCACATAGCATTGCTAGTTGTAGTGGGAGTGCTACTCCATGTGGTCCTTATGAACCACATCATCATGTTGATGTTAATGCTCTCAATGAAGGGCAATATGACAATCAATACTAATTTTGATGTAGTTATTTATATTTAACATGACATTTGGCATTCGATTGGTATTATATAAATTATTATTTTTGCTTGGGGTACATGGGATCACCAACCATGGAACCATGCAAAAGATAGAAATTTAGCCACTTGACCAGTTTATCATGACATGCACAGAGATTGAACTGCTTTAGTGCAGGCCCCCATTAATGGAGAACCCATCAAGAAGTGGTCTCCTTAACGCATAGTGACGTTTGAACCTTGGACCTCCCTTTAACAAGAGACTCTAATTATCATTACGCCACTAACCGATGGATTGTTGGCATTATACAGATTAGCAGTAGTGTTTTTTCATATTTTGTTTTTTATATGCATACCATGGGGTTACTTCCTGTTTATAAGGATAGAATTTATATTTTTTTTATTTTTTATTTCTTATATATTTATGATATGGCCGTACCTAAGTTGTAACCGGGGCAAAAAAATGTTCTACTGGCAAATCTGATTCGCCGTATCCAAACTACACTCAAAATGAATTGCCAAATTAGCTTGATATTCTTCTTATGCACTCCTAGATGAAAAGTGAAACTTCTCTTATGGATCAGGCTGGCGGATTCCTGTAAGGTGTTGCTACATTATTAGTGTTCTTTTTCTTGTTTGGACCTCATAATATTCATAACTAACTCTTACAGTAGGGGCCATTTTGAATTATTTTATTTCTTATTGCATTTGTTTCTACAAGGGGTGAAATTACATTTTTACAGTTAGGACTACAAACGCACTACTATACATTGTGCTCTATTATTTTCCTAAAGTTTTTCCTGTTCCTGTATGAACATAGACACATTCTGATATTTTATTTCAACATCCATGTGTTGAACAGAATGACAGGACATGTGGTTGTATGAATCTTGAACAGCCAAACCACCCCTAAAGACTGTTCGTTCATATAATGACCACAAAATTTGTTTCACAATATTCAAAGTTGATCTACAACTATATGATTGGTAACCATCATAAGAAAAAAAAATGGTAAAAACACCTAAAAGACTGATGAAATCATAGTATCTGCTAGAGAAAAATACTGACACTATATAGATACCAGATATAGATTATGTTTTTGAATCCCAAAGTGGGACTAAACCCGAAATAATCATAGAGGAAAAATGAAATTCAAAAACTATAAGCTTGAGCACTTTTAAGTGATCATAATTGATATCAAATAAACACACAAGGAAGCTCACCAGAAAGAGGAAAGCCATTGCAAGATGAGTATAAACAGGGTAAGGCAGACCTGTGCCTGCACTAGTATGTTGAATGTCAAGTGCCAGTTTCATCATATTCCCTTTGTTTTGACCCACAAAATACTCCTTTGACCAAAACTAATTCCAGTTAGATGGCATTTAACTTCATCCATGCATAGACCAAATATTGTGCAAACTTTTATTTCCATGCAAGACAGAATCTTTTCATGTACATATGTGATGATATCCTTATTCTTTACGAAAGCAATTTACAAACGAATCTGCATTGCTTTGATGATTGAGACTACAGTATCTTGATTTGAAAATTTTATGTTATGTAATCAATTTCCTCAAAGAAAACTAGGGCTGAAGATAGCCATTAATTTGCTTCATTTCAAAGCTGTTTTATTCTATACCTGTTTTGAGCTTTATGGTGTCCAAAAGTGTTAAGGATATTTATAGTAATATCGATACTTGCGGAGGATATTTTCCCTTTGTTATATTGCCTGCGGAGGAGCCACAGCTTGAGAGCAATGAGTATCTACCGATCATCTTCATGGAGGATGTAGAGGATGTAATTGATGCAACAATTCACCCCAGTATATCAAATGAGATATGATTCAGAAGCACATTTGTGATTTTTGTTATTTGCATGCCTATTTGTTGGCATTCCACTGTTACAATGTACTCTTCCCTTGATATGATAAGATATAAAATATCAATATAATTACAAATCTTTTGTCGACATCTAATTTCCTTACTTTAAAAAGGTATAACTTACTTTTATATATTGCATAATATATATCTCTAAATTTTTCATAAATATATCTGTTGTCGTTTCCCCATATCCAACTCCTCTTTTTTTGTAAAATGGGTATCAATGCCTGTACCCATACCCATACCTATCTTTTGGCAACTATGACTCATACAAATGTGTCTCTTTTGCATCTTTCTATTGTGATATTTCAATATTGCGATGGTGCTTCTTCAATAATCTTCATTAAGGGTTAACTAGATCCACACATTTGATTTTTAACAATCTATACACCTATTAGAATTAAGAGACACTGGCAGGAGACAATCTATAATGCAATAATTGTAAGGAATGGCCTCCAACCAAATGAAGCCCGGCTTCTTACGTTGAAACAACCATGAAAAAACCTAACCAGTTCCATGTGTCCAACAGTGATTGTCGGATCCATTAATAATGAGCTACTCTAAAATGAGTTGATTTGTTACTTTGGAAGAGTAGGTGCTCTGGGAACTACAAGCAAATTTCATTCAAAATGTCATTGTTTTGAATTTCTATTTCTTCTTGAGGCATAAGAAGTGTCATTAGAAGGTTCTAAAACTTCATTTCAAAAATTCTTACTTGAATAACAACTTGTCAATGGCATCTTTCCCCATCTAGAGAAGATTGCTTGTGTAATGTCCCTTTTTTGGACAAATTAGAACAATCTGGATTTTACAGAAACCCTTATAGACCTGATATTTTATACAAACCCTTATGCAAAATTACAGCAATCTGCTCTTTGATGTAAAAACCCTTATAAATGGCTTATAAAATTCTGGAAATTTATCTCTACTCAGAAAATTGCAACAAGTATTTTATGGCAGCATATGAAAAATTTATTTGCATTTCTTTCTGGAAAAAACAGGTACAAACCACCGAAATTTCTCAGCTGATATACTAGCTGGAATTCCACAATTATTATGCAGAAAATAGAACCCTAACTAATTATCAACCAAATCAACAAGTTTCCAAACCCTGATTTCTGCCCTAGGTCGTACGGCTGGGGTTTGAACCTCCAAATTGGGGCATCCCAGTTGGAAAGGGGGAAAACAGCCCTGGATGATGAAATATGTCAACCTCCAAGGGTGACCTCAGCCCTGGATGATGAAATATGTCAACCTCCAAGGGTGACCTCAGCCCTGGATGATGCCCTAGCTGGTCGATCTAGATGTAAATGTTGAATACATATTGAAGATTGATGTTGATGCACAATTGCAGTTCCTGAATAGAACCACCACACAAGCTGTAAGGGTTTTCATCCTCACGCCTAAAACCACCTGACGGTTTTCATCTTCTAATGTTTAAAGTAGAAGTTGTTGCTCACACTTTGCAAAAGTTGTGTTTGTGATGTGTAATGTCCCTTTTTAGGGAAAAACCACACCAACAAGGAATTTACACAAACCCCAGCTGAAAATAATCTGATTTTTATAATAGCAGATCCAACAATATTAGAAACCCTAGCAGCGAACAGGAAATTACACTTTTAGGGCATCATACATCATTAAAAGCAGCTGAAAGTAAATAAACAAGTCTTCCTAATGCAGCGAACTGTAGCAGCACTTAATGGCATCCATTCTCATGCAATATGGGCTGGAAATTAACATAGAAATATCCCAAATACTCAATAAATCCAGCAAGATGAAATCTGGAGCAAATTTGTATTTTATAAATTTATTTCAAGTGCAAATACAGCTGAAACTTTTAAAATTCATAACTCCATCAATACTTGGAGTTTCAACACAAACCAATGCTCAAAACTATCTTGAAGAGACCAACTATCCAATGAAAGTGAAATCACAATTTTCCAACCATGAAAACCCATTGAAAAGTGATCCCGAAATCTCCAAATGGGTAGATCAAGCTAGAAATGAATGTGGCAGCCCCAAAAAGTGTGCCCTAGCTGGAATGTGTGCCCTAGCATTGATAGAAACCCTTGTCATTCTAAAATTCTGAATTTTGAAGCTCGATATAACTCCGGATGAAGTCACCAATGCAACAAATGAGGGTTTCCGTCCCCAAGTGTTGTGACTATTGAGGGTTTTCGTCCCCAATAGGATCCAATGAGGGTTTTCATCCTCAAAGGGGTGAAAATGAGAGCTCAATGCTCCAATTTCCAAAAGAGAAGTATATAATTCATAAGATGATGTCCACAAATGAGCCCCCATCATTTGTTTTTATAGCCTTTACTTTTCTTTCTTTGTGGAGCGCTCCATGTAGGCCTCTTTATTTCTTTTTTAATATTTGTTTTTCCCTCCTAAAGAGGGACGACCTCTCCTTTTTCTTTTATTTTAGTATTTAAAAATACTTTTTATTTTAATAATAATAATATGAAGTTGTCCCAAAATAAGAATTGGTTGGGCCCAACTTAAAATATTATTAATTATTTTTAATTTAGAAAAGGGGACATTACGGTTTCATGAAATGGAAAAAGATTGAACCTTTCCGAATGAGCCCTACTATCCTTTCATAATCTTCCTTCCACTTTTTCCAATGAAAGCCCCCAAAAGAAATGCCCCACCTTCTAATTTGATGTTGACTTGCTTTATTTAAAAAGTCCCCTTTATTTTTAATAATAAAACATAAGTTGCTTTTAATAATATAACTTAAAGTTACTTTTGGCCAACTTAGTTGAATTATTAATTTTCTTAAACTTTATTTGGAAAGGGGAGATGACAACTAATCCTTGCAGCAATCTCCCCACGCACATACACACCCAATAAAATTAGTCAAACAAAATGACCTTACAATTGATTTATAAAAATATTGAGATACAAGGAACCTCACCGATCGAGTGTGTCCATATGTCTATGCTTACATTATTCCAGTTGGCAAGATGGAGATCAGGATGATGACCTGCAAAAATGTTTAGAAGGGCTCATTATGAAGCGAAACACATTGTTGGATGCTATTTTATGGAAATGATTAAGATATTGCATAAATATTTTTGTTCTTTTCCTCACATTGACAGGATACGATCAATTTGGCAGCAACTCTTTTTTCAAACTATTACAAAGTGTGCTATATAAAATTATAACAAGCTATAGGTATATAAATAAACGCATGTAGCAATCATATTCCATGCAGCATTCCTATCTACTGTTGTAGCCTTTCAAAATTTTCAACTAGGAGACAAGACCTAAAACAAGGGTTTCACAAATATAATACACAAGAAATTTGTTGAGAAATAACCAGATAAGTGATATTTCAAAGAGTTATTAGTCACTAAGTTTTCCATTCAAACAGTAAGGTTGAACTTTAGAGTTTGGAATGGTATTTATCTACTTAGTAACTGGTCTCATTGGTTGCTTCAACTAAATTTATTAACATCTTCTAGCATAGTGGATGTATAAATTTACAAGTGTTTGGTATAAAAATCATTTTCAATCTAGCTAATTATATGATATGAGTACAACAGCAACATCGGAATGAACGTAAAGATTGGCACAACTGTACATGTATGCTCGTTTGTATTATGCATATATAAACATTATAAAGAGTGTTCAAGGAAGCTTCTAAAAGAAGAAAAGATGTACATACATGTGTACAATATTTAAGAATATACAAAATAGTCCATGTGACGGTATCTCAGCATTTAATATAATGCAATAGACCATGTGACTAAATACCACTATTTAATAAATTTCAACAGCCCATGTGACTGTCTCATCATTTCTTCCTACTTAAGAAGAAAGTGTCCTAAATTTATGCTATATGTTGTAGATTTGGGAAGTGCTGCTCAAATGCTGATTGGGATGTCCACTTAGCTTGAGTTGGTATAGGGCCTTTGCGACTATACCTGTGATTATATGTCAGTATTTAATAAAATACAATAGCCCACGTCACTATATCTCATCAATTAATGGAATTACAACAGCCTATGTAAATATTTCATCGTTTCCATCGTACTTGGAGGAAATTGTCCCCAATTTATGCTTTAACACAGATGATGAAAGTTTTGCTCAAATGTTGATCAGGACATCCACTTAGCTTGACTTGGGAATGAGCCCTTGTGACCAAGTGGTACTGAAGTGACACCTAGTAGTGCACATGCAGACATCAACAAGAATATCTTTATCAAAAGGTGGCTGAAAATATGGAATGGCGGCCTCATTATGAAAGATAACCTCTTCCTCCAAATATGGTGACCCATAAAAGCTTAAATTGACTTACACTCAAAATATCATGTATACAACACCGAGAAGAAAGATCTGACCTAAAAGCAATTTCTCCAAGCTACTGCAAAATTGTATAAGGCCCGTACCATATAGGTTTGAGATTATGATGCTGTTAAAATTTACATTTTTTAATCCAACAAGAGCAAAACTTTACCACGAATTTGAAATGGACACAATGTCTATCACGGAGCTCTTTGTATTTGGCTTGAGTCTTCTATGAAGACATGTCCAAACTAATGGAAGGGTTACAGACAAAAGAAAGGGACTATCATCACATCTAAAAAAAATATTCCAATTCATCAACAAGTAAATACAATATTCGAATTTAAAACAGAGTTGCATGGATACAGATACAATATCGGATACGGCTAATTTCTAAGACCTCTTGATATGGATACAGTTGGATAGAGCATATAAAGACACATACAGATAATATTATATATTTAAAATATTATAATAATCTAGATTATAAATTAAAAGAAATTTATTTATAATAATTATCAATTTTAAATTATAAACAAATTTATATATTAGATTAAAATTACAAACAAATTACACACTCAGCCCACGGGAAAGATAGGAAGTTGGGTAGTAAAAGAAAATGGAGGTTGTGCATGTCGAATGAATATAGACGAAATGAAAGAAAAGAAGCTAAGCAGGCCAAAGGAAACAAATCAAATTAAATCATAGCAGGTTCAATGTGAAATTTTGAAGTAATAGCGTAAGTCAACACTCATTCACCTCCGAGCCCTCAATTGTTACTGCCAAAACACATTTTACAAGGTTATATGCAGTTTTTTATTCTCCTTTTAGCCTTTTGAAAGGTCTTTTTAAAGTTTTTTTAACTTTTATTTCAAATATGCCTTCAATCGGTCCGCATACTGTATCTGACTGTGTCTACTACAGCCCAATTACAGATTCGTATCTGGATACATTCGGAGATGCGGTATTTGGGTTGTATCCAACCAGCGTCATAACCCTATCCGTATCCGGCACACGGATACACATACCCTAGCAATAGAGGTGCCATATCTTGCAACAATTTTAGAAGTCCAAAGTTCCATGGATATGGATGTGGCTAATTTCTAAGACCCCTTGATATAGATACGGTTGGATACAGCTTATACAGACACATACACATGTTATATCCAATATTTAATAATGATCTAGACTATAAACTAAAAGAAATTTATTTATAATAATTCTAAATTCTAAATTCTAAATAAATTTATATATTGGATTAAAATTACAAACAAATAACACACTCCTAGTCAACAGGAAAGATAGGAAATAGGGTAAAAAAATTAGCAAGCATCGATTGTATTTGGAAAACAATGAACATCATCATTACCTTTGCATCAACTGATAAACATAAAATAAAACTTAGTTGGAAGGAATTTCTTATGGAGTTAATAGTATTAAATAATTTTGATAATTTTTTCAATGCAAAGAATTTTGATAGATAATGTTGGAAAATAATTTTGATAATATTTAAAAAACAAGAAAAGATTCATCATTAAACATTCTAAAGAGTTGCAGAAAATATAAATATAACATCCGTGACATTGAACAATGAACAATGAAAATTGAGTTTGATAAATATGAATACAAAATATTTGACTATTATATTATCCGATTATTGTGGAAATAACTGTAACAAGAGTCTAAGTTTCTAATGAGTCAAAAACAACAATCACATTTGAGCCATGAGAAAATGCTAAGTTGCAAGTATTAGATGTATGTTAAATTTCTAATTTTGCAGGTCGTCAAAGACATCTAGGCATCTACAACAAAGGATGACTCGCTAAAACAGATCTCTAAGGGGATGAAATGTCTTGGGGCAAGCATATTTAATTTCCAGACAGCCAGCTATGCCAAGGGAACATTTCGCCCCCATCTCCAAGTCCCTAAACACAAGAGACTTCCACAAGGCATGGGGAAGGGTGGGGACACATTCACAAGAAACAGTGAAAACTGATAACAAAAATCTCCTTAGTATTGGAATTTGGCTTCAAAAATATTATGATCTTGCATATGTGTTGATCAAAAGTGATTAAAACTATAATCGAATGTATTTGGAAGTTATTTGGTAAAATGTTCATGAAAAATACTATTGATTTGAAGTCCCAATAACGGGATATTCAACTATTATACATGAAAGATTTTCAGAAAGTGGCTATGCACAAAATACAATGGTAAATCCGGAAAAAATTATGTTGACAGATAAAATTACTATACACCCTTGGACCCCAACTACTTATGGTGATACTTTGTAAATGCCATCATGGAGTCTGGCAATTTTCGCAGGGATATAGTTGTAGGGCCATGAGGGTAGCATTTCATATTAATAGAGTAGTTAGATATGAAGAATTGTCGTCAACAATCATGATTCTTGGAACTCATAACCTTTTATCGTTACAAAAGAGCATTCACCTTGGATTGTTAACCATAGCTTATAGTAGAGTCAGATCTAGAAGATGGAATTTCATGCATTCTAATTCCTGTGTATAATATCCAATTCTACTTAAAATATATACATGTATTCTTATTGTTAGAAAATACTTTGAACTTTTGAATAGTTTTACGAGGGCAGACTGTGATTGAATGGGGACAATATTGGCACCTAGGCATTATGATTAGGGAAAATGTTTTTGTAATGTATCCCATCAATGCTATGGCAGTTGAGGATATTTTTTTACATATGGCATAAAAAGTCCAACTACAGTTTATGCTCTAAGGTTGGGCTTCACAGAAAATATAAAACAGTCTTTATCCGTAGTCTTGGACTCGTGAGAAACTAAAAGCAAGTTTTGAGCCACAATAAAACTTAAATTCTAACAGGTCTCATCTCATGGTAGGGGATATTTTCATTTAATTTTTTTTCCTTTTTACAAGCTCTTGATGGCATTTCGGTACGCAGGTTACCTTGGTCTAGTTTAAGTTCAAGCTTACCATAATTTTCCATCCTCGCAAGTGGTACTAGCTCTTGTATGAACTAGTGGTGGTAGTTGTAAATATGGGGCATGTGATATGAACTTTTCATCAATCCCATTTACAATGGAACATTCACTTCTTTCTATTTCTTGGATTCACTAGAGACCTCTATCTTCATATTAATGTCCCATTTTTCTATATAATTACATTTTATATTCTAAATCTTGTAACTACTAGTTCCCAATAAACCTATGGAAAACAAGATACTTATATGCACTCATTTTTGCACGATGCAATATTTTAAATACCCAATGATAATAACAAGGACCTCCAAAACATAGCAAATATTTCAAATATGCTTAGCCCACTCCCCTACATTTACACTTGCTCATTTTTGCTCATTTTGCCCAACTTTTCTCTTTCTAGCCTGCCCCAACTACTAAGGAAAAAGGATTTTGCCTTCCATCCCCCATTTCTAACATGTTAATAATGTGCTTCAAAACCGTCGTGGCGGTTGTTAGGGCATGTGATATGAATTTTCATCAATCCCCTTTACAATGGAAAATTCACTTTTTTCTATTTCTTGGATTCACTAGAGACCTCTATCTTCATATTAATGCCTCATTTTTCTATATAATTATATTTTTGTGTGTAAAGCTTGTATCTATTTGTGCCCAAAGTAAACCTATGGAAAACAAGATACCAATACACACCCATTTTTGCACAAAGATGCAATATTTTATATACCCAATGATGATAACGAGGACCTCCAAAACATAGCAAATATTTCAAATATGCTCAAACTATTCCCCTCTGTTTACACTTCCTCATTTTGCTCACTTTGCCCAATTTTGCTCTATCCTACCCCAACTACCAAGAAAAAGGATTTTACTTTCATCCCCCATTTCTAGCATTTTAATAATGTGCTTGTAATCTGTCATGGCGGTTGTTGGGGCATGTGATATGAACTTTTATCAATCCCCTTTACAATGGAAAATTCACTTCTTTCGTTTGCTTGGATTCACTAAAGACCTCTATCTTCATATTGATGTCCCATTTTTTTGAATAATTATATTTTGTGTGTAAATCTTGTAACTACTAGTTCCCAATAAACCTATGGAAAACAAGATACTTGTATGCACCCATTTTTGCATGGTGCAATATTTTATATACCAGTGATTATAATGAGATCCTCCAAAACATGGCAAATGTTTTGAATATGCTCAGACCACTCCCTGCATTTACACTTGCTCATTTTTGCTCACTTTGTGTAATGTCCCCTTCTAGGACAAGTTAGAAATTAATACAAATCTGATCATACACAGCTGAAAACAATTAATATTCAAACCCTGACTGCTGCAATTTTCAAAAATTAATTCCCGCTTAACCGTCCAAGCAAAAATCTTCAAACTTTGGATTTTGGGTCACAAAAATATGAAGAACAATATCCCAAAACCAGATTTTGCACAGCCAACATGAAACCCTAATTTTGACCTAAAAAGTAGGTCGCCCAGCACTTTTAGGGCACCAAATCTCCTCCAAAAATTATGAAATCAATTTCTCCTTATTCCTCCTAATTTCTATAATCAAATCCACTATTAAACTGACCCCCAAACAGCAGATCTGAAATAAATATTAATTTATAGCAACCAGCAGGCTTACAGACAGCTGAAATCTTCTAAAATTGATATCTCACTCAAAACTCAATATTTCTTCACCAAATAAATTGCAGATTGTTCTATAAATTAAGGGCTTTCCAAAGAGCTATCAATCTGAATTTTCTGAGCATTAAAACCTAGCCAAAATAGTCCTAGAAAACTGATTTCAAGTCGCTAGGGTTAGATAAAATTATATAAAATAATTTCAGCTCTTTCTTAGCCCCCAAATACACCAAAATATTAGTCCTTGCTATGAAATAATCAAGGGTTAGTGTAAGGCCCGTTAAAACAACCCACTTGAGACCCAAGAAACAACCTAGGGTTAGTTAGGAAAAATTATGGAATAATTTTTTTGTATAAAGGAGTCTACAACTGGGTTACAAGACAACAGTTGTCACTAACAGGTTCCAGAACAATTCTAATCTACTAGAATAGACTTTTCTTTTATCAACAATTATAAGAAGTCATAAGGTCCAAAATTTATGGTTAGAAGTTTCAAATAGGTTCAGAGGGTAATTCCAAACCATACCCACTCTCTAACAGGCTTAAAGTTTCAAGTTGATTTTTCTCACACTTGACGCATTCAAAAAAATTCTAAATTACTCCCAGTGGATAGAAAATTTCCTCACCTTTCCAGTGATATAAAGGAGTCCTCCTAACTCCTCATATTTTTCAAGTTATGGGCCGGCGGGCCTTGGGGTGAAAATTTGCCCAAAGGGCGGGTTGGCGGGCCGCGGGGAGACTTTTGGAAAAATTCCCGCGTGGGGGCAAAAACCACATTTGCGCCCGCGCTCCTACGGGTCCGCCAGTCCACAAGGGACACGTGGCGCTTCACAAGTCAGGCGGGGAGAACGGGGCAGCGGGAGACATTTTGCAAATTCTCCCGCACGAGGTGAAAGTCATCTTGTGCCTATATGCTCCTTGCAAGTCCGCAAGGACACATGGCATCTCCTAAGCCAACACGGGAAGGCGGGGCGGCGGGAGAAAATTGGCTTAACGCCCCAAAGGGCTAAGAGGGTAAAATTGACCCGCGCCTCTGCCGGCACCTCGTGATGCCACATAGCGACCCCGATTGGGCTGGGCCGGCTGCAGCAATGGGAAACTTGGAAAAATTTTCCAAAAATTTTCCAAGACGCAAAAGACAAAAGGGGACCCGTTCCTCCGCTGATGCCTCGTGACGCCACGTGGCATCACCTGATTGGTCGGGCCGACAGGGAAAATTTGAAAATTTTCCCAAAATTTTCTCGAAAGCGCTTGAGTAAAAAGGGATCCGCCTCCGCTAACACCTCATGGTGCCACGTGGCGCCTCTCGATTGGTCATGGGCGGTGGGAAAAATTTGGAAAATTTTCCCAAAAATTTTCCTAAGCTCTAAGGGAAAATTCGGCCGCAGCCCGCCAAGGAAATTTTTCCCAAAATTTGACGCCAAGGAAGAAAAACTTCAGAGGGCCATAACTTTTGATAGAGAGCTCGGTTTGGGGCAAACGAGGACTTTCTGGAAAGCTCTTGACGTCTTATTTGCACAGAGATCAATAATTTTTGGTTTTTGATAAAGTTTAAGGGGTCAATTTTAAAAAAACGACCTGCAGGCCTTTACAGTAAGAACTGGTAATTCTTAACTTGTGAGATTTGTCCAATTTGATCTTCTTCCTCTCTCAACATGTCAAATAGACATGGAGAATTGTTCTTAGGTGGATTTAAGAAAGGATTCAAGATTCAATTTGTCTGATTGATTTGCAATTTGAGCATTTCCGTTTCTTTGAGAAAAATGACTACAAAACGGTTTGAGCCCAATTTTGCTAAGTTTTGAGATATTTCCTTAAGTGTTTTTGTCTATTTGAACTCGTTTAGGGCCTACTACTTCAATTCAATCATTTAATTTGTTATTTTATTGTTGCAGGTTCGAACTGTGCATTTTTGGTTTAGATAATTGTCAGTTTGAAATTACAAATAACAGGGATCAAATTTTGATGGGTCTATTTGCCATTTCTTCTTCCAAGTATTTAGAATACGTTCCAATTCCAATCTAACACATTTTAGTTGATTCAAATCAAACCATTCAAGACCAAAATGCAATACTGATTCAAATTTTTCACATTTCAAAGAGACAAAATACTGTATTTTCTCACACGCATTTCTTCCTTTCAAACAGAGATTTCAATACATTGATATGATCAGATTCAATACAACAATGCAATTTGAGAAAAGCATTACATTTATTTATTGATTCCAAAAGACAACTTACAACTTCCTTCTTTCATTTCTTCCAAAATCATTTATTGTATACAGGGCAAACAATACATTTTCTTTTCACGTGTTCCACTTTACCACTTTTCAAACAGAGATTTCATAGAGTATGCTAAACACAGATTTCCAATGGAAGAATATCATATGAACAAGGTAAACACTTCCATTAATTCCAATGAAACTCATACAACCTCCTTTCCATTTGATTTCAAAATACAGTATACAAAACAAGTATCATTCTTTCACATTCTTTCTAAAACAGAATACAGAGTATAACTCTTTTACATTTCAAATTTCACTTGCAAATCTGTACAACATCTTTCCATTACAAACATTTACAAGATCATCCACTTCAAGTGGGAAGGTTACAATGAGATTTCATTTCACAAGGGATCATGTTGTCTTTTCTCGGCTCCAAAACAGCAACATGCATTCTACTCATTCTTCCAATTTGATCACAATAGTAGGGAAAGGCAACGCTCTCCACCCAACCAAGACATCTAATGAAAGGAGAAGTCATCCTTCTTCATTGGCCCCCGAGCCCCAACCACAATGCAATAAGAAATGTGTTTCAACTCATGGCAACAACAGGCTTCCACATCACAATGCAATCTTTCAACATGCACATTTCAAATTAAAAACACAGTCCAAAACAAAACAGTAGTTTTACAACCACATGAAAGACATCACACAAAACTCCTTCGCAAAGGAACAAGAAGCTATGGGGGATGCTGCTTACGCCTCACAAAGGGAAAAATTGGGTATCACCACCTGAGAACAACCTACCAAAATATATATATATATGAATAACATTTCAAACCCTGTCATGCCCTTATGTCTCCCCCAAGTATCCCTTATTCCTCACATTTTCTTATATCTCCCAACCTCTTATGGCACCCCATAACGAGTAAAGAAATGCAAGCAATTTCTTTGTAAGGTGGAACTCAAATCCCAACTCCTTCCACCCTTATACCTCCCTGAAACCACTTGTGCCTCCCACAATATAACCCCATAGTCTTCTCCTACACCATTCCTAGGCCATCTACCCAACAGCCCACAATATATACCAAAACATTCACACAAGAACATTTACATAAATAAAAGAAGGGCATTTCAAGAGCCACGCTCTTACCTCTTCATGATGGAGTTGTTCTAGTTCAAAACAGCAAGCTCCTTCCAATGCAAGCAATCCAAAAATCAACTCAATACAAGCATGCAACAATCTTCCAAAACTTCTCCAAGCAAGAGCTCCCAAAACAGCAAGAAAATTCGCCCAAAATGAAACTTCCCCAAAAGTGAAGCAACCCAAAACAGGCAAGAAACTTGAATTTTATAGAAGAGGGAAAAGAAGAGGATGAGGTGGATCCATGTAGGATGCCACATCACACATCCTCAACCCCAAACACCAAGTCAACTTCATTCTCCAATGCATAATAAATAGGTGGGTGAATAATATAACAAATTTACTTACACACTCAAACAAGTCCATACCCCATAAGGACTGAAATTAAATCATGTAAGAAAAGTGCAATTACAACATTCAACTTGACTGTAAAAATGCATAAAAAGGTCTAAATTTAACCCTCCAACCATAGGCAAGGTTGGTATTTAAATTTAAGAGGTATGGGACAAATTTAACTTGTCCCACAAGCCTCCAAAATCAGCCTCCAAGGACAAATTCGAATTTCCAAGGTGGAGTGTTTCACACTCAAAAGTTAACTTACACATCACTTACAAGGTCACTTAAACATTACTTACATATTACTTACACACTTTAAAACATGGGCAACGACTCTATTAATTACATTCTTATGACATCTTTTAATTAATTAACTAAACAATATGATTACTCACAATATTAACACCACATTAAATAAATAAAGAAAGGGGTAAGTGCACCACAAAATAAACACATGCAAAAATTAAACAAAAAGGACCAAAAATAAAAGAAATATATAAAATCCCTTGGTCACATTCAAAGGTGATCCCCCCATGGGAATCCCTAACACTAACAAACACACACACAAACAAAACTAGTTGCCATGGTGACCTTGTTGAATTCATCTAGAATTCCAATGTAGTTGGTCTCCAATCCCCCAATGTTTGTTGTGATAGTTTAACCTGTAAAACACAAATACCTCCTTCGGCCTCGTGGACATATTAGAACGTCCAAAATAATATAAATATAATTAAAATTCTAAAATTATCTAAATATATGAATCACAACAACATCAAAGCAATCTAACAATATCATTATAGTTTTATTAACAACTATATCATCATCCAATAATTTTTATTTCTAGGTCCACTCACAATATCCAAATATCACAAATCTGAAAAAACGTTCATCATATAACCATGTCCAACAAAGTATAACATCATCAACATATAAAGTGTCTCTAATAATCATCATGCATCATATAAGAATCAAATTCAACAATAATCCACGATCAAATATCTAACACCATACTAAATCAAAACTATAATAATGTCCATAATATAGTCGACAGTGTCATGATCGTGATCAAAAGGTGTCAAAGAGAAGTGGGCACTACATCACTCAAAACTCAATATTTCTTCATCAAATAAATTGTAAATTGTTCTATAAATTAAGGGTTTTCAAAAGAGCTATCAATCTAAATTTTCTAAGTATTAAAACCTAGCCAAAATATTCCTAGAAAACTGATTTCAAGTCGCTAGGGTTAGATAAAATTATATAAAATAATTCCAGCTCTTTCCTAGCCCCCAAATACACCAAAATATTAGCCCCTTGCTCTGAAATAATCAATAACACATGGCAGATTGCAGATCTATCATTTATGGCATCAAAACATAGTCAAATCATCACCAACCCAAGTCGTTATGGTAAGAATATTTGCAATAATAATAGAATAATTTAAAGGAGCAATATCAAATGATTTTCACACTCTAAACTTGGCGCCAAAACTGAAATAACTCCAGCAATAATGGCAAATCTGAAATTGATCAAAACCAGCTCACTAACTTCCCACGCAAGAGAGAGAGAGAGAAAGCATTAATGGGCATGCATCCCAACTCCAAGCATGGAGCATAAAATAAATATCATCATAACATAATAATAATAATGATCACTAACACTCCTTTTATAAGCAAGGAGGCACAAAATTCAAAATCCTTAGGAGAGGGAAATTATTAAATAAAAGCAGTTTGTTTTCCCTAGGTGTGGCGTCCCCTTTTCAAAGGGTGATTTTATCAATAAAAGCCACCTAAATATATTTATTTAATTAATTCCCCATTTAATTTTTATATTTTGGGAATTAAATTAAATAATCTTCATAATTAAATAATTAAATAATTATTGCTCCAGGCAATAATATTTAATTATTTAATAAAAATGCTCTCCTTCGCAACATCCCAAAGCCCACGGGGAAGTATAGGCTAGAGGTCTTCTAGAAATGGGGACATTACACTTTGCCCAACTTTGCTCTTTGTAGCCTCCGCCCGACTACCAAGCAAAAAGATCTTGCCTTTCATCCCCATTTCTAACATTTTAATGTGTTTCACAACCGTTGTGGTGGTTGTTGGGGCATGTGATATGAACTTTTCATCAATCCCCTTTGTAATGGAAAATTCACTTCTTTCTATTTCTTGAATTCACTAGAAACCTCTATCTTCATATTGATGTCCCATTTTTCTATATAATTATATTTTGTGAGTAAATCTTGTAACTACTAGTTCCCAATAAACCTATGGAAAACAAGATACCTATATGCATCCATATTTGCATGGTACAATATTTTGTATACCCAATGATTATAACGAGGACCTCCAAAATATAGCAAATGTTTTGAATATGCTCAGACCACTCCCTTGCATTTACACTTGCTCATTTTTGCTCACTTTTCCAAACATTGCTCTTTCTAGCATGCCCTGACTTCCAAGAAAAGGGATTTTGCCTTCCATCCCCCATTTCTAACATTTTAATAATGTGCTTCAAAACCGCCGTGGCGGTTGCGCAACTAACGCATGATGGTTTCCACCTACGCCGCATTGGTATTGTCAACCATTGTGGCAGTTTCATTAGCCCTCGTGGTGGTCTTGTTAACCATCACGGCAGTTACGTAACTGCCTCTTGCATACACCGGCAGTTTCGTACCGCTTTTCATGTTGAGTTTGTTTTGTTTTATGAGCATGAATTTTGGTCTTCAGTTTTAGATCACACAAGTGTTTTCCTTTGTTTTGACCTCAGCTTACTTCTCCCTTCCTCCACTCCACTTCAGTTCATCCCCTTGTGATCTAATCTTGACCCTTGATCAATTTTGATCTAGAGTTTAGATTAGAAATTGTTAGAAGCATTCTTTTCAAAAAAGATATGCATTCATTTCATCGACCCCCGGAATTTTGATTCGAGAGCACATACTATTGCACCCAGAGTTTTAACTTCCTACGACTTTTCAGCCAGAGACAGAGGATCAAAGCCAAAGGAGATTGCTTCTCATTCAAAGTACTCCCAAGGATTTGTTTGCTTCTTGCTTCCACCACAAGGAGGATACAGAGAGTTTCAGACCAGAATTTCTAGCCTCTTTGGACCAGCCACTGTCAGCTGCCATCCTACCTTCAAACTACATCCAAGTCATTCTATCCTCTCCTTGTTTCATTGTTGTTGTTGTTGTTCCGGTCGATTGAGCGTCATTGGAGATAGTTCTTCTTAGGGTATAGGCATCAACTTCAACCTAGCTATTTCCACCAATGGAAAGAGGTTGGTGTCTATTTGTTTGCTTATCTTTTACTTGTTAATTTAGTTAGATCTTTCTTAAATCATCTACAGAAAATAAAAAAATTGAAAACTCATTGAAAATAAAACAAAAAGAACTAACTTAGATCTCATTTGCACGTTAATTGTTTATAGCTTCATATTTAAATCTCCTTGTTTTGGGCTGATACCACACCTGGGATTTAGCTCCAGATTTGTGCTCATTCCATTTGAATCTTTGCATCTAGAGTTTAGATCCATTATAGTTGCATTCATTTTATTTCATTTGTGAAAGAAGAAAAAAATTGTTTTAGTTTTTCTTTTAAAAGGTCATTAGTTTAGATCATCTCTCCCTCTGGGATTTGTCTCACATCAAAGACTCATTTCAGATATGCATACTTTAGAGTTAGTTTACCTCAGTTCCATTCTAAGTTTAATATTTGTTTACTCATCCATTGTTTAGAAAAAATATTTTAAAAGGAAAAGACACCAAAAGAGAATTGTATATCACCTTTGCATCCATATAGCATAGATCTGAAATTGTATTTGCATTTAAGGAATTGTAGATCTATTTTATTTTCATTGTCATATCATTTAGATCTCTAAAAATCCTTGTTAGTTGCAGCATTAGTTTAGATCTACTTGTTGTCCCATAACATTTTAAGTCATTGAAAAACAACAAAAAGATAACATTGCATTGGCATTTTGTTTCATATCTGTGATAGTTTCTTGTGTATGGTTTGATTTTTGTTGTATTCATCTAATAGAGTAGAGTTAATCGGTAAACAATCTTTAATTTGTTTAATTCAACATAAACACAATCAAACACAACACCATTCACTCCAAACAAACCACAATATGTTCAAACACAACAAACTACACCTCCACAAATAAAACACAGTCATTAACACACTCCAAACACTATCAAAGCACCAAAAACATGTTGATACACAGAACAACAACCTCCCATTTTTCAAAATGTTTAATTCACATATCTCATATGGCTCCAAATCATGCCAAAATACATCTACAGTGTACACAGCTCCAGTTCAGACCGCATCATCTGAACAGCCCTAGATCAGGCTATACAATGCACTACGCTCTAATTCTAGCTTGTGGTGCACAATGGATAATCCCTCACACCCTTGGATGACTTTGGACAGCCAAGTTTTTTCTGATAGGGTAGGACGTCCCCACGTGTTCCTTCTCCTTTGGAGCCTAAAAACATCTAAGAAGACATTCTCGCCGAGTTGATGCATGAAGTCTTCCATTTCACACCTTCGCCCACCTTGATAGTCAAACAGTTGCATGTTCTAGACAACCAAGTGCCGCCACCACTGGCACTTCCACCCCTTTTCCTTCTCAGGAGACCTCAACAGCCCTTGGGGATTTGGTTCATCCTTATCCTCGGGTATAGCCTCATCTTCCTTTTCCTTTCACTTCTTGCATGACCATTCCTCACCCAATTGAACCACAAGCAAACAATTGACTTCCACTTGTCCCCCAACCAAACATATTTCCAAACTTCGACACCAACACTGATCAAGGACTCGAACCTTGGCCATCATTGAGACCAACTATTGTCTTACTTGCATGCACACCCAGTTTGCTGCCCTAGACAACCACTTTAGGAGAAAAAAGCATATCTGCTTTGACATAGAGCATCCACCTCACCCACATCATTAGTCATTCTCCTTCACATCATCTTCTTCCCACATTCTCTATCTACACAATCACATCATTCACATGTTGGTTGCCTCGGCCCGACCCACAAGAAGTCGAGTACACAAGTGTGGCCACATTGCGCTTTCTAGCGCATACAATATCCTCTCGTAATGGATGTTGAGAGGGAAGTAGCAAAAGGAATCTGTTCTACAGGAAAATAGTTTAGCACAAAAGTTTTGGGAGGATGTTTATGAAGAAACTTTCGCTTGAGTCTCGTATGCTCTCCAATGAGTTGATAGAAGCTTGACATGGGATGCTCTAGAGATGTGGGAAGTGAGATTGGAAGCAAGTGGAAGGGCCCTAAAGGATAAAGACCAAATTTAGGATTGTGAGACATGGTTATGATGACTGTGCATGATAGTGAAAACAAGAAAAACAAGAATCGAAAAGTGAGGGATAGAATAAAAAGTAACATTTAAGATGAAGATAGAACTTGAAGACAAAGTCGGAAAACAAAATTATAGAATCAATGAAAACATTTGGAGTTAGGAGATTTCCATATGTAATGGGAATGAAGATGAAGCTCCACACTGCAGAATTTGTGAAATAATGTGAATTGTGGATGGCCAAGAAGAAAAAAACATTTGGATGAAGATATTTCCTAAAAGGATCACAAAATTTGCAAACAAGTACATGGAATTGAAGCTGGACAAATATGGAAAAGGGAGGAATAGGATAAAAGGTGACATTTAAGAGGAAGACAGAAGTCGAAGACAAGGTTGGGAAAAAAATAATGAATCAATGAAAACATTTGGAGTTAGGAGATTTCCATGTGTAATGGGAATGAAGGTGAAGCTCCACGTTGGAATATTTGTGAAATAATGTGAATTATTGATGGCCAAGAAGACAAAAACATTTGGATGAAGATATTTTCTACAATGGTCATGAAAATTGCAAACATGTACGTGGAATTGAAGCTGGACATTTCAAAACATGAAAAAATTAGTACTTGGGTTATTAAGGGATGGTAATGCGATTGTCGACGTAGAATAGAACTAATAACATGAAAGAAATTGAACTCTTCATACGTTAAATTTGAAATTGAAGAGGTTTGTGAAAATGATGGAGACAAAACTTGTTGTTGCTACTTGGTAGTTTTTTATTCAAATATAGAAATATGAAGGTGATACCTCCTACCACATATGAGGAAGTGATGAATAGAAACATAGACAAAATTATATGCAAGAGAAAGAAAAAGCTATTAAAACTCTCTATGAAGACATGTCCAAACTAATGGAAGGGTCACAGACAAAAGAAAGGGACTATCAGCACATCTATAAAAAAATTATTACAATGCATCAGCAAGTAATACAATAGTCAAATTTAAAACAGAGTTGCATGGATACGGATATAGATATGGATACAAATAAAAATACAGCTATTTCTAAGACCCTTTGATATGGACACGGTTGGATACGGCATATATAGACAGATACACATAATATAGTATATTTAAAATATTATAATAATCTAGATTATAAACTAATTACACACTCCCAAACCACATGAAAAATAGGAAGTTGGGCAGTTAAAACAATTGCACGTTGTGCATGCCAAAAGAATATAGACAAAATGAAAGCAAAGAAGCTAAGCAAAACAAAGGAAACAAATCAAATAAAATCATAGTAGGTTGAGCAAAGCCAATGTGAAATTTTGAAGTCTTAGAGAAAGTTAGCATTCATTCGCCTCCAAGCCCTCAATCACTACCGCTAAAACGCATTTTAGGTCATATGCAGTTTTTCATTATCTTTTAGCCTTTTAAAAGGCCTTTTTAAGTTTTTTTAACTTTTAATCAGATATGGCTACAATTGGCTGGCATACCGTATCCAACTGTCTGATGCAACCCAATTATGAGTTCATATCTAGATATAGCCAAGTGTGGTATATGAGTTGTAAGCATATCTGTATCTAGCACCCAGATACACACGTAGATGTTGTATCTTGCAACAATTTAAAAAGTCCAAGGTTACATGGATATGGATATTAGATATGGATACAGACACAAATATGGATACAAATACAAATACAAGTAATTTCTAAGACCTCTTGATATGGATACAGTTGGATATGGCATATATAGACACATACACATAATATATCATATTTAAAATTTATAATAATCTACATTATAAACTAAAAGAAACTTTAATAATAATAATAATCAATCTTAAATTCTAAGCAAATTTATATAATAGATTAAAATTACAAACAAATTACACACTCACAACCCACTAGAAAGATAGGAAGTTTGGTAGTAAAAACAATTGCAAGTTGTGCATGCCAAAGGAATATAGATGAAATGAAAGAAAAGAAGCTAAGAAGACCAAAGCAAACAAATCAAATAAAATCATGGTAGGTTGAGCAGAGCCAATGTGAAGTTTTGAAGTAATAGAGCAAGTCAGCACTCATTCATCTCCAAGCTCTCAATTGTTACTGCTAAAACAAATTTTAGGTCATGTGCAGTTTGTTATTATCTTTTTAGCCTTTTGAAAGGCCTTTTTAAGTTTTTTACTTTTAAATCAGATAGAGGTACAATTAACCAGCAAACCATATTCTATTGTGTCTGATACAGCCCAATGATGGGTTCATATTTGGATACGGCCGGGTATGGTATTTTGGTTGTATCCAAGCCACTTTGTACATGTATCCGTATCCAGCACACAGATACACTTGCCCTAGCAGTAGAGGTGCTGTATCCTACAATAATGTAAAAACAATTTTGGAATAAAATCGTGTATGTTGAGGGACTTCATGTATGCAAAGAGAAAAGTAGGAATATATTTTATCAAATATTTATCCAAAACAGGAACAATGAAAACCGCAATTGTGCTAGTGGTCAAGACTAGCAGACCATGATGAAAATTATGGTCTACAACATAGACCAAATGTAATATCCCTGTCAAATAACTTTAGATAAATCTGGATATTTACACGAAACCCAAGGGCAGTAGTATGAAATACTAACTTCTATGACAATTGCAATCATCTATTTTTTTTTAACAAAAACAGCAACCGCAATATGCAGGAAAAACAAAGTTTATTTATTTATTTCAAATCAGCTTTAATGAAAACACTAGAATGTCTTAATACAATTTCTCTCACAAAAGATAGGAACATGCAAACTACTTTGACTAATCACTACTTCCAAATGTGGCGCCAGTACTGAAATTCGTTCCCAGAGGCGGACATCCTAGTTGTGCTTGTTGTTTTGCATGCTAGAACAGCCTTGAATATGATGCCCTGGCTGAATTCGATGAACACCTGTACCTTGAATGACCACTGCAACCCCTAAATGGAATTTCCAAGCTTAGATATGAGGGATTTCATCCTCAGATCTATATGCAAATGAGGGTTTTCGTCCTCTATTGCTAATGTAGAAGCAAAAGCTACTTGCAAACAATGAAGTAGTTGATAAATTTTCAAGATGAATGTAATAATAAACCCCAAATCTGCCTTTATAACTTCCAAGGCCTTCTCCAAAGTTGGCGCCCCCTCCTAAAAATAGGAATAAACAATATAAAATTGTTTTATCCTCTCTCCCATGTTGGCGCTCCATCCTAAAAATAGGAATAAACAATATAAAATTGTTTTATCCTCTCTCCCATGTTGGCACTTCATCCTAAAAATAGGAATAAACAATATAAAATTGCTTTATCCTCTTTCCATCCTAAAAATAGGATCTTGATGCTCATGCAGCCCATTCTATCTTTGGTGCCCCATAATAGAATGCTTTATTTAATTATTATTCTATCTTTAGCGCCCCATAATGGAAGACCATCATCCTATTATTACTTTATTTATTTATATTTATGCTTTTTTGGATTAATAATATAATTTAAGTGTCCTTTTCCAATTAAAATATAAAAGTACCCTTGAACCACTTAAATTAATTTATTTCCCTCTTTAATTTCCCCTTAGCCTACGGAAAATAATACGAATAGACTTCAGCATCCCGAATCAATTAATTCTGAAAAGGAACATTACGGTTTGCCCTTCCTGAATTGGTTTCCCTCAAGCAATTGCAATTCTTTTCTACAAATACCCAGATCCCAAACTCGCGTGTTCACATAATTTGGAACTTGTGTGAACGGATTTATGTGCCCTTTGCCACTCAAAGTGTTCTTCACTCTATCACCATTTCCACTATGTTGTCCATGATGACCACACATCTGAAATGACTTAGTAGGAAGCAACAAATCCACAACACTTTCATACCTTTGGCTATCCTCAACTTGTTCACCTTCCTTTGTCAAATGAAGCTTGGTTGAGATATCTTCACATCCCCAACCTTGTTACTCGGAACTTCTGGGTTAAGATCAACATTCTTCTTCACCTTGAACTCTTCACATTCAACAAATGAATCTTGTTGACGCATGCAAACATTAGAAGTCAATAAAACATCTTCATGATTCTTGCTAAAGTCATGAACATAGTCAATTTGCTTCCCATAGGTGGTTGTTCTGAAAATTCCAGCAAACTGAAAATCAACATTAGCAACCAAGTAAAGCCCTTTTTCATGTTCATGCCCCTCAACATGGTCTTCTTGGAACTCCACCCCAAAACCTTCTTGCAGATCTGATTTTTCTTTCTTCGGTTCATGCCCCACGATTTCTTCCTCTCCTCATCACTAAGGGAGAACTCTTATTAGATCCATCAAAAGTAGGGAGTGACAACTTCCCTAAAGCTGTTGCAGGTCTCTCTGATTAGTTTGTGGCCTAGGTTCAACTCTTGGTCCACCCCTACTTTCCTTCAGATTAATAAAATTGGTGAGGGATATGGCATCTCTAATCTCACGGAAGTACCTTGTACTCCTCATAGCTAGCAGCAATATCATTTGCTATGGTAGGCTGAAAATTTGCCTCCCGAATTGCTTCCTCTCTACATAGGAAGTTAGGTTGAAAGGGCCTAGTACCAGAACCAATGGTTGTTCTCTGATAGAGTTGGTTACACTTCACTCTGAAGAGCTTCCCTCACCATTTGGAGCCCTTTGCACATTTGTGCCCTACATAACTTGGATTAACTGACCCATCATATTAGCTAACCTATCTTGTCATGTCCCTAAACAAGTCTGTCAAAATTTGGATCCTTGTTACCCATAACTTTTGGCTGTTTTGTACCCTTTTTTCCTCCCTTTGGTAGTACCTAACTTCTCTGTCACTACCCTGCATGAAGTTCAAAGTTGCAAAAAAGAATTATCCACAAGTTGGGAGGAAAATTAGTTTTGATACCGTTGTAATTTCTCTATCAAATAACTTTAGATAAATTTGGATATTTGCACGAAACCCTAGGGCAGCAGTATGAAATACTAACTTCTATGGCAGCTGCAATAATTTTTTTTTTAAATAAAAACAACAACCGCAATATGTAGGAAAAACATATGTTATTTTTTTATTTCAAATCAGCTTTAATGAAAACACTAGAATGTCTTAATACAATTTTTCTCACAAAAGATAGGAACATGCAAATTGCTTTGACTAATCACTGCTTCCGAGATGTGGCACCAGCACTGAAATTTGTTCCTAGAGGAGGACGTCCTAGTTGTACTTTCGGTTTTGGATGCTAAATCAGCCCACGAATATGATGCCCCAACCTGAACTGGATGAACATTTGTACCCTGAATGACCACGGCAACCCCTTAATGGAATTTCCAAGCTTAGATATGAGGGACTCCGTCCTCATATCTGTATACAAATGATGGTTTTTGTCCTTTATTGCTGATGTAGAAGCAGAAGCTACTTGCAGACAATGAAGTAGTTCATAAATTTCCAAGATGAATGTAATAATAAATCCCAAATCTGTCTTTATAACTTCCAAGGCCTTCTCCAAAGTTGGCGCCCCCCCCACTAAAAATAGGAAAAACAATATATAATTGTTTTATCCTCTCTCTCATGTTGGCGCCTGCATCCTAAAAATAGGATCTTGATGCTCATGCAGCCCATTTCTATCTTTGACGCCCCATAATAGAAGTTCGTCATTCTATTATTATTTTATTCTATTTCTACTTTTTTGGATTAAAAATATAATTTAAGTGTCATTTTTCCAATTAAAATATAAAAGTACCCTTGGACCACTTAAATTAATTTATTTCCCTCTTTAATTTCCCCTTAGCCTACGAGAAAATAATAAGAATAGGCTTCGGGTATCCAGAATTAATTAATTTGAAAAGGAGAACATTACACCAAACTAGTGAACTTAATAAATAATCAGAAAAATACATGTGTAGTTCAAACAAGAGACCATAGAAAGAGTATCACGACGAAGTTCCGAAAGGGAGGAGAGGTCAAAGAAAGCGCAAATAGTGATTGGAAATGATGGAATAAAATGGTAATCAAAAGAAAAGGATGTGTTTGAACATGAACCAACCTGCATTCTAGTGAATGCACAAGAATGTGAGAAAGGATATGATATTTTTTATTTTCAGCCAATTGCTGAAGATGATCAAAACCAACCCAATTTTGAATAATGAATGGGGGAGAAGGATGAAGGTCCAATTGTGCAATTAGAAGACTTGGTTGAAGATTATAATAATAAGCATAAAGACTAATAGAGGAATAATGAGCATTGACAAAGAGACGTGTTGACTTTGGGTTGCTGGAAGAAGATATGGATGGGCCAAGTCGCAAAGAACTCTAAACAGCCCATCATGTAAGTCTTCTAGTAGGCATTGCTAAACAGATGGCTAAAAAGAGTACGTTAGGCAGCTTATAATCTGTAAGGATTTCCCAAGCACATTGAATGGAGTAATAGATGACTTAAAAGAAGGATTAATGGCGTGCCAAGGGAAGTGAAGGAGGGCTCAAAAGGCCAACAAAATCATGTGGCAGGCTAGAAGATGGGTTAGAGAGACAGAAACCTTGAAAGAGATTGTAGACAACCTTGTCAAACTGTTACAAATAGCTATGGAAAAGGACGCACATGGTCAGTGTGAATAATGCAAACCATCTCCAACAAGGTCAGATGTTTAAGAAAAAATGGAGATGGAAAAGATCAAGGGTAGTCAATATCAAGATGAGTTTGGAATGCTTACAGAATGAATGTCAAGGCGACAAGTTTAATGATGTAGATACCACATTTTTCTGTGAATAAATATTGATGTAAAAGTGTAAAGCTGTAAGGATGTCACTTGGCAAGAGAAAATTTATTTGTTGTGATTCCTGATAAGTGAAAAGACACAAAACAAGTTGAGAAAGTCTCCCAGATAACAAGTATAAATATTAAAGACATCAAGCTTCTGCACTCGATAATGTTAGAAGAGTAGCTTCAGGATATCTGATAAAGTTGCGTACAAAAAGGATTAGAATTGACATTTCGAACCACACATTGTGGTTCATCATCAGGATGAATGATTAGAAAACAGATTAGTGCTCCTAATATAGATAACCCCAATTACATTGAAGAGCCAAGGTCATTAATTATAGCATTTAATTTTTAGTGCTAGAAATGAATAATTAAGGCCTTTGTCATTTCAGATCAAACCATATATGAATTATTTAGTTAGTTAATTATTAAACAATTGATTCATTACAATCACTATGTGGTTTGAGCATGTAAATAATCAGTTTCCATGATGCATTGAGCTCCCAGCCATTGCAATTCAGATTGGTAGGATTCTTGCAAATTTCAATAGCTCCTCTGCTTTTTCTTTTCATGTAGTGGTCCTCCTTCACCAAAAACCTTGGTTTGTCTAGACTTCATGGATATGTCATGTGAAGACTTGTCAGCATGTTCTGCTAGTGCAGACATTTTGATGCAGTCTCAATGAATGTCTGAGCTATGTTCCTTAAATATCCCCTGGAAAGATCTCCCTGTCTCACCAATGTAGGGAGGCCACACATACAGTCAACGCAATATAACCACCATTAAATGCAGGCTCGAGTGGGTCTTGGATGCTATAATTATCTTGGCCTTCATTGTTAATGGGCTTATCTTTATCTATATAAGGAGACCTAATCTAACTTCTAATCATTCATCCTGATGATGAACCACAATCTGTGGTTTGAAACATCAACTCTAATCCTTTCGGTACACATTTTTTCTGGAAGATACTCTTCAAAGTATATTTATTATAACTAACTTCTATTTCTGCCGCATCTAGCCACCACCCGTAAACTCCCTGTTGATCTATCTCCAAAATCATCCATACGCCTATAGTTTTTTTATCAAATGGGCCGATTGTCACTATCCAACTATTCTCTTTTACATGTTCAGAATGAACTGAACTCGCTCTCAAGGCCTTCAGTACATGGTAAAAGAAGCCAGCTGCTAACTCTTCTATTGTTATTCTTTTTCAGTAGTAACCATAATATTTATTGATCATCCCATGGTTTAGTCTTCTTTGAAGAGGAAGAAAATTAGATTTGTTGCAAGTTAATTAAATTTAACCTACAAATTTTTAAATACAAGAAAATGAACTTCATATGATATCTGAAATAACACAAACTTAGAATTTCAGGATCAATGTTCTTCGATCAAACCTTCTGCTTCAGCAATGTCTGCTACATGTTTAAAGAATTCCAATCCTTTCATAAAATTTTTCACTTTCCAATCTCTGTGCAACCTCTGTTTACCATCTTCATTTAAAATATTCCATCCTGGGATCTATATAAAGCAGTGGAAATTTTTAGCACTATCAAAGATTGAAAAAAGAAGCTACATCGATCATAACAAAGTAGCTGGCAGAAAATAAGAGTGAATAACGAAGAACGTAACCGTTTGGAATTTCACCTTCTGTAATAGCTCCTCTGCAGCTTTTATGGACATGGGTTTCAAGTTATTTGACTCGCATGGCACACACTTTTTCTTAACCAACTCTGTTTTTCAAAAGAAACAAGGACTGTTTTAGTGCAACAAGAAACAGAAGCTGCATTGTTGTATAATGCCTCAAATTTTAACATTCAGTGTCAACCTTTGTAATGCGTACATAGTTTGAAAAGATTTGCAAACAATTCATACAGCTGTAGAATCCAATGTCAAAACAGGAATAAGGCATAAAAGGATAATTTCAAAGCCATTAAACAACTTATAATTACCAGATCATGTCATACCATATGTAAAATTAATAGCCTCTTAAACAGAGCCAAGAACACGTGTAATGTGTCAGACATTGAGCATGCTTCAGCACATTATAAAATTTCATATGTTTATTTACCAGAAAGGGTGACTTTTGAAAAATAAAGATATTAATTTATCTATTTATGTTTCTTTTGTTAACAACACTGCCACCAGAGGGTACTTAGACCATTATATCTCTTACCAATGGAATAAAGAAATGATTGAAATTTTGTATTTTCTTGAATGAATAGTTTTATTAATAAGTATTTTAGCCCGCCCTTGTCTAAAGTTATTCAATATCCACTTGTCACTTATCTATTCATGTTGGTTTGTGCAGAGATGTAAGCAAACATATACAGAGGAATGTCAAATGTGAACACTCCCTCGAGAGAACAAAGACAAACTCAAACTCATGACTTATGCTACACAGCATACTGGTAACTTTTCGCATGTAAAAAGCGAGACATGAGCACAGAATCAAGGAAAATTATGAAAATATGAAAGACCCAAATCAAAAGGTGTTTGAGCAGTGAACAATTTACAAACCTTTATCTTGAGAACATTTAGTAACCAGACACAAAAAATTTCCGGCAGGTGACATTTTATGACTGAGCGTGGCATGACTGATAGGAAGTAACCTTCCAATCAAAATCACATTGCCTGGATTTCTATGCATCTGTCCAATCCAAGCACAAAATTTCCCATCAGAAATCAGCTTATGGAACATAAGATAGCATATAATTGCAAATGGCACAGTAATAGATAGTTTATCATTAACCTTTGGTCATATATTTTTCAAATCAAACCTGACTCTTTCTAAAAGACCAAAGCCTGCTTTCATTCCAAAAAAATTGGATAAGCATAGTACAAAGCTTTTTTTTAAAGAGTGCCAAAGAAAATGAGAAGCAACATTCTGTCAATAATGCATTTTCTATGAGGCACAAAAGCAGCTATTATATTTCACTGATTTGCAGGCTTAGTGTGGAAATATTAATCTCAATAATCTAATAGAAAAGGTAGATCAAATGTCCAATATCTGATTGTATAGTATGATAAGAGAACTTATACCATCCTCGAGTTTAAATTACTGAAAATGATTGTAGAAGAAGCCCATATACTTCTAACAGTAGGTCAATCAGGGATCTTAAAGGCAAAGTAGTTTCCAAATAATAAGCAGTTGACTGTGGAAGGAAATACTAAGTAGGTAATCACAGCCAATACAAACTCAATTGTAAAAAATATTCTTTATATATTAATTAACTCATTACGAACTATTAGCTATTTATTAACTAAGTTTGGTTGTAACCTCCTCAACCATTTTGTAATTATCTCTTGCATGATAAAATAATGGACACACAATCTACCAAAGTGAGCATTCCGGTTTCTGTTCATTCTTTCTCCATTTACATCTTCTAAAATTGGTATTAGAATCATTGGTGCTCGAAGGGCTCGCAGTTCGAGGAAACTCTTGGCATAGAGTACATATGGCAAGGAAGAAGACTGCAGGGGTTGAAGTTCAAGGAAGCCCTGAAAAGGGTACAACCTGTAAAAGACGATTTTTGAAGGTGCAAATTGTGGCGTCGAGGCATACTCCATTAAAACATCATTGCAAATTTTTTGAAGAATTTTTAGCGTTGCTCAAGCAGTTAGGGCACAAAAATAAAGAATTGTGATTTTCAAAGCCTGTTAGGGCTTACATTTCAGTAAAGGAGAAGAGAATCTCGTCTAGGGCATGACAGGAAGGGAAAAACCCAAAATCACCAGCGATTTTACAACACAATAAAAATATAGTTGTTTATAACCAAGTTTGGAGAAAAACGTGAGTTTCTCAAAGCAGAATACAATGTGAAAATCAAGATTTCTAGGACATTTAATTGTGTTGTTAGGGCATGTTTTTGTCCAGAATCATGCTGAAGAGAAAAACATGAGTTTGAAGGCTGTTAGGGCATGTTTTTGCATAAATGTGTAATGTCCCCTTTTTCGAACTAATTCATTTTGAAGACTTCTAGCCCATTCCACTTCCCGTGGGCCAGAAGAAGGTGAACAAGGGAAGTATTTGTTGATGTTTTTAGTCCTTTTTGTGAGCATTTACATTTTTCTTTAGTGTTTTCCCTTGTGAGGCAGGTCGGCTGGGTTGGAGGAATAAAAAGGCAAATTAAAAGATAAAGCAAGCTTCATTATGAGGTCGGTCATGGGGAAACTTCCTCATGAGGTTTGGCGCCACCAAGAGGATATATAAGGGGTCGCTTGGGCTCATTTTGGGCATGCATCTTTATTATAATTTTACACTACTTGGTTTTGGGGCTGATTGCTCTATTCCATTCCACTAGAGGGCAAAAACCTTTGGTGTGGCACACAAGGAGGACGAAACCCTTCCTTGTTCAAGTTGGAGAACAAAAACTCTCCAATTGGTAGTTCTAAGGGCTGCAAAGAAGGTGGTCTTGTTGGTTTGCAGCTGGGATTTGGAGGAAGAGTTGTCAAGGTCTTCTACATTCATTTTGCACCCTCTCCTCGGGTGGCGGCTTGGGTGGTGGAGGATAGTATTTGGAGTTGATATTCTTGTTCCTCGTATTTTATAAGGCCGGAATCTACATTTTGGGGTTTGGAATCATCATTTCCAGCCCTTAATGTGAGTTGTACTTCAGCTATCATTTATTTAATTTCCAGTTGTGTTTATAGGTTGATTTCTTGGTTGAAAATTGTTCTAAATTATTCTTAAAGTGCCTCTACATACTTCGGATGATGTGAATGGTGATATATTGATGAATTAATGCTTTTTCCTTGTTGTTCTAAAAATCGTAAATTGTTATTCATTGTTATCTTTTTCAGTTGGCTGATATAAAAATTAGAATATTTTCAATTTGGGTTTGTGTTATTTCATTGCTTTTCAGTTCATCCCTAGAAAGGGACATTACAGTGGTATCAGAGCTTCGATCCTCCCATCTTGGAGGGTTTCATTGAAGTAAATAAATGGCGAACATACATTTTGATGATGCTAGGGTTGAGAGGTTTGCCCTAGGGCAAGAAAGATTGGTGAATAAGATGGCACAGTTGATCCATGCCATGCAAAACCTAAATGGTGAAGGAAGCTCTTCAAGGGCAAGCAATAATATTCAGCCACCAAGAATCGTGAGTGATTCTTCATCTAGGTCATTCGGCCTACCTTCCTCCCAAGAAAGGAAGTCATTCCGGTGGTTGAAACACAACATTCAGTGGGTCATAACATTGTGGCCAGCTATGAGGAGTATAGGGCCCTTCAGTGAGATTCATGATGCCCTATCACTTGCAGAATTCATAGGAGTGAACAAAGGAAGAGCAAGGCAAGGACCTAGGTCTCAGGCACCACAAAAGGATCTTCAACATGCGGAGAAAGGAAGAGGAGAACTTCCAAATTGCAATGGCGGAGCAAGAAGAAAAATCAGGGCTGCAAGTAATGGAGAGAGAACAGCCCATGGAGGAATCTACCGTGCCAAAGGAAAATGGGAAAGATGTTCCAGCCAAAGAGGAAAAGGATTCTCCCTTGGTGATAAGGCAAGAAGAAGAAATCATAAAACAAGAACAAAAGAAGACCAATATGCAACGTGAAGGTAAATATTCTTTGACAATAAATGATGTTTTATTGATTTCCAATGATTGCATGTGGCGGCAATGTAATGTCCCTTTTTGGGCTGCAAATGGAGAAAAAGGGTTTACAGGCCATCACCACAAGATCTGATCTAAAAATACCTTCAAGCACTCACACAACAAACTGAAAATAACTCAAAATATCTTAAGAATGATCAACCAATATAAAATCTGCAGTCTCCTAGGGCAGCGAACTGCCTATGAGATTCGAATCCACTTTTCACTATGTAAATCAATGTAGAATGCCACGAAATAATTTATCTTAGCCACGGCAATATTTATGCATCACAAATACATCAATTATTGAAGAAATATCTGATAAACACAGCTAGAATTAAATATTTATGACAGCAGTAGTTGTGTCATGTCCCCTTTTCAAATAAAGAAAAATAATAAAGTTAATGTTTTTAAGTTGTCAAGTCACTCACTTTTTATTAAAAAGGTGACAACTTAATATAACTTTATTATTAAAATAAAAATAAAGGTGACTTTCCAAATAAAGTAAAAGCCAACAATAAATTAGAAGATGGAAAGTCACTTTAGTAATCCCACATGGAGCGCCCAACTTGGGAAAAGGCAATGGAAAATTATAAAAGGAGGGGTTGGGGTTTCATTTGAGACATCTTTGGTCATTTATCTAATTTCACTTTGGAGAGTTGAATGCATTTGCTTTCACTTTCAGCCATAGAGGATGAAAACCCTCCTTGGTATCCTATTGGGGACGAAAGCCCTCAATAGAATTCAGATTTGAGGATGAAAACCCTCGGGCCTAAACATTTATTGGGTGACTTTGTTTGGAGGTCACATTTGGGCACAAAGATCAGATTTTTAAAGCTAGGGCACATTTTTCGGGCACGTTTTCTACATTTCCTGCTTCAGATCTGCATTCCAAGCAAAGAAATTTATCTTAGCCGCGGCAATATTTATGCATCACAAATACATCAATTATTGAAGAAATATCTAATAAACACAGCTGAAATTAAATATTTATGACAGCAATAGTTGTGTCATGTCCCATTTTTCAAATAAAGAAAAATTATAAAGTTAATGTTTTTAGTTTGTTACGTGACTTTTTATTAAAAAGGTGACTTTCCAAATAAAGTAAAAGCCAACAATAAATTAGAAGATGGAAAGTCACTTTAGTAATCCCACATGGAGCGCCCAACTTGGGAAAAGGCAATGGAAAATTATAAAATGAGGGGTTGGGGTTTCATTTGAGACATCTTTTGGTCATTTATCTAATTTCACTTTGGAGAGTTGAATGCATTTGCTTTCACTTTCAGCCATAGAGGACGAAAACCCTCCTTGGTATCCTATTGGGGACGAAACCCCTCAATAGAATTCAGATTTGAGGATGAAAACCCTCAACATCTATTGGGTGACTTCATTCGGAGGTCACATTTGGGTGCAAAGATCAGATTTTCAAAGCTAGGGCACATTTTCCAGGCACATTTTCTACATTTTCCGCTTCAGATCTGCATTCCAAGCAAAGAAATTCAGCCAGTGGAGAGACATCTACCAAGACTTCAAGCAGGGACAGCTAGGGCACGATTTGCAGCCATATCTAGGGCTATCTACACTTTGTGGGATTTCAGACTGGCATTTAGGGCATCATCCGTGGGAAGATTTCTTTGATTCAGGTTGCATATTCATCATTTGGCCTCTTCATGCCACCCAGGGTGTTATCAGAAAATTGTTGTAATCATACACATGTATTTTCTTGGTTTTTGGGTGTGAAAAATAAATAAGATAAATTCAGAACCTTGCTAGAAAAATTATTTTCTTTCATGATTATGTTCCTAGAGGCTTCTTGGATGTTTTAAGCCTTCTGGGTATTCTAGATTACAAATATTTTGATCAATAAATAGAAATTTCAGAAGTGTACATTTTTGGTATCAAGGGTTTGAAATAAAAATCAGGACATTATCTTATTCTTGGCATTAACAGCTGATTGTTGTCATAAATTTCAGTCTGTTATATTTTTGCAAAAAGGTTTGTGGGAATCTGATTTTACCCTAGGCACTAGGGTTTGGAGAATTAAATTACTGAATATTCATTCTTTTCCAGAATTTATGTAATGTCCCTTTTAGGGCTGAAAATGGAGAAAAAGGGTTTCTGAGACTATCCCTAATAGATCTGATCTGAAAACACCTTGAGGGACACACAACAAATTGAAAATAGTTGAGAATAAACAAATTCAAAATTTGCAGTCTCTTAGGGCAGCGAACTACCTATGAGATTCGAGTCCACTTTTCACTATGCAAATCAATGTAGAATGCCACGAAACAATTTATCTAGCCACGACAATATTTATACATTACAAATACATCAAAAGATTGAAGAAATATCTTATTAGCACAGCTGGAATTAAATATTTATAACAGCAGCAGTCCAGCCAAACCGAGGGCTAGGAAAAATAGTAAATCTTCACCAAAATTCACCAAAGTCCATATTACGGCCTTATAAATTATGTCGAACAAGAATATGTAATATCCCCTTTTGGGATATTATGCAAATCTGCAAAAATTAATTATCCGGATCACCCTAGGAAGATTAGATCTTCTTAGTTTGACCTCAAATAACCCAATGTTGGCAATAATACAACCCAAAGTGGGGTTGGAGTATGCCAAGGTGGTGGGTTAGATGGGAAAACTAATTAGAATGCTAATATTACCCAGATCTGATTTTTAACAGCAGATAATTAATTAAAATTCAAACCCCAACTGCTGCAATTTTCCAAAATTAATTCCTGCTTAACCATCCAAGCAAAAATCTTCAAACTTTGGATTTTGGGCCACAAAAATATGAAGAACAATATCCCAAAACCAGTTTTTGCACAACCAACATAAAACCCTAATTTTGCCCTAAAAATTAGGTCGCCCAGCACATTTAGGGCATCCAATTAACCCCAAAAATTATAAAATCATTTCCCCCTTATTTCTCCTAATTTCTACAATCAAATCCACTATTAAAATGACCCCAAAACAGCAGATCTGAAATAAATATTAATTTGTAACAACCAAAAGCTTGCAGACAGCTGAAATCTTCTAAAATTCATAACTTGCTCATTACTCCATATTTTGCCCTCAAATAAATTGCAGAATTTTCTATAAATTAAGAGTTTTCTAAAGAGCTATCATTCTGAATTTTTGAAGCACTGCAACCCTTCCAAAACAGCCCTCAAAATCATAAATCCAGTCGCTAGGGTTAGGATAAATTTATTAAATAATTTCCAGCACTTTCCTAGCCTCCAAACACACCAAAATATTAGCCCCTTGATCTGAAATAATTAATAAAACATGGCAGATTTCATATCTAGCATTTATGGCATCAAAACATGATCAAACCATCACCATTCCAAGTCGTTATGGCTGAATTAATTGCAGCATTAACAGCAGATCATTAGCACTATAAAATCCTTCCAAAAGCACTTAAAATGGAACCCCAACATGCAGATTTAACTCGGCAAATTAATGCACCAACACATAAGCCAAGTCGCCAATGTTAGAATGGAGAAAACAATGCATTAAACACACTTCAACACAATAGAGCACAATAAAGGAGAACAATAGTGTCTTCAATATCTTCAACAATGGCTCCAAGTGAAGCTTACAATGAGAGAGAGAGAGCTAGGGCATACATCCCATTACTCCAAGCATGGAGTGAAATCAAAAGATTCATCAAACATAAGTCTCATAATGATCCCAAACTCTCCTTTTATAAACAAGGAGGCACAAAATTCGAAATCCCTAGGAGAGGGAAATCATTAAATAAAAATAGTTTATCCTCCCTAGGTGTGGCGTCCCCTTTCTAAGGGTGATTTTAATATTAAAAGCCACCCAAAAGTTATTTAATTAATTCCCTTTTTAATTTTGCATTGTGGGAATTAAATTAAATAAATTACATAATTAAATAATTATTGCTTTGTAATGTCAAATGATAAAAATCACTCTCCAGGCAATAATATTTAATTATTTAATATATTTTTCCCCTTCGCTGACATCCCGAAGCCCACAGGAGAGATAGGCTAAGGGTCTTCAAAAATGGGGACATTACGAATATCAAAGAATAAATGAGTTATGTGCCCTAGAAGGCACCGAACCAACACCAAACCCTAGTCGCTCCCCTAGGGAAGAGCTCCAAAAAGCATGCAAAGCTTTTGTAATCCTTCTTAATGTCCTTGATCCAAATCAGCAAGCAAGTCTTCAAGAGATATCTTCAATTCACCCACATGGAGAGTTTTTGTTCTCCACCAAGCCACAAGGAAGGCTTATGTCTTCCTTGGATGCCACACCGGGGTTTTCATCCTCAAGTGGAAAAGTATTGAGCAACTTGCCCAACAAACCAATTGTAGATGTAAATGCGCCAAAGATGATCTCCAAATGAGGTCATACAACCTCGTTTATACCCCTTGTTTGGCGCTAAAGGCCAATTAGATGAGGACCGACCTCTTAAGCTTCACTTTATCTTTTAATTTACCTTTTTAATTCCTCAAACACACGGTCGACTTACCTCATAAAGAAAAAACATTAAAACTAATAAAAGAAAATTGAAATGAAGTGCAATTCCTTCCCTTGTTCACTTATTTTCCTTCGCCACGGGAAGGGAATCGCAAGAAGTCTTCATTTGGCCTCAATTCAAAAAAGGGAACATTACAATTTATTGTTATTTGAGTTTGCATACTTCCAAATTTTATTTTTAGGGTTCGGGAAAACCCTTTTGGTACTAATTTTGTCTTGAAAGGGGACATTACAAGTTGAGCCCAAACCAAGGGCTAGAAAAAATAGTAAATCCTCACATAAATTCTCCAAAGTTCATATTACGGCCTTATAAATTATGTTGAACAAGAATATCAAACCAAAATAGTGAAATCAGCCCTAAAACATATCAAACCCTCCACCCATGCAAGTCGCCTAGGGTAAGAAGGGGAAAACCAGCAATAAACCACTTTGAAGCACTTTGGAAACCCCATATGGGATTCCCCTCAAGCTTGAGGAGTTTCGTTCCTCAATCTTCCAACAATGGAGGTTTTCGTCCCCAAAGTTGAGCCACACTAAAGGTTTCGTCTTTAGTGGAGAGTAGGGCACACTGTGCACAAACTCAAGATATCAATCTTTAGAATAAACATGCATAACCTTTTCAAATGAACCTTCATGTCTTTATATATCCTCAAGTGGCGCCAACATCAAAATAGAAGCCCAATGCATAGGCCGACCTTCAAGTAATTCTATTTCTTCATTAACCTCTATGTAGGCTCTCCAACCAAGGTCGGCCCATAAAGATTAGAAGTCCTTCCACCATTTTCAAATCAATTAAGAGGCCTTCATGCCCAACTCGCCATAAAAGTATTTAAAAATACTTTTACACTATTACATCAAGTAGAATTCATCATCCATTGAGCCAATATTGACCCAAACAAAGACATAATGGAAACTAGAAGAAATATGAATGCAATTCTCATTATGTCCCATTTAGGGACGTTACAAACAAGATAGTGAAGGAAAATTAGATCTACAAGAGGTTCATGAGGTTAATTTAATGAAATTTAAATATTTATTATAAGACTAAGATCAAATGAATACAACAAGAATAAGCAAGATCTATCATGCAGAAACAAGCAAATGTGTACAATAGTGAGATAAGAGTGACTTAGCTTGTATTCGGAAATCTAAGTTGATTCTAGGCTAGAAACTGAGTGGAGCAGTCGAAGGATTGGATATATTTCATCGGAAGACTAGGATCCGAAACTCCTTCGGAGGACGGGACTACATAGATTGGGACAGGATCACTCGGGCGCTTGTGTGCAATTGGGCGTTAGTGTCTTGATAACAACTCTACTTCTGATCTTTTCAAGGCCTTAACTTATATTCTTCCTTTCGCTCTTTACCACATCTACTTCATTGTAAGGTTTCATTGTTGCACTTGAACCAAGTAAAGCAAACCCTAGTTACCTGCACAAGGCTCAAACAAACATTAGATGAAATAAATAATGCATATGCTTGATTCAAAATGACCTCGGCGGTCACCCCAATGTGATTTTCACCGAGCGTTGCACTACATTTCAGACTCTATGTAGTTCTAGTGTGTGTGTGATTGAATTGTGTCCCTTGAAGCTAGGTTGTCTTGTGCCAGTCGCACCAAGATAGCGGGCTACGACTACTTTTCCCACTAGATGTATGTGTGAAATGGAATTCAAAAATAGCCCCTCTATGCAGTAAATAATGCAGCCCAAATGCAGTCTTTGAATGTTGCTCTTTGCCCAAGTAGTAGATAGTAATACCCCAAGTTGTCCAGCCCCTAATAATAGTGAGTGAGTCATGTATATATATGATTCCCTTGTTTGAATTTCGTCATTAAAAACCAAAAAAGCTGACCCAAAGTGATAAGAAAGGTTTTAGAAAAAATAACAAGTAATATGGCAATTTAAATTTGAGAAAATGAGGGAAAAGGACAAAAGCGCCCAAAGGGGACAGTAGCACCTAGGTGAACCTGTCCCTAATGGGCGGTACTGTCCGAGATGCTCAGAGGATATAACGAAAATACAGAGTTGGGTCATATGTTTTCCAATGTCCAAAAGTAAAGTAGTCATTCGAGAAAAGCAAATGATAAGAGTATAAAAAGGATAAAGCAATGTAAAAGCAAAACAAGTGTTGTTAATGTCTAGTTTTCTTGCTTAGGAATCATGCATATAATGACATACTTAGAGGTATGATGTACATAGAAAGTGTGTGATTTTGTGACTACATTTTCCCCACTTTATGCTAGTGAATGAATATTCGGTAGCATAAAGTAGATAGGAAGAGTGTACCTTGTGGAGAGCCGAAGGAGTTATAACCGATAGCGTGCCAAATGAGGATTGTACTTGATATCGTGTCAAATGAAAATTGTAGAATGTGTGTCGAGGAATCTAGAATGATAAGAATCCTAAAGGTGACCTTGTGTGCGTAGTAGAAATGATGTATGTGTTTGTTGCTTGGATATTGCCTTTGCCGGAGCATCTTGTGTTTGAGAATGTTCCTAGTTCCATTTGTCTGTTGCCCTTTTGTCGAAGTAAGGTTGGACCTACAAAATAAGATAAGTGTAGTCAATGCTCATGATAAATGAAATTGAACTTTAACTTTGTAAATGTGAAAATAGGAATGTGCATTGAAAAACAAGTGAATCAAGGATAGAATACACTTGTGTGTCATGAGAGAAGAGATAGAATTGTTCTTGTATGTTTGTTTCCTTGGAGATGGTTGGAATAATACTAAGGATTTAGGCGTCTTGTCACCAAACTGAGGATTTAAGTGTCATGTCGCTAAACTGAGGATTTAGGCGTCTTGTTGCAAGGGAAGAGTATCGGGAGAGCCGTAGGCTTTACACTCCAGCCGTTAACGCTTCCCCATGGATAAATGTCACTACAGATGGTCACAAACCCAATAAACTAGTCACAGATGATTCCAAGAAAATGGAGTACTTAGTTCCCTTGCCCAAAATATGTAACTTGTCACTAATTTGTTCATGTTGTTCTTGATAGTAACCTATAACTGAGTACCTGTTCTTTGGATTTTGGAGAAACCTATCACTATGCAAACATGTTGATCTGTATTGTACTTGTTTATGTCCAAAAGACAAAATCGCCGGGTGGGACACTAGCACCCACTTTTCTGTCTAATTTCGGGCTACGCTTACGCCTGTACTAATTTTGGTCCAAGTCTGATTATGAACCATGTTATCAGCTCCCGCTCGTACTGATTTTGTTGTGTATCATTTTGTGTCTGGTCTCTGAACTGTTGAGAGGGTGAAATAATCACCCGATAATTGCCCCCACTTGTTTGGGGTGCGTGAGATGAACCAAAGCGTGAAGCGGCCCAAACGAGAAAAGATGAAAGCGATGTGCACATTTAAAATAGAACTCCTGCAAGGGGAATAGGGAATGCGCATGGTAACTACCATGGCACATGCAAAACAATGGAAAAGGCTAGCCAAAAGTGTTAGTCACAAACAAACATGGCATGATGCAATAGAAACTAGTCAAAACACATAGTAACATGGCAAAAGACACATGCAAGTAGCTGGTTGAATACATGGGACACCACTCAGGATGTCACAAGACACTCGAAGCCTTCAAGGCTATAGAAGCAAAACACGCAATCAAGCATAGGGCATAGCCCGTAAACAATGTCAATCAAGACACAAGCATAGACAAGATACAAGCAAATTAGATAACCATGGTTGGAAGTAGGCTGCAAGACAAATACTACACATGAAGCACCTATTAGCATGTTAGAAAAATTGATAGTATGCCACAATGTATACAGATGGAAATAGGAATGAAAGTAGTATATTACAATGATAGAACCTGAATATAGAGAAATAGGAAAGGTAGATGCCCCAAGAGCCTCAATGGGACTGGTAGAGAACAATGTCAAGCATCATACATCGTGTAGAAACCTATAAGTAATTTGTATTCACCTCAAAAGTACTATGTGAGTGTGCATGTGTGTATGGAAAAAAAGGATAGAGCATACTATGAATCAAAGTAACATGGTAAGCAATGTGCAACATAGAATAATATAGGCAAGCAAGGATACAAGCAACCAAGATCTAAGCTACTATTTTTGAATTTTTGAAATTATTAGAATTAAATGCTATGACTAGAGAGGGAACAAGGTTGCCCCCATTGTATGTATGCAAGGTGAGGTTCATATACGTAAGTGCGCCCTCAACAATCGTGTTGAACCTAAAATAAGAGTGTGTCATCGAGTAACAAGGAGAATAACACAAGAGCTACCAAAGAACATTGTCAACATGGTGAGGGGAAAACCCTATAGAATCCAAGATCTCAACTGCATGAGTAGGAAGTGTATAAACAATAAGAGTGTGTCCAATAGAAGAAACTAGAATAGGTGGAATGTTGGGCTTGTTGGCAATAGTGGGAAAAAGTGCAAACATAAAGATCAATGTGTGAGTCAAGAGATGTGTAACATATGTAGTGCTAGGAGGCTTTCCAATATCAACCTCAAGTAATGGGGGAGAGACACAAGACTCATCATAAGCAATAAGTACAATTTGGGAAGATTGGAAACATTAAATTTGATTTTACTAGCCCCTATGATCATGATTATAAATGTGGAAAGAGGGGAATTGATTGCCCCCATGGATGTAAGAAGATGAGGTCTAGCCACATAGAAAATGAGCCATGCATAAAAGCTTAGAAAGTGAGAGCATTAGGAATAATTATCAAATCAGCACATTGTGTTCTAACTTGTGATGAGGAAGGTGTAAAGAGTAATGTAACATTGGAATCAGTAAGCATATGATCATTAGAAGTGCATCGAGAGTTGTGCCAAGCAACATATTTGAATCCATGGTCATGGTGACATTGTGAAGGGGATATGAGTGTCTCCCAACACCGTAGGTATCGTAGATGTAGCAACCATCATAGGGGACAAAGTTCTAGATATAGGTAAGTGTGCAGCAGTATGCATTAGGGATCGAGCATCATGTGGATGAGAATGAGACATAGTGGGAGGAGTATCATGGGTGCAATAGAAAGTTCATCATGTAAATCAAATAGTAGCATTGTAGTCCATCATAGGAGAAGAATGATGTGCAATATAAGTAGTAACTTCATCTCACTATGTAATTTCAAAATGATACAACTCACTGCCAATTTGGCCTTCAAGAAAGATGAAACTCCTTCTAATTGTATCTACTTGCTCTCAATCTCTCAAACAATAAGAACTCTTCACCATGAACAAAAACAAAAAAAATCCAACTCCAACTTTGCTCACACTTTGAATTTCACCCAAAACACTTGCTTGAATCCTTGGAAATGCTTGTATTTATAGATGCTCAGCTCAGGGGCGTGGAAAGGTGAAATGAACCAATTGGGAAGCTCAAACATTTGCAATTGTTGAGATCCCGCATTTTGGAATCATTAGTTATAGAACCGCCGCTTTTATAGACCACGTGGTTGTGTAACCACGTACGGTGGTTACCTGACAACCGCTACTCGCACAAAGCGGTGGTTATGTAACCATCGGGGCTGGTCATGTAACCATCGAAAAATCCCCTGAAACATCAAATGGCCTAAAACATCATTCGAGAGGTGTCCGGATCACCCCAACCTGACTAGACCATCTTGTGAAGACATAATGAGCTGAGATCCTAAGAGCAAGTATCAAATATAGAGAATACATAGAATTGGGCTTTCTGATCCATTTTTGGATCATACCTCCCAATTTGAGGCTTTTAAGTCCCTAAAAGCTTCAAGGACTGATGAGGTGAGGAAATTTCTTCCCCACATCTTCTCTAGAATACCACTTGGCCTTGGTAGGAAATTGTCCTTTCAACCCAATCAACCACCTATCCTGCACTCCTCTCTGTGTTGTTCCTTTCTTTCCATTGTAAAACCACATCTTCCTCCAATTCTAGCTGACTATCTGGAGCAAGATCCTCAATAGATGGAAGCAATACTCCTTCTTTTCATCATCCAACATGGAGGGCTCAAAAAGACGTAAGTTTTCAACATTCACAACTGAATAAATCTTCATATAAGGAGGCAAATCCAAGTGAAATGCATTCTTACCCACTTGTTCCAAAATTTCAAATGGGCCATAATGAAGAGGTTTGAGTTTCTTAGCTTTTCCTGTAGCCTATCCCGGCTCAAATACAACCATACCTTGTCTCCAACAAGGAAGGAATGCTCAGTCCTATGTTGATCATGTGTGCTTTGTACTTAGCATGTGACTCTGTCAACCTCTTTTTGTACCTAAAGGTGTATTTTGAATTTTCTCAATAAACTTCTCAGCTTTGTGGACCTCAGTTCCACTTTCCCGTTGTCTCTGCATGGTAATCTTAAAACAACATCAAAATCACTCTTAGGAAAATAACCAAAACATGTTTCAAAAGGAGTTCTACTAGTCAAAGCATGAACTTGCCCTATTATAAGAATGTTGGATATACACCAAGTTCTCATCCCAGGTCCTGGATGTTTCCTATTATACCCTCTCAAGAGTTGGACCAAGGTACGATTCACCACCTTTGTTTTCCCATCTGTTGGATGGATGAAAGGTGGTAGACCTCTTTAACTTTGTATCCATCTTTTCCCACAAAGTAGACCAAAACTTCCCTACGAACCGTGAGTCCCTGTCTGACACAATAGAACTAGGCAAACCAAAGTGAACCCACACATTAGCAAAAAATAACTCAGTTGCATCACTGGCCTTAATGGTCTTTTTTGCAAGGAATAAGAATACACATTTTGCTAAATCGATCTACAATCACAAATATATAATCATGACCCTTTTTGGTGGTAGGAAAACCACCCACAAAATCCATGGAGATACTTTCCCATGGTCGGGAAGGAACTGGCAATGACATATATAACCCCAACTTCTATTATTAGGCTTGCTTGTACTGCATAAAACACAACCCCTGATGAATTTAGCAACTTTGGCTTGCATGTTTGGCCAATACACATACCTCTGTAAGTGTGCTATAGTCTTTGTCACACCAAAGTGACCAGCTACCATGGAAGTGTGTGCTTCTCTCATCAACTGCACTCTTTCCCTCCTAGGCACACAGTTTCCCGTTCTTGTAGAGAAAACCATCTGGAAATAGTATTCCCCTCTAGGTGCAAATCCCTCACTTGGAGGTTTCTGCTGAAATATCTCTGCAAAATCCGGATCCTGCTCATAGCCTTCCGATATGCTTCACACACAAAAGGCTCAAGAAGAGTTAATGTGCCCACAGCTGAAATCAAAGGAGGTCTAGATAACATGTCAGCTAATTTGTTAGTCACACCTTTTTATATTTAATAATCAAATGAAATTGTTGTAAGAAACCCATCCATTTATAGTGCCTAGCTTGTTGAAGTTTACTTTGAGCCTGCAGATATTGAAGAGGTTGATGATCCGTATGAATGATAGTTTCCTTACCCATCAAATAATGTTTCCATTTCTTGACTACTTGAACAAGAGCATACAATTCCTTGTCATAAGTACAATAATTCAGAATTGCACCGTGAAACAATTTAGAGTGATAACATATTGGCCTACCTCCCTGAAGTAGGACAACCCCCATAACATAGTCACTGGCATCGGTTTCCACTTCAAAAGGGAAGTTGTAAGTTAGGTAAAGCCAAAACTGGAGCATGACTGATTTTATATTTAAATGAATCAAAAGCAAATTTGTTGTTTCTTACCCCAATCAAATGTCTTACCCCCTGTTGTCACTGAATGTAGTGGCATTGCTATGGAAGAGAAGTTCTTAATGAACTTCCGTAAATACTTAAAATGCTCCAACAAAACTCCTGGTCTCATCAAACTTGATGGTGTAGGCCAATTTCAAAATGGCCTCTATCTTAGCCGGATCAATCCTTAACTCCCCATCTCCAATCACATGTCCCAAAAAGACAAGCGACTATTGTGAAAACTCGCATTTCTTTTCATTCAACACAAGTCGGTTCTCCTTAAGAACTTGCAAAACTTGATGCAAATGATCAATATGCTCTTCATAAGTTCTGCTAAAAACCAGAATGTCATCCAAGTACACATAACAAAGGAATCAATAAATGGCCTCATTACCTCATTCATCAACCTCATGAAGGTAGTTGGTGCATTACATAGCCCGAATGGTAATACCAACCATTCATATAACCCTTTCCTGGTCTTGAATGTTGTCTTCCAGATGTCCTCTTCCTTGATCCGCACTTGATGATACCCAAGACTTCAAATCAAGCTTAGTAAAATATTTAGCATGTTGTAACTGATCTAATAAATCATCAATGAGGAAGAGGGTACCGATTCTTAATGGTTATTTTATTTAAAGCCCTATAATCAACACACATTCTCCATGAACCATCTTTCTTAGGTACTAAAACAATAGGAGAACCACATGGAGAAGTGCTAGGATGGATTATACCTTGTTCAATCAAAGATCTATAATTGTTGTTTTACCTCATTGGCATCTTTCAAAGATTTCCTATGTATAATCCCAAGTTTGGAAGCGGACTATCGGGTAGCAAATGGATCTCGTGCTCAATTTCCCTGACTGGGGGCAGCCCTGTAGGTTCCTGAAAGACCTCTCTGAACTGCTGAACCAACTCTGCTATCTGTGCCTGCTCTTTATTAGAAAACATGCTACAAGTGGTTTTAGATGTAACAACCTCATCATCTGGCATATCCCTCAACATAAGTAATGCAAATTTACCACTAGCATTAATGAGCTTTCGGGCTTCATTGGCACTTACCAAAGATATCTTTGAATCTCCTTGAATAGGCTGAAATGATGTAGCTCTTACCATCCTTTACCAAGTGGTATTGATTGGCTCTCCTTACGAAGATAACATCCCTGACATACAAATATGGGCTGCCAAAAACTACACCACACACATCAAGGGGAACAACATCCACAATAACCTCATCAATAAATTTTTTGTCAATACCAAAAGTGATCTTACACTGCTTCGTTACCTTGATGTCTACACCTTTCTTTACCCAACCCAAAGAATATGGACTTGGGTGATTGTAAGTTTCCAACTTCAACCTATCCACTAACTCTTTACTAATTAAATTAGCTTGAGAACATGTATCAAAAAGAGCATCCACCTTAGTTTTCTTCACTTGAATCTTTAAATGAAAAAGCTTTCGTTAGTTCATTTTCTGAACAACATTATTACTACCCAAACATACCTCTCTACGGATGGAGGCACAACACATAGTCTCATCCACCTCTTCACTGCAAAATACTTCCTCTCCCTAGAGGGCAGCCATAGCCTTCTTCTTATTCTTCTTGTTTTTGAAGGGATGTAATTCTGGGTGGAGCTTCCAACATTTCTCCTCGGAATGAGTGTCAACATCACAATGCCCACAATGAATTTTAGTATCCTTTTTAGAAATAGAAGTAGCATTTTTCTTACCCTTTCCTTTTCCTTTGTCCTTCTGCTTGGTGTCACCTTGTTTGTTCAAAGCATGTTGAGAGGTAGATGAACTCTTTTTCTTGTCCATCTCCAAATAGTGAGCTTGCGTACAAGCTTCATCTACATCTGCCTTGGCCAAGAGGACGGGTCTCCTCAAATGGCTATGGAGTCCACCGATATACTTCATCAATAGGTCCCGATCTACTACATCCTTTCCCATCTGAATAGATTTCTTTCGAAACTCATTGGTATACTCCTACATAGTCTGGCCTTGTTTTTGCCGAGATATTGCCAATACATGGACCTCTCTTCCTCATAACAAATAGGATAAAACTACTTTTGGATTAGCTTCTTAAAAACATCCCACTTAGTAATTGGAGGAAGCTTCTTAACAACCAATGTATGAACATAACTTTCAAACCAAGTTAAAGCATGTTTGGTTAATTTTAACCGAGCAAAGGAAATCTTTGACTTTCATTAATTTGATGCAAACTGAAATATACCTCCAGTTGAGCTAGCCAATGGTCTAGCTTCTCAACATTCACGTCTCCATCATAAGGCTCAATTTTGATCTTGGCCTGCTTTGAATGGAGGAGGTATGGGAATGGCATGGGATGGTTCTTCTTCTTCATGAACCTCTTCTTCACGATCTTCGGTGTCTCGTTTGTAACACCAAGCTTCTCCATGAGTAGTCCCATGATGGACTCCAATTTCCCGATGGACAAGGAAATACTGCCCACATCTTTGGACAAGACTTGCCACATTAGCCTCCAACTTGTAGAAACGTTCTTCACCGCTATCTCTGCATCATCTCTTTGAGCCATCTCTGAATTCCTTGCTTCCACTTCCTTGTAGAAATCTTGCTTCAAAAGGAATAAGGCTACCTTCACCACTTTCTTTTCCCTTTTGGGTAAGGGGCATCTAATTGCAATCTCAACACAAGTTAACCACACAAAAGACTAAAATCTTAACTGCTCTGATACCAATCTGATCCGTAAACTACCTAACTTTAACAATAACAGATCACTATGCTCGTGAATATGAATGAAATATATGAGTTCTTTATTAAACCAATTTATTGTGTAATATCAACCACAATTAAACTACAAATTGAAAGGAGAAGAGACAAGAATGAGACAAGATTTATCCTGGAGAAACCCGATGTGGGAAAAACTCCAGTGGGTGAGCAAATTAGCTCCCCTTCACTATGTAATCTCAAAATGATACAACTTACTGCCAATTTGGCCTTCAAGAAAGATGAAACTCCTAATTGTATCTACTTGCTCTCAATCTCTCAAACAATAAGAACTCTTCACCATGAACAAACAAGAAAAGAATCCAACTCTCCAACTTTTCTCACACTTTGATTTCACCCAAAACACTTGCTTGAATCCTTGGAAATGCTTGTATTTATAGATGCTCAGCTCAAGGGAGGTGGAAAGGTGAAATGAACCGATTGGGAAGCTCAAACATTTGCAATTGTTGAGATCCCGCATTTTCCGGAATCATTAGTTACATAGACCACGCCGCTTTTGCATGTAACAGCATGGGCGGTGTGGAACCGCCGCTAGACCATTGCTGACAATAACTCCACTCTCAAGAGCATCAGAGCGGCGGTTATAATAACCGCCATGGGTGGTCACTGTAACCATCAAAATGAAAATCCCTCGAAATAGAGAAACATCAAATGGCCTAAAACATCATTCGAGGTGTCTGGATCACCCCCGACCTAGAAGGACTAGACCATCTAAGAGTGAAGACATAATGACTTAAGTGCGAAGCCACGGATATAGAGTAGATGAAGTATCAAATATAGAGAATACATAGAATAAAAAGAGTTTTTCGTTACATATGTAAAAATTAAAAAATAACGTCAAAGTACTTTGAAAATAGAGTCGTTATGCTCGAGATATGAAATAAACAATGATTTGAAAATTAGGAGCCCTAGAAAGTGACCCAAAGGGTAGGACCAATCATGAAACCCTAGGAAAAATTTAACGAGATCGAGTTAAGGCAGATAATAGATGAAAATTAGGTGTGAATCAAGATAATATGCAGATATGAACACTAATTCAACTAGGGTTTGGGTTTGGAGAAGAATAAATCCAATAATGGGCATGCAAGGATCGGGTTCACCAAATGATTTAATGAAATTTAAATCTTTATCAGAGGACTAAGATCAAATGAATACAACAGTAACAAGTAAGATCTATCATGCAAGAAATAAGCAAGTGTGTACATTAGTAAGATAAGTGTGACTTAGCTTGTATTTAGAGATCTGGGTTGATTCTGGGCTAAGGAAACTGAGTGGAACAGGTTAGATCTGGATTGGATATACTTTGTATGGAAGCGGGATCGAAACTCCTTCGGATAGGACCACCCCAGGATGAGGACAGGACCGCCGGACGCTAGTGTCTAAACCTGGGCACTAGTGTCTGGCAAGCAGCTCCGCTTTTGGTCTTTCCAGTCCGAACTTGTATTCTTCCTTTTGCTCTTTATCACATCCACTTCGTTGGAGGGTTTCACTATTGCACCTAAACCTGCAAAACAAACCCTAGCTACCTGCACAAGGCTCAAACAAACATTATATGAAATAAATAATGCATATGCTTGAGTTAGACTGACATCGGCGATCACCCCAATGTGATTGTCACCAACTTTGCACTACATTTCAGACTCTATGTAGTTCTAATGTGTGTGTGATTGAATTGTGTCCCTTGAAACTAGGTTGTCTTTGTGTTAGCACCAAGATAGCGGGCTACAACTACTTTGCCCCTAGATGTATGTGTGAGATGAAATTCAAAAACAGCCTCTCTGTGCAGTGAATAATGCAGCCCAAATGCAGTCTTTGAATGTTGCTTTTTGCCCTAGTAGATAGTAATAGCCCAAGTTGTCCAGCCCCTTATAATAGTAAGTCATGTATATATATGATTCTCTTGTTTGAATTTTGTCATTAACCAAAAAGGCCAACCCAAAGTGATAAGAAATATTTTAGAAAAGATAACAAGTAATACGGCAATTTAAATTTGAAAAAAAGAGGGAAAAGAATAGAAGCACCCAAAGGGGACAGTAGCGCCTGGGTGCTCTTGTCTGTAAGCGCGGTATTGTCCAAGATGCTAGGAGGAAATAATAGAAAATACTCATAGGTTGTCCACTGTCCAAAAGTAAAGTAGCCATTCGAAAAAAAACAAATGACAAGAGTATCAAAAGGATAAAGCAATGTAAAAGCAAAACAAGTCTTGTTAATGTCTAATTTTCTTGTTTAGGAATCATGTGTATAGTGACATACTTAAGAGTCGTGATTTACATAGAAAATGCGTGATGTCATGATTACAAAGGTTGAGATTCAGGGTGACCTTGTTGAGAGGCATTCCCTTCAAAAGGAGGCCTCCCGATACTCATGTTAGTTTTCAGTTTGCTGGAATTTACATATCAGCAACAAATGGTAAGCAAATTAATTTATTGCATCACCCTCACACTATGTATTTGCAAGGTTTTGATCATCATAAGAATTATTCTAACAAAGATGAGAGGATGAAGGGTACTAAAGAGAAAAAATATCTTTTCCAAGAGGCCCCTAACCATCTTCCGAGCATTCCGAAGATTGAACCAAGGAAGGAAGAATTCGATTTGCATAGTTATAATAATAATCAGCTTGTTGGAATTTCAAGACAGCAGCTCAAAAGAGACAAGTTGAAGGTGTTCATGACTTTGACAAGAACTACGAAAGGGCTCCATGCACGTGCCAACAAAATATGGATGAAGTCAAGGTGGGAAGAGCTTCAGTAGTTGAATATGACGAAATCTTAACCATGCTTCACTCGGCAAAAGAAGATGAACAAGTGGAGGACAGCCAAAGGATTATATTTCAGTTCTTTGGTCTCTTTTTATGCCGTTGCCATTGTTATGTCACCATGGGCAGCTTGTAGAAAAAATGAGCCTATGTCAAGTTTGATGCTTCATAGTATAATGGGTGGTCATCATGGACAACATAGTGGACATGGTGATAAAGTGAAGAACACTCTAAGTGGTGATTTCTATGTGAATTGTAATGAAGATATGGATTTGGTACTTGGAGTGCCATGGCTACACTCTTTGGGTAAATTTACCCAAGACTACCAAATCATGGAGTTGAGGCTCAAGCTTGATGGCCAAGAGGTTGTGCTTCCAAGCATGACACATGGGATTCCTCAAGTTGCTACAGCCAAGAGGAGGGGAAGAACTTCTGGAAGAAGGCAAGACATATGGGCAACACATAATGAGGATGGTTACTATCTTGTTATTCCGAGCATTATAACTCAGCTGGGATTTGGAGGAATGATTGGAAGTAATAAAAGTCTTGATTGGTGGGTTTTAAAACATGTTGCCATAAATGTTTGTACTGCTGTTATAGACATTCCCAGCTTGTCCAACATTTTGTTTGGTGCCACACAAAGAGGACAGTCATTTCAGTCAAAAATGACTCATTCACAGGCCCCACTACATTGTTTTTGAGGAGATTCATGAAGGGCTTTCAGTTTGACAGCTGCTGTACTTTTTTTTCATTTGTTGTCCGCAACAGTTTCAGCTCCCTATCCATTTTTTGACAGCCAGAGATGAGCATCCAGCCATGAGGATGAAGGGTTTCCAATCTACTATCATCATTGATGTGGTTTCAGCTGTCATAAGAAGGATCCCAGCCACTATCCTTCTGATTTTGGGGGACAAAACACATGGTTACAGCTGTGTTTGGGACAGCCTGGGTGAACTTTTGAATATCCATCACTTGAGTGGAGAATATGAGATGATTGCAAGCCATGGAAGAGAGCTAGCTTCCATACCTACGAGGCATGAAGAAATGATATTGAGAGCTCTTGTTTCTTTTAATGTGTTTGTTCTTTGTGTAGGCACAGGAATAAAGAAGAAAGAGCAACTGAATTTGTTATCCATCCGAGCATATGGTGAAGAATATGGGACTGCAGCTGAAGATGAAGATGCCATAATGGAGGATGGCAAGTTTGTGGATGCAAAAGGTTTCATTTTGCATAGAAATAGAGTCCCTCCAATACTTGGATTGGGAATGAAACATAAAGGCTTTGAGGAAGGTACAACCCAACCTAGGACAGCAGGAAGAGGGCAGCCTAGACCATCTTTTGGGCAGCCACGGAGGCCACTACAGCAAGGTAACTCTAGGTGTTTGGATCAGTTTTGCATGATGCTCAAGCTTGCCTTTCCAAGTTTGTTGTTGAGTGAAGAATGTAATCAAGAGTTGGGGAATGAGGTGTTATCTACCCCAAGTGAGAAGGGAAGTATTTTTATGGCAGCCATGAGCCAAACTACCATCATTGATGTTGTTGTCATCATTTATAGCAGCCCCCACCTAATTTCAGTTGCATTTGTATTTGGGAATATGGAGTGTTCTTCCACCTTAGTTGACAAGGATGGAACGAAGAATGAGGATGCCACATTGGGACATGGATTAGCTTGTCAAGCTGCTGATTATTTATTAATTTCTTGCTTTATGACTAAGATTACAGTAGTTTGGAAGGTTTTTATACAATTGAGTATGCAAAGGAAGAAGTTATTACTGTTGTTTTTGAAGTTGAAGATGAAGGGGACTTCAATGAAGAAAGGGGAAGTGAGTGTCTGAGTTTGTTTGGGCAAAAGCTCCTTCATTTGACAGGCACGGGATCTCGATTATGGGAATACTACCACATGTTCTTTCACCTTAGTATGATAGCACTTAAGAATGAGAGTTTGCAATTATTTGAGAGCAAGCAATTTTGGGAAGGGAGGACTGTAATGTCCCCTTTTTCAAATTAATTCATTTAGAAGACTTCTAGCCCATTCCACTTCCCGTGGGCCGAAAGAAGGTGAACAAGGGAAGTATTTGTTGATGTTTTTAGTCCTTTTTGTGAGCATTTACATTTTTCTTTAGTGTTTTCCCTTATGAGCCAGTCAGCTAGGTTGGAGGAATAAAAAGGCAAATTAAAATATAAAGCAAGCATTATTATGAGGTCAGTCATGGGGGAAAATAAGGGGTCGTTTGGGCTCATTTTGCACATGCGTCTTTATTATAATTTGACACTACTTAATTTTGGGGCTCATTGCTCTATTCCATTCCACTAGAGGGCAAAAATCCTTTGGTGTGGCTCACAAGGAGGACGAAACCCTTGTTCAAGTTGGAGAATGAAAACTCTCCAATTGGTGGTTCCAAGGGCTTCAAAGAAGGTGGTCTTGTTGGTTTGTAATTGGGGTTTAAAGGAGAAAGAGTTGTCAAGGTCTTCTACATTCATTTTGCACCCTCTCCCAAGGGGGCGACTTGGCTGGAGGAGGAATTTAGTGCTTTATAAGGCACATTTCAGTGTTTGGAATTGATATTCTTGTTCCTCATATATTATAAGGCCGGAATCTACATTTTGGGGGTTTGGAATCATCATTGCCAGCCCTTAATGTGAGTTGTACTTCAGTTGTCATTTATTTAATTTCCAGCTGTGTTTAGAGGTTGACTTCTTGGTTGATAATTCTTCTAAATTATTCCCAAAGTGCCTCTACATACTTCGGATGATGTGAATGGTGATATATTGATGAATTAATGTTTTTTTCTTGTTGTTCTAAAAAACAAATTGTTGTTCACTGTTGTTCTATTTAGTTGGCTAATATAAAAATTAGAATATTTTCAGTTTGGATTTGTGTTATTTCATTGCTTTTCAGTTCAGCCCTAGAAAGGGGCATTACAAAATGCAGTCCAAAATCACAAGAAAGCGGGAAAATACAAATTTTGAAGGTATCTAGGGCAAAACAAAGAAAATACAGTCATGCAGTTCCAAATTCATTGTTGTTTAGGGTCACTTGTTGCTAGGGCACACAATTTGGCCATTTCCGTCACAACCAGTCGTATAAGGCACAAAGTGTACATCTTCTTCCTACTACATTTTTATTTGCTGTAAATTCAGACTTTAAAAATTCTTTGCATTGATTTCCAGGTGAAAATCAGAATACAGTACTTTTGTTTTATTGCATTAATTTTCAAGTTAGAAATCAAAACTCAAAAACTGTATTTTTCATTCATTGCATCAATTTGCTGTCAAAAATTCAAGTACACATAATTTCAATTGTGCTTTCATTTTTTTGCATTACTTTGCGGGTCAGAAAGTCATATTGGTGTGAAAATGGCAAACATTCAAAACCTCGTTCTGTCGAAGGCGCAGAAGTTGACAGATCAAAACTATAATGTTTGGAGTCATAAGATTCTGACTATTGCCGAATTTCAAGACTGTAATAAAATAATACTTGGCACAGAAGTAAAACAAAAAAACCAAGCATAGCTCGGGCCTAAGGCCAAGAGACCAACTGTGGTAAGCGAAGTCGAGGCTTGTCACTTTGGTGCAAGTGGGGAGGGTTGTGGCATAAGCCATGGCCATGTCAATTAAGTAGGTCTAGGCCCTATGGCTCAAGCAATGGTATTACAAACCCACAAGGGCAAATCAAGTGGTGAGTGGCCATGGCACTAGCCACAGCCTACGTTGGTTCTCCGTAAGCATTTTGGGGACCTAGCTAGGGTTAGGCCAGCAAGACCTATTGATGGAAGCAAACAAAAATTGGGCAATTAGGGCCTAACATGTTTCTTCTTTTTTGCAGCATGTCGTGAGGGCCTAAGAAGAGGATTCCTTCCTTCTAGTTTGTAAAGGCCTCAAGGGCCAATGAGTTTTTTAACGGCCTATAGGGTTTCATAGGAAGGTCGGCCCCTTAAAGCCTAACATATCCTTTTATTTCTTGTGTGGATGCAGTAGGCCGTAAGGGCCAAAGAGAAAGAGCCCGCACCACAGTCCTTTTTTGTGATATTGTGTGAAGGCCATAAAGACCGAGAGAGTTGGACAGCCTTAGGGCCTTGGATGTCCTCTTCCAAACCTGTGAAACCCTACCCTAAACCAACAAACCAAAGCAAGGATATATTCATTAATAAAATGAAAAGTATAGTAGAAACCCCACCTTTTGTGAGGACAAGCCTATATGGCTTCTACTCCAATAACAAAACTTTAATCAAGACTACATCTAGAACTAGGAAATGGATTATCCATGGCAAGCTTGGCTTGAGGCCATTATTTGAGTTGAGGTGAGAGGCAATGCATGGGCTGCTGGGCATACCTTCCCCTCTCTCCCTCTCCTCCTTCAATCTTAGAATCACCAAATGAAGCCTCTTTGTGTTGGAGAAGCCTTTAGCATGCTTCCATAAAGCAACTTATCACAGCTCTAGGGTTCTTTGATCCAACAATGTAGAAATATAGGATCTTAAGGTGGAGGATGCACCTTGGCTTTTGGACGGAATCCTTATTTAAAAATTATGTCACTTTATTTTTTCTTTTTCTTTTTTAATTCTTGAATTAACTTAAATAAAGGATGCACACCTTTTATTTTAATGTTGAGTTACTTTTCTAGAGGGCTAGGTGAACTTGTAACTTAATTGAACTTTAAATCAGAACCTAGAGCCTAATAAAGAATAATGTCAACCTTAATTTGTAATATTAGACCTTAGTAACTATAAATATGGACATTTGGTTGATAGACCTTTGAAAATGGACATTTGGTTGTTTCGTGCCCATGCGTCCAATCCCAGTTCAAAGGCTACACGAAGACAATCCAATCGCAAGTGAGACAAGTTTTCGGGAGGTGCAATGCAAACAAAATAATAAAACTACCTAGTAGAAGGGAGTTATTGAGGATTATAGTAGTGTAGCACCACAAGGAAAAGTGAAACATGTGCGTGAAGATCATCTTGGTCCTTTTTGACAAGCTATGGAGGGTCCATAAGGGGGTATAACCCGAGGGAGAGAGAACCGTTACCCCCTAGCCAAAGAAGGTCAAGACTCGTATCTTCAAAGCAAAGGATCAAAAAGGACTATTGGGATGAAAAATAAAATTTTCCTTTCCTTGCTCTGGGCAGAATTAACTGTAAAATGCTCACGTGCATATCTTGGAGATAAATTGTGTGTGTGCAAGATGAATGAAAATGCATGAAAATATGTGTTAAAAAGCACACATGTATGTTTTGTCAAAAAGCATGCATGCATGCAAGCTGATTGTGTTGCATGCATGCAAGCTGATTGTGTTGCATGCATGTTACTGAATGTACAGACATTTGCATGCATGTTAGTAGCGTTGCATGCATGTTTTACAAATTCCATGCTATTGCATGCATGCAAAATGTGTGATCATGCAAAAGCTTGCATGGTCCAATAAACATGCATGCATATCTAGGACTTAATAAGTTGGTAGGTAGAAAGTCTGATTTTTAGGAAGGATATTAAAGCATGCATGTTCTCCTCAAAATGGATGCATGCATGTTTGAAATCTGGTTGTAATTGGTGATTGTGATTGGAAATCTTCGATATTAATACAATTTTTAATCATCCCAAAAAAAAGGTGTTAATGGTCAAGTGGTGGTAGACTTGTGAGTAATCATGAATGAGTTGTTTCCTTCTGCTGTTGTAAATTGGTATTAGTTGCATATGTGTCTAGTGTATCCATGTATGCTTGAGTTGTGGCTCTTCACACTAGTAACAAGTAAATAATTGGAATGTTGTGCATGTGAGCAAAGAAAAAATAAATTTGTTTTGTTTGTTTCTTTTTGGTAAAAAGATTTGGGCATGACATGCATGAAGCAAACAAAATATACTTGTTGAAGTAAGGTTTGCAAGTCTAAAACACATAACACAATAGAGTCCCGAATCATAGACAAAATGCATGAAGCAAGAGAGCATGGGTTGCAGAAAAATTACTTTTGCACTAGTACAAAACCCAGGATACAATCGGAGAAGATCCTATGGATGCAAGGAAGAGAGGAAGTGAAGGTCGAGTCCAAAACATGCTACAAGTGTGGGGCGACGAACCACTATCAACGGCAATGTCCAAAGTTCCCTATATGTGCACATTGTAGTGGGGAATAAAAAACTAAAGATTGTCTTGATCTTTGTCAAAGGATCTTACAAGGAGATCAAGTGCAAAAAGGTGACAGGATGGTTAGAATTGTGTAAGAAATTGAATGGTCATCAAGAACAAATGCACAGAAAGGTGAAATATCCCTTTTAGGATATCACTCTAAAAATCAGAAATTAATTAAAAATCTGCAAACTGTAATTCTGATTTTTCCAAGACAACAAGGTACAAAAATCTAAAAAAAATTCTCTCCAAAAATATTCACTTTCAAGAATACCCAAAAGCTTCAAAAGATGTAGAAAAATATAGAGAACAAGAATATCCAATCAAATTTCCAAAATTCTGATAATTGAATTTTTAATGATGAAAATATAGCTAAAACTTACAAAATTAATAACTCTGGAAATACTTGGGATCTGATTACAAATGATAGCTCAAAAGATAGATAAATCCAATATCTATCCAATGCATATTCAAGCACAATTTTCCAATGGGTGGAAGGCACCGAAACTGCTCCTCAAATCTGGAACTGAGTAGATAAAACCCTAGAAAATAGTTGTTCCAAATTTGAACTGAAAATCTGAATGTAGAAGGCTGGAAATATGAAATATCCCCAAATACGAACAACAAGCTAGGGATATGGATCTGAAACCCTCACCAAAGAATGCTCTACCAGCTAGGGATGGATCTCTCACCACCGAAGCTAGGGATCCTGCAGAATCTGACCTCCACAAGCAATAAACTGAAAATAACAATAGCTCCAAAATGATTGAATGTCTGAATGCCTCTCCAAAAGACCCCAAAGGTTTATTTATAACCTTTTTCCTCAAAAACCCAAGTCGCATTTTCCTTGGGGAAATTAATAAAATAAAGTGACTTTATCATTTATTTCTTTTTATTATATCACTTTATCTTTTTCTTTTCTTTTCTTTTTATTTTAACTTTATCATTAATAAATTAATATAAAGTGCTTATAATAATATTTTATATTGCACTTTATAATTAATTCATTATGACTAAGTTTCCTTTTATTCCTCCCTTAGCCGTCGGGAAACAATGAATGGGCTAAGGGTCTTCGACCAGCTTCGAGAAAGGGGATATTACAATCCTCCCTTCCCCAAATTGCTTGCCCTCAAGCAATTATAACTCATATATCCAATAGCCATGTGCAAGAGACAAAACATGCTATAGTGCTCCAAGATTCGAGATCCTGTACTCGTCAAGTGAGAGAGCTCTTGCCACAATACATAGCTCTCATGATGATCATACACACAAATTTGCATCAAGGGTATCACATACTTTATATTGCAGATTTGATCCTCTAACTCATCATTCTTCTCAAGAGGAAAATAAATTTGAATATGCAGCAATAAATATGACATATCATCATTCTTTTCATACCTTACAATGTCATCAAGGTCTTCAGTTTTCTTTGCCTTCATGATATCTTGGCTTTGTTGTACCAAATCCTTAGCATCCTTGTTCAACATGGGTTGAATATCTTGCTGCAATAAAAAAGAAGTATCTCTTACCACATAATCCGCATCCCATGCGATCTGCTCTCTTTTGAAGGAACCTTCCATACTCTTGGATGACACAACTTGAGGAGTACCATTCCTCATACCTTGCAAAACAACTTCCTTCAGATCAGCATGCTCTTCTTCTTTTTCTTCTTCATCTGGAACTACCTCAATATAATGGGTTGCCCCTTGCTGCCCAAAATTTGGTGCTTTTTGTTCATTGTTTGAAGTAGTTTTTGGTTGTCCCAAACGCCTTTGTAATTCAAGTACCGACATATGATGATCTCTCTTGGGCTTACTACCAATCTTCATCCTACAATAATCTGAAAATGACATTATCTCTGAAACCCTTACTCAAAGATTGGTATTTTTCCCAACAAGACTCCTCATCAATCACCTCTATTGGCTGCCCTTTATTACTGCTCTCGCCTTTTTCCCCATTATTCCCAGATCTGATCTGATTCATGTTCTGTGTGAGTTGACTCAAGTAGAGGTTGGTTGTCTCTTGTTGTTTCACCATGTTGATGAACATTTGCTTCATAAAATCCATATTGAGATCTTCATTCACTACCCAACAGGCTAGAGGAAAGGTGGCTCTGATACCACTTGAAATATCCCTTTTAGGATATCACTCTAAAACTCAGAAATTAATTAAAAATCTGCAGACTGTAATTCTGATTTTTCCAGGACAGCAAGGTACAAAAATCTAAAAAAATTATATCTTCAAAAATATTCACTTTCAACAATACCCAAAAGCTTCAAAAGATGTAGAAAAATATAGAGAACAAGAATATCCAATCAGATTTCTGAAATTCTGATAATTGAATTTTTAATGATGAAAATATAGCTGAAACTTACAAAATTAATAACTTTGGAAATACTTGGGATTTGATTACAAATGATAGCTCAAAAGATAGATAAATCCAATATCTATCCAATGCATATTCAAGCACAATTTTCCAATGGGTGGAAGGCACCCGAAACTGCTCCTCAAATCTGGAACTGAGTAGATAAAACCCTAGAAAATAATTGTTGCAAAATCTAAATGTAGAAGGCTAAAAATATGAAATATACCCAAATACGAACAGCAAGCTAGGGATATGGATCTCTAACCCTCACCGAAGAATGCTTTACCAACTAGGGATGGATCTCGCACCACTGAAGCTAAGGATCCTGAGAATCGACCTCCACAAGCAATAAACTGAAAATAGCAATAGCTCCAAAATGATTGAATGTTTGAATGCCTCTCCAAAAGACCCCAAAGGTTTATTTATAACCTTTTTCCTCCAAAAACCCAAGTCGCATTTTCCTTGGGGAAATTAATAAAATAAAGTGACTTTATCATTTATTTATTTTTATTATATCACTTTATCTTTTTCTTTTCTTTTCTTTTTATTTTAACTTTATCATTAATAAATTAATATAAAGTGCTTATAATAATATTTTATATTGCACTTTATAATTAATTCATTATGACTAAGTTTCCCTTTTATTCCTCCCTTAGTCGTCGGGAAAAAATGAATGGGCTAAGGGTCTTTGACCAGCTACTTCCGAGAAAAGGGGATATTACAAAGGGAGACTCAAGCCCATACGCAGGAGTGAGTGAGGTAGAGACGAGGGTAGGGAGGATGCCCAAGGCCCCAAACCACAAAAAGAAAAAGTGCAATGCGAGGATGAGGTAAGTGGCCAACTATCCAAATGTGCCAATTCAAAATATGATCCTTGTTCTAGCCGGGGAGATGATACAAAATCTCAAGGGAGGTATAGACTAACAAAGTGAAATGGAAGCAAAGATTATAGAGAGCCAATAGAAGGGTCCTAAACCCAAGTAGTTGGAATAACTCTCTAAAATCTTTGTTATGTTAAAAACAAAGTATTTTGTTGAAGACTTGGCTTGAGCAAAGTATGGGCACAACACAAGAATTAGTACAAAAGCAGCCAAGAGAAATGCAATTTGCAAGGAATACACCATATGATCAAGAGTTGATGCTAAGACCAATGATTGAGAAACGAACATCTTGATCAATACAGAGACACAAAAGTCAACATATTGACCAAAGATGTGTAGAAAATGATGGGTAGTTCATCGTTACAACATGTGGCCAATATGTTGTTTATGGCTAACAAGATGCGTTCAAAACCTATTGGAGTCTTGCACTTTGTGCATAGCTGGAGATGATGGGAGGAATGTTTACAGCTGCTTTCAAGGTTATCAAGTTGGTTGAGGCTGATAACTACCCAAAATTGTTAGGAAGGACCTCGTTATGAAAACCAGGCAAATATGCCTTTAAACAGTGCTACATGAGTTTCAAAAACATGCGTGGGTAAGGTAGATGCAAATGAGAAAGAAAACGATGTCTACAATCTCACCGCACAAAAAAAGGAGACTTGAATCCCAAATATGGAGTCATAGGCTGAAACGGTAGATAGTCAATGACAGAAATCTCCAACCATGTATGCAAAAGATAGGTTTGAGATCCTTATGATGCTATAGAGTGAAAATGCTCAAAGTTCGAAATGAAGCACCTAACCTTACCAAGAAGTGGGATGATCTAACGTGGCGTGTAGAAGGACATAAGGTCAATACCTAAATTGACCACGAAATGGGTTTCACTTGTTACAAAGACAAAAGAGTTATCTCAGTTGAGCAAGGATAAGCCTAAAAGGGAAGAAATAGTAACCGGTACAAAGAAGTACCTAAGAGAATGAAGCACAGTTCAAGTGTTCATAAAACACGCAAGACAAGTGCATAGATGTAGGAAATACCTAAGGCTTATCTTCTAGAAAGGTCAGTTCAAAAAGGACCATGGTGCGGAGAAGGGAGAAAATGAGACAACACTACCAATTGGTCTGTCAAAACCAGCATTGTGTAGTACACGCGAGAGAAAAGAGGAAATTGGGAGCCCAAAAGAGAAAAATTGATGGACTCAAGAAGGTTGAAATAGAAAAAGATATGGCACCCTAGACAACCACTCCAAAGAAGCACGGAAGAGGGTAGATTGAGGCTCTACTTCAAGAAGCCATAGAGAAATCCATTAATAAGCTCGATGGCCATGAGAAAATGATGCACAAAAATATTTATTGCTTTTTAAAGTTTTGTTTTCATAAGTATGTCATTTACTTAAACACTTTTTTTTGTTTTGTGTTAAATAAGAGAACTTAGCTCCAACTGTGTAAAGCTTACCATAAAAGCATGAAATATGTTTGACAGGAAAATACCAACCAAGTGTATGGGTCATGAATTTGCGAAAGAGATGTTGTGTAATTAAGAAACGTCCGAGAGGACTTGGCACAAAATTGTGTTTCGGGAAGTAAAAAAGAGAGTATAGGAAGAGTCGGTTTGAATGTCTACAAAGCAAGTGGGCGAGTAGTAGTATAAATGGTAGAATATGATCGTTGGTGATGATGAAAGTACACATAACTAATGTGGGAGAAAGCTCAAACAAAAGTGTGTCAAGTGGCGTGCGTTGAGAAGAAGAGTGAGAAGGGAGATAAGTAGGACATGGGGCATTGGTTACGTGGAGGAAGTAGCGCATGTAGCCCAAATACATATCTGGATATTGGCAGACCACGCAGTAAGGTCATGCAAGGAATGTGTGTAGGACCTAGGAACACGTTCTAATGAGAAGGGTGAAGATTGTGTTGAGACTTGTTCAACAGATGAGTTGGCATCACATGACCGTTGGATGACACACACGGACAAATTGCAAGAGAGGATAGGTGAGTTTAATACACAAAATCCTTTAAAAAGAGTAAAAGTGCATTTGAAACAACCATTTGCAAACTTGGCATTTAAAGAAAAAGAGAAACAAGATAAAAGAGAGCTGAGAAAGAAACAATGGGGTTGTAATGAGCAGTTTGAGGCATCTAGAGTTGCAAAGAGATGGGGCATGGTTGTGGTAACACGGGGCACCGTGGGTTGCGAAACTACGCAATAAGGGAAGGTTGTGAGAAGGATTAGTGGTAGTTATTTAGTGAAATTGACGGTGGAAAAGGGAAGGGTTTCACTGGTGTGACAAGAATCCCATAGGGAGGAAGCCGAAGTAGAACAGCATGAGAACCTACGATGACGAAGAGGAAGAATGAAGAGGAGGAGGAGGAGGAGACATTCATTGCACAAGAGGAGCCAGGAAGTAACAAGGCTAGTGCAAGTGAAAGGATTTCGGAAGTGGAAGCCCAAGTGGAGACTCAGACAAAATGCCAAGGAAAAAGAAGATGAAGAGAAAATCGTGTTCCATTTGAGACCACGTTAATCTTATATCCTAAAAGTGTCGAGAGTGGAGAGCATTTGACAACATGCTTAGGAACTTGTGTGATTGAGGACTTGATCACAAAAAAAAATATCGGGAAGCTCATATTCCCTCGCAAGAAAAAAGCAAATACAAGGAAGTACCGAGTGTACAACTCGGGAACTTGTGTGAGGGCTATTAAAAAGCAGGTTCTTGTGCATGGCTTTGTCACTCCTTATTTGAGTGTTTGTATGCTCTTTCACGTACTAAAATCCTTCAAACACATTCATGGAACTTGTGTTTGAATCTCCAAGTTCTAAGCCGGTGTTTAATAGCTTTCAAGTATACATATGGTGGACACTAAAATGAGGAGTAACAAAGCCATGCATAAAGAACTCGCCATGTACATATATGTGGAGAGTGATAAAGTGGAGAAGAAGAAACAATTCAATGAAGTGTTTGCATTTAGGAAAGTATGATACAAAGACACGCCACCTTGAGGTTGTTATTTGAACAATTCCAGAGAAGAACAATGCAAGAAGTTGTGCACAAAATTTATCGTCGGTGTGAGGAAGAGTTTGAAGCCATGTAAAGAGATATAGAGACCAACCAGATGATAGAGACTATTGAGGAATTGATCGAGAAGATCGCATGGAATAAAACCTAACATCATTGCAGTGTTTGAGCGTTGGGGTAGGCTTGAATAGGAGCTATAGTAACATTTGGCTAAAGTATTGCTTGTGCGAGGGGGGAAGGCAACCAGCATTGATAGAATGACAATGTTTGGGGGCAAAAAGGAAGTTAGTATGTGAGAAATTTGACCCCAAGGTTGCACAAACCAAGGATAATCTTGGTGAATTGACTAAGTGTGGACATACACTAGTGTGGCGCACACACAAGAGTAAACTAGAGAGGAGGCCCACATATGAGAGAGAGAAGGATCCACGCACAATACAAAGGATGAGAAGAACCACGGATAAGGTGACAGATGGAGGACAATGAGACAAGAAAGTTTACGAGAGGATTAGGGATCAATATGGTCGTAACACAAATGGGAGAACATGGGAGTACTTCTAGAACACTCTAAAAGTATGACAGTTGCACCCAACTAGGAAACAAGCTGACGAAGAGGCATCCCAGAACATTATAAATAGGCTCCTTGATCTCTCATTTGGAAGGAGGAGTTGACAAATTAGACCTAGAGAAGATTGGGGCAGAGATGGTTCATCGAATAGGAAGAGAAAAATAGAGAGAGAGAGATTGTAGCTTGCCATGATGGGATAGTGCATGAATGTAATGTAATGTAATGCTTCCATGAGTAATGACTATATGAGATTGTTGAATGTGTAATGAATCTTAGTAAAGTAGGGATTGTATCCCACTTTGTCTTAGTTATTATGCATGTTCCATAGTTAATTAGTAAGGTTTGAATGAGTGATTTATGTATGATAAGTATCTTCATAATTTATTCTCATAACGGGGCCTTAGTGATCTCTCACTCCACCTTGGGTGAGTGCTTGAGCTCCTTGCTCAAGTGATATGTCGGCATGAGAGTATTCTAATTGTTGAGCAACGTCAAGTTCACGCAAGACCAAATGTTGATGACAATAAAATCCAACATGGATATTGAAGAATCCCAAAGATGGGGTGGACGGGAGGGGCAATATAGAGAGTGAAAGTCAAAATAACATGATCAACCAAAGGGAGTTGATGAAAGATCTAAAAATCATGAATGTGGAGGATGAGAGACCTTCTAACAAAGACATAAACAACCACACTTGTACCTCGAGTATGGAGGAATAGAGAATCACAATAAGAATATGAAGAAAATTCACATTATTGAAGAAGACCTCAATAAGGCGACTAGATTAGTCTCATAAATGAAGAATAAGCGCAAACAAAACCCTTCAAATCAATTCATGATGGAAAAAGTCATTCTCTACGAGGTTGTGAATGCACGCCAAGTGGGTCCCAATGTTGGAATTAAAATCACCAAAAATGGCATAACCCTATCAAGAATAATAAGAAATCTCCGAACAAAGGTCAATATATAAAGTCACCATTAGCGTGAACAACAAAGGATGAAGTTGTGGTAAAATAGTACAAAAAGATATATCAAAGGAGGTACCATTGTTGGAAATCCTGTAGAAAAAAAGAGGAACCATCCCAAAATATTTGATGGAAGAATATCCCTAGTTGCGAAAAAGAACCCACGGGTCATTATATTGGTAGTAAAGTTGGATAGATGGCTACACGCATCAAGGGGCCAACCCTTGACCAACAAATTAATCGGTGTTGACTAGAATTTGTTAGAGTATGAGAAAGAGCACACATGTCATTCTCTTCATCGGTAAAAATGCTAGCAAAATATCTAGGTAGGACATGGACTAGGCTTCATTTGATGAGTTCATACAAGATGTGCATGGAAATAACATAGAAGCAAACATAGGCAGGGTAAAGGATGCATTGAGATAGTCATGACTGAAAAGGAAATAATAACGTAGTGAAACGAGGGGCAGTAGCACATATTTTGGCTGTAAATTTCTTGTTGACGAATTTTTTTGTCTTGGTTGGCTAGTCAATCCTATTGAAAGTCATAACCACCTAAGAAAACCATTTGGTTGATATGAAATATCAACCATCTTCCCATTAACTATAATGAAAATTCCATATGTTTTAAGATCATAACCTTCTATCAAATCTTTCTAGATTTCAAAAAAATTGTTACAGCCATTAAACTTTTGTGTCACTAAGCAAGGCCACCATGCCTCATGAGATCCTCTACCAACAAGTTCTTGTAGCCAGACAGTTTGTAGTATACCATATAACTTTCCTCTCGCTAATCAAAAGTAATATGAGGTGTGGTTCGATCTCATTTTAATTTGGGATTCTTCTTGCTTTGCGTGGTCTTAAGCCTAGGCATTTACTAAACTTTGAAACAAAGAATAAAAATAGGGCCAAAAACTAATTTGGGCTTTTTCACTTAGTCATCTTCTTTTAGACTCTTTTATGTCTTAGACACAATACATGATGAGCCCTTAGATCCCCACTTAGAAATTTTCTTCCTTTCGTATATTTTCTTATTTTCTTCTTTAAGTGAATTGTACAATGACCATACGGTTTGTTCTATGGTTGTGCATTTGGCCTAGGTGATTGTACCATATGGCCAACCTATTCAAGTAAGAAAAAAACTAAGGAGCTATCTCCCATTAACACACCACATATGCATGAAATATACAGCTCAAAATCCAATAAACGGTAAAAAAGTTAGGTGACAAAAAAATAGACATTTAATGCGTTAATGGGAAGCTAGTCTCCTGGAAAATTCTACACATTGAAGAACAGGTGCATGACCTGACCATACTATAGTAGTTGCAATGTCACAATTATACTGTCCAGTCATCTTCTCTCTATGATACACATAGATTTGGTGGTTTTGCAGATCATATAATGGTCACAACTTGGCGAAAAGTTATATGGATGGACTAGCCAGCCATACAAGCTAGTAGGCTAAGATGTCGGCCTTTGAGGAAGTTGTTTGCGCAGTATAGTTAGTTTGATTGCCATATTTCTATTTAAGCATACAGTCGGTTCATAAAAAGTAGGTAACCACTCCATATAACTGGCTTATTTATGGGTTGATTTATGGATTTTATTGCCGTTCTATATATGTGCCTCCCATTGGAAAACTTCAGAAAGATTATGCTACATATTCTCATTGAGGATTTGTGTTTCACCTTTCTGTGGGCATAATAAGATCGTGGGGAAAGCCCGAGAAGATTGGTATAATGTTAATCGGGCTTAACTCTCATGGGAGTAACCCAAGTTCAAATTCCTCACATGTAATGAGAAATAGTGGAAAAGGGTGTAGAGGGTTTTGCCTCCCCATGTTAAAAAGGGGAGACAAGTGTCAATAAAAAAATTAAAAAGAGGGGGAAAAAATGTGTGTGTATCAAAGAAAGCGAAGTTTGATAGGTGGAGTATGCTTTCTGACAAAGAGGCCCCCAGGGTTCAATTCCTCAGATCAGGGATGAGAATTCCCTAGAAGTACCAATGTGGGATGAGATCAGATGAGGGTCTGGACAATTTTAGCAGAATAGATACCCCTCGGTCCTTGGCACTGAGTGCAAAACAAGATCAATCGTCTGTGCACCCTATACCAACGGAATGTTTTATCTACACCAAAAGAAAAATGATAGAATGGAAGCCAAGAGGGCTCACATTGGTCACATGGACACTTAACTGGTCCAAACATGCTCATTTCTATGTAGGTTGGAATGAATAAAGTCGACATCTAGAAATTGTTAATTGAATATAATTAGCTTCATCATCTCTGTTTGGCGACAAGTACAACCCTACTTTGAGTATTTGGACTTCCCAAGAGCCCATTTTGCACCAGTAGATACGCTTGGGGATGTTAAATTCGGCTTATCTTAATCCTTTCATTCCTCATTCTGTTTGAAAGATTAAAAATAGGTTCAAGAGAAACAACTTTCTTGACGAAATATCTCTTTTAATTTTATTCATTCTGCTGAAACATTTCAATTTAGTAATGTGGCATCATGAGTAAGCGTTGTGAAATGGATACCTGAAGAGGATACAGATGTGTTCGTCGGATGCGGAGTGGAACAATAGTTGGTGAAGATAAAGCTAGCCTTGGAATAAAAAGGGCTTTCACCGCCATATTTGAATTTTCCTCTAACTTCTTTCAATCAGATTGCGCTTACACTTGAAGTATCCTGCTGCATTCTCCGGGATAAAACTCCTCAAGTTCGCAACTACAACTTTTTGATGTTGCAAAGAAGTTGGTATGCAAGTAAATATTGGCAAAACTAAAATTATGATTTTCTTAAAGAAAAGGAAGAAGCAATATTTTGAAGTAGTACTTCATCCGATTTTCACAAGAAACTCTAGAATGAAGAGAATATAAGGAGGATGGAGAGCTCTTTATGCACTCCAAAACAGGTGTAGGAATGTTGAGTTATGGGATTGGAAGACCACCATGGTCCTATTTGGGTTACTGGTCACACTGGTAGTGTTGTATGGTTGCGAGATATGGGCTAGTGGAATGGTAAGTTCGAAATGGAGACAAATAGAAAGGATCCAAAAATGCCTAATAACAAACAATTTCAGAATCAAGGCTATAGTTCCTTATGAAATCATCTTGGTCGAAACATGTACTTTCCCTCTAGAGGCAACTATTATGACTAGGCTCATATGTTATTTGAAAAAAATCGAAAACATGAAAATTGACAAGTGGCCTATGCAAGAGATGAAGAGTTGCATAGATGAAAAACACGTGGATGAAGCAAAATTACAAATGGATGAGTAGATGGGATATCAGTCTAAGTGAATGCCCAAACCTTAACAAAGACATAAAAAGGTATGTGAATGAAAAGTTTAGAACAATGATGTGGAGAAAGAAAACTAGTAGGAAACGTCAACACTATATTACAGAGTTCAATCCAACTTATGCAAATTGTGAAAAACATATATAGGGGCTGAAATAAAATGGAGGGAAAATATCCTTATTGCTCAAGTAAGGACTAGCTCTCACATGTTTAGATGTGAGATGGGGAGGTGGACGTCGCCTAAGAAATAGTGGGAAGAGAAGACTTATGTGATATGCAATATAGGGGCAGTCAAAGCAGAGGAACATTTCACTCTTGAATATCCAATATACACGAATATCTGAGCCAAATAAGATGAAACTTTAAGAGTTAGTTCTATGGTGGAGCTATGAAAAATTAAGGGAGATGTTAACTCAAACCAGCAAAAGGACGAGCAATCTTTTAAAAGATACCATTTAGCCTGTAAATCTTTAAGTGGTTGGTGCAATCGGTGGTCCCATACATTGTTTGGTCTTGTGAACGTGATTAAAACCATTTCATTTCATAACAAGGGGATAAACATTTCTATTTGAGCACATGAATTGGGGAGTTGGACCAAATGACCGAACATTTAGTCAAATATGTACACTTTTAATCTTTTCCATAATTAATTCATAAAAATATTAAAAAATTGTTTAATTTGTATTCTTATAGTTTTTCAGAGTTAATTATAATGCAACAAATAAGATTGAGGGTGGACAAAAATAATTGCAAAGTATTTATTGCACAAAATGTTAGTGTAGGATTTATTTTCCTCGCTTTATTTGTATTATCCTACTCGGGATATTCCACATCACTTAGAGTTTCCCTACACTTATGGGATATGCTTGCTTAGGTGTACACTTGACTACACTATTCTAGGTGTTGGTTACCACTTGACTACATTATTCTAGGTGTTAGTCACCACTTGACTACACCATTCTAGTTGTTGGTTACCATTATTCTAGGTGGATATTGTCATGATTCTAGGAGGAGGTTACACATTCACCTCCTATATGTACATCTCTTGCATTATTCTATTGATCGTATTTAGTTGGAGTTGTTTATGTGTTATTGCAATTATCTCTCTTGCATTTTCATAATTTTGCAATCTTGTATGCTTGCATTGTTTTGTCTTAGAACAATTCACGTCTCGCATCATTCACTTGTGCAGTCTTCAAATCAATAGATCCAACGCTTCTCGATATGGTATCGTAGTCGAGCCGGTGGTATTGAGATTGTTTGGTTATTATTCTACAAATTTATTTTCATTTGAGATCAATATTTGCAAGTATTTGGGTGTTGTTTAGTGTTGGTTTTGCCTTATTTCTGGATATATATAGCCTATTTGCAGGATTCTGAGGTTTACAAGCCCGCATAGTGCATATACGATTCGGAGATTGTTTTTTTGCAAGCCCTAAATCATTATTGCAGGATCCCTGGAAGATTTATCCAGATCTAGGCGTTTTCAGACTTGTGAAGGGCATTTTCACTGTGGTAATGCTTTGCATGCTTGTTCAGACTTGCAAAGGCATTTTTTCGATCCAAAGGCATTTTCAGACCTGTAACAAAGTTTCCAACAGCCCATACATGCATTGAAGATCCAACTTGGGTTGTTGTTTTTGAGTCTCGCAGTGAGTGTTGTTTTCTACACTCAGATCTGCAGCAATTTAAGGACCGTCATGAAGATCTTCTTAATAAAACGTGGTTGCAATCTCTATATACATTCAAAAAAATTCAAACCCTCCTCCTTTTGCTAAAATTATATTTTAGTAAAAAAGTGTATTTCAAGTTTAGTGCAAATTCATTTAAAATAGGGCTTATTTACGGGAAATAGTTATTGTAAAACTTTTGATTGGTAGCTCGATATCGAGTGCCATTTTTTGCAAAAGTTAAATATTTTTCATTTCCCAAAGCACTAGACCTATTTATTTTTTTAAAACGCACTAAGTTATAAAGTGTCAATATTGTGGGGGCTTCTTGATATAGTTTTCGGGGGTGTACAGGGTGTTTCCTCTCTTCTTTCTTTCCGCGCATTTCTTTATTTTCTCCAACAACTACCACAAACTTTCTTTCTACACTAATGGATCTAAGTTCAATTAACCCACTTACACCTTTTAACTACCATGAATGGAAATCAAAAATATCCATTGGACTAAGGAGTAAAGGGTTGTACCGTATCACAATGGGGTTAGAACTAGAGCCTAGTACATATGCAAAAAAAGTTAAGTGGTATAATAAGTGTGATGAAGCATTTGGTATTTTGTGTCTTTTAGTGTCTCCTTAACTCCGTTTTCACATAGAGTCAGCAAAATATCCCAAAAAGGTGTGGAAAACCTTATAAAAATTGTTCAAAAAATTTGACACTATGAGGGGTCATGAGCTAGAAATAGAACTTATTAGCTTAAGTCCTAGAAACTTTAACACCTTGGAAGATTTCTTTACCAAGCTCAAATCCTTATAATCACAGTTAAAAGAATGTGGAATAGAAAAGAAGGATTAACAACTTGTTCTTTCAATGTTTTACAAACTAGGTCCTAACTACTTTGTCTGTGTTTCTATATTTTATGCTACCAAGAGGGCTCTTGGAGCCACATGGTCTATGCCATCCTTAGATGACTTCATTTTTTATTTTACTAAGGAGAAAGACAAGTTAATTCAAATGGGTACCTTGAAGTCATCCAAACCTCGAGCCCTCGTTGTCGGGAAAGGGAAACAAAAATCTTCTAGCAAAAGAGTAAGGATCTAGAAAAGAAGAAAGAACAAAAATCCACTACCTCTTCCAAGTCTACCACTGAAACCTCTAGTTCAAATGGGAAGCCTAAGAAGGAAAAGGTTAAGTGTGCTGTTGCAAGAAACTTGGGCACGATGAGCATAAATGTATGAAGAAGAAGATTGATTACCTCAGTCATCTCCTTGAGAAGAACAACATAGGGGTCCTTAAATCTATCAAAGTCTTCATCAACCCAAAAATCTACTAAGGAAAAGGAAAAAGAAAAAGAGAAGCATAAGGGTAAAACACTAATTGCAGTTGCATCCTCATCTACTCCTTCGTGGGTTATCGACTCTGGTGTTTCACACCACATGGGTTCGTCACAAGTTGAGTTTTCTTCCTTAAAGCCCTGCAACATGTCCTCCATCACTTTGGATGATGATACTTTAGCCACAATTTCAAGGAGAGGTTCTGTTGAAGTTGAAGGTGGAACATTCACAAATGTTCTTAGTGTACCTTCACTTTCAACTAATCTCTTGTCAATATATTAGATGACTCATATAGGGAAGGACATGACATTCCTATTTGATTCAGATTGATTGAGATCAGGGAGTTGTATAGCGATACTACAGTAGCAGTGGGAAGGGCGAGATCACCATGCTAGGTTATATACATTCTCACACTTTACACCTGATGTTTCCCCTACTGCATTGCTCACACACTTAGATGGAGTTAGCAAATTATGGCATGAGCGGTTTGGCCATCTTAACTATCGCTACCTTGAGCAGCTCAGTCAACATGACATGGTTACAGGATTGCCTAGAGTTCGTTTCTCAAAGGGACTTTGTGAGGGTTGTGCTCTTGGAAAACACCCTAAAGAGAAATTTGATAAGGAAAAGCTTAGAGAGCTTCAACACCTTTAGAGTTGATTCACAGTGATGTCACAAGGGATTTTCCCCATCCTTATTTCACTAGGGCCAAATATGCTCTCACCTTCATAGATGACTTTTCCAGATATACATGGGTCTACTTCCTTAGGAAAAAATCTGAAGTGTTCAATTACTTTTGGGACTTCAAGGCACTTGTTGAGAATCAATCTGGGAAAAGCATCAAATTTCTTTGAATAGATAATGGGGGGAGTATGTTAGCAACATATTTGAGTAGTTTTGCACCACTTAGGGTATTGATCTACAACGGTAATATTCTTACACTCCTCAACAGAATGGCATGGCAAAACGCAAAAATTGGTCCTTAAAAGAGATGGCAAACTATATGATCCACTCTAAATATTTGACTCCACAGTTTTGGGAAGAAGCCATCAATTGTGCTTGTTATATACAAAACCGGGTTCCCCACAAAGCTTTAAAAGGTATAACTCCCTTTGAACTGACACAATAGGAAGTCAAAAATTAAGCACTTCAACGTCTTCGAGATCACTAGTGATGGCACACATTCCTAAAAAGAAATGCAAGGTAATGGAGCCTCAATCCAAACCTTGCATCTTTGTTGGGTATCTAGAGGGGGTCAAGGGATATAGGCTTATCCATCCTACTAATCATGAGTTGTTCATAAAGAGAAGTGTTAAGTTTTAGGAGAGTCCCATTGACTCTTTACTTGATGCTTCTCCATCTACTTTGGCTTCACTCAGTTTTGATAAGTTGTGTAACGATTCAGATCATCCACAACAGGTTCCTGAGGCAGAGTCTTTTACTTCTTCTAGTTCTAATAGTGATCATAGTAATGAGGAGTCATCCTCATCTACTTCTATTCATACTTCAGAGGATGAGGATTCAACATGCGACTCACCCACATTAGTCCCTCTTTGGGCTAGGCAGACACTTCAAAGTGCAAGCACTTGGGTAGGGGATCTAGAGGATGATAAACGTACTCGAGCAGACTATCATAGTAGGCCACATGCCTTCTATGCTTCAAAGTGACAGATCCACATACATTTCAAGAGGCATCAAGCATACCTAAGTGGGATAGTGTTATGCATGAGGAATATAATTCCTTAATCAGTAATCACACTTGGGATTTGACTTCACTTCCTAAGGGAAGGAAGATGGTTCGATGTCGATGGATATATCGGACCAAATTTGTAACAAATGGGTCAGTTGATAAGTACAAGGCTCATTTAGTAGCCAAGGGTTTTTCACATGTATTGGCATAGATTACTCCGAGACCTTTGCACTGTAGCCAATATGAGTTCTATTAGACTCACAATTGTTTTAGCAGACACATGGTTAGAGTGTGCACCAAATGGATGTGAAGAGTGCTTTTCTTCACGAAGACCTATAAGAGGATATCTACATGGAGCAGCCACCAAGGTTTATTCAGGATTCATCTTTAGTTTGCAGACTTAGGAAATATATCTATGGCCCTAAACAAGCCCCTTGGGCTTAGTATGCCAAGATGGATTACTTCCTCTTAGCTTTTGGTTTTACATGGTGTCATTTAGATTCCAATGTATATCTATTGCAGTGGAATGATTCATTACTGATACTGGTACTTTATGTTGATGACCTTTTGATCACTGGGAGTACTTCATCAATGATCTTAGCAATGAAGACAACTCTTGGGATAGATTTGCCATGACTAACTTGGGTCTACTACACTACTTCCTTGGCATTGAGCTCATACGATCGATTCAGGATTTCACTTACACAACCCAAGTAATCTCTCGATCTTTTAAATCGGTTTCACATGGTGATCGCAAGCCATATCTCGACCCCTTTATTATTTGGAGTCAACCTTGAGGTTGATTGTTCCACACCCTTGGTTGATGCTACTTTGTATTGACAACTTGTTGACAACCTTATTTACTTGACTCACACTAGACCTGATATCTCCTATGTCATTGGTATTATTTTGAAGTACATAAAGGAACCTCATGAGTTGCATTGGAAAGCAACTAAGAGGATTTTACACTACATTCAGGGCTCACACAGATATGGGATTCACTACAGGGCTAGTTCAGACATTGACTTGGTTGACTACTAGGACTTAGATTGGGCTAAGCGACACCGAGTGCTATAATTCCACTTTAGGTTATAGTTTCTCATTGGGTTTTGGTCCTATCATTTGGTCAAGCAAGAAGCAAAATTCTATTTCTCTATCATCTATAGAGGCGAGTATGGGGAGATGTTAACGCAGCTCACGAGGCTATTTGGATTCAGGGGATTCTTTTTGAGCTTGGTATCCATATCAAGCAAAGCCTACAATCATCTTTTGTGACAACCAAAGCACCATCCAAATATGTAGGAATTTGGTTCTTCATCAGAGGACCAAACACATTGAGATTCACATGCACTTCATTCAGGAGCTCATTCATGAGCAGGTCATCGATTTGATATTCTTCCAGTCTTCAGAGTAGGTTGTTGACATCTTCACCAAACCTTTCACTAAGAGTAAGTTCATTCATCTACGAGATCTTCTTGGGGTGCAATCTACATCAAAGCATCTTCATCATCTTCAAGGGGTATTTCTAGCCTCTTCACTTTTTCATGTATCACTTTTAGGGGGAGTTTTTCCCACTAGGTTTTCTCCTTTTACTCTATCTTATGAGAGATTGCATTGTACATGGATACCTCATAAGGCCTTGTTGTTGGGACCCACTTTCATTTTTACTGCCCACTTAAGTTGTGCATATGGAGGGGGTGTTAGTGTAGGATTTATTTTCCTCACTTTACTTGTATTATCTTACTCGGGATATTCCACATCACTTAGAGTTTCCCTACACTTGTGGGATATGTTTGCTTAAATGTACACACTTGACTACACTATTATAGGTGTTAGTTACCACTTGACTATAATTTTCCTAGGTGTTAGTCACCACTTGACTACGCCATTCTAGTTGTTGGTTACCACTATTCTAGGTGGATATTTCCATGATTCTAGGAGGAGGATACACATTTACCTCTTATATGTGCATCTCTTGCATTATTCTATTTGATTGTATTGAGTTGGAGTTATTTCTGTGTTATTGCAATTATCTCTCTTGCATTTTTGTATTTTTGCACTCGTGTATGCTTGCATTGTTTTATCTTGAAATAATTCATGTCTCACATCATTCACCTATGTAATCTTCGAACCGGTAGATCCAAAATGCTTCTCGATACCAAATTCCTTTCAATTTGAATTATATTATCATCTCCATTAATTAAACAACAATTCTTTTAAAAAATCAAAATATTCCAACTTTTTTTTATCATTTAATACTTATAAATATGTGTTTTTCATAGATAAATGTAGACATCTAATTTTGGTATGAGATTAGTTAATTTATTTGGTTTTAGTTTATCTATGTGTATTGATTATTGGTATAAGGTATACATCTATTAGCATGTATTTTTAATGTTGTTTGACTTTTGACTTATTTTCTTTTTCCTTTACAATGTTTGACCTCTTTAACCTTGTTTGTTTCCTCTCTCTCAATACATTTTCCGCATGATACAAAGCTGTTAAACCATTTATGTATCCATTATAGAAATGGTCACCACCTTGTGGAGCCTTCCACCCATTGATTTTTTAATTTTCATGGTTTGTGGCTTTCCTTGCACTATTGTTCCTACTCATTGTGTGTCAGTTTGTGCTCCAATAGAGTCCTATTTTGAATTTGAGAAATATATTAATATAGAAGTGCTTTAGTCGATTCGGAAGAAGAAAGGATAGTCAAATTGAATTTTTTTAATTGTAAGATTAATATTGAAGTTGTAAGAGCATAATTTATTGTTTTCAATAACATCCCTAAGCCAAAACCTAAATTCAAGTATTTAGAATGCAATTCTAGCTCATACTAATTATTGTTGCATGTATTGAAAGATAAGGGTTATGAGACTTACATACACCAAATTTCTTGTTTATTTGTATCAAGTCTTGAGTGTGGTCTTGTTCAATACATGAGGGGCCTCATAATAATTGAGGGATGATACGAGCCCACATTAACATCTCTCATTTGTATGGGCTTTGCAAGGAGATGAGGTCGATCTTGGATTTTTACCAAGTCTCAATAACTCACATTAAAAACCAAATAACATAGGCTTTTGATGATCAAGACTATGTGATGACATTTATATTTAATCAATTTTACAATTTTTTGAAAAATTCTCTTTTGTAGTAATTATGATTCTAGTTAACTATTTTCGCGGTTGTTATGGTTTTAGTAAGTGCAACTTTATAATTAATACTTGTCTTTTGTGATTGATTTCACTTGATGTTTGGATTGTCTTCTACCGCCTATCACTAACTATTATTTCTATATTTACGTAGTCCAAACCCTAATTATTTATTCTTTTATAACCTTTAAGCATTTTAGATTGTGGTCTAGATTAGACCATTTTAGTAATTAGTTATGATTTATTGTTTATTTCAATCAAACATAACTACAACATATGTGCGATTAGTTTTGTAAGCTACAAAAATCACCGATAACAAGAAAGTATTGAAACTGAAATTTATACCTTATTCTTTGTGTCTCCTTAGTAAACCTCAAAATTTGTAATGACTTGGATGGGCCCGAACTAATTGGAATGTAGGTGCCTTCTCTAATGTGAACATTCACATGATGATCGACTCAAAACTTTGCACCAAACAAGAGAGGATGATGGATTTAGGGATGGAAAAAGTAGGCTTATGTAGACATTAGGACTAGAGGGGATGCTCTGTGTAGCAAGAATGCAAGATCTATGACACAATTTTTGTTTATGTCAAAGAGGGGGAGTAAGGCTCTATTTATAGCCTGAAAGTTGGATTAATTGAAGGTTTTAGTTAATCATGATTTGAAAAAGTAAGCAGGATTAAGTGAGTGGGGGACATGAAGAGTGGATAGGAATTAAACATGAATATTTAATTTGCACAAGTGGGGGACATGGAGAATAATGACATGTGAGGAAGATTAATTAGGAATTGACAAGGTTTAATTAATTAATTAATGTCAATTAATTCCTCATGGGTTTTATGGGAAATGGAATGGGAAAATTAATTGATTTAGGAGGGTGTGAAATTGGGGTGTCTATATTTCCCCTCTTTGGAAGGGTACTATGAAAGTAGTGTCCTTTCAAAGAAAGTAGACAAAATGGATGAATATGCCCCAGGTGACAAGATTTAAGGTTTTGAAGAGATTCTTCTTAAGGAAGGTGTTCCTTTGATAAGAAGTTATTAGAGGAAGAAAAGAGAAAGCATTCTCTAAGAAAAAAAAGTAGAACAAACTCTTGCTCGTGAGAATAGAAGAAATTATTGGAAGAGGAAAAGAGTATGGTTGATGAATGGGGGAAGAATTCAATCTACTTTCTCTAAGAAAAAAAAATTAAAAATTTTGTTTGTGAGAATAGAAGGTGGTGGATGATGAATGTTATGGTGTCGTCTAAGACAAAAACACCATGGGAAGATGTGATTAGGGATGGATATGATGATGCCCCTCGAGAGGGTTGACGAGAATGGAAGCATGACAGATCTCTTGAAAAGAGGAGAGGTCAATGTTTACAGAGAGGAGAATGAGAATGGGGTGTAAGAGAATGGAGATCAGATGTGGTGTGCAAATGGGGAAAGAATGCAATGACTTGAATGTTAGGTGTGAAGATGTGTTGAAGGATGTAATGAGTGAGAGTGGATGGAAAGAAGGAAAATGAGAATGGACATGAGTAGTGGTTGATTATGAGTAGGTGAAGAATGGGAAAAAGAAGACAAGGGTATGGAATAGATTATATGGAGATGAGAGGAGGAGAAAAGGGAATGAAAGAGGTGGAAGAGGATAAGAGAGAAGGATGCTAGGGGAAAAGGAAATTAGGAAGGAAGAACAATGAGATAGAAGAAGAAATGAGATGAGATGAGAGAAGATGAAAGCAAAGGGTGAAAGCATAAAAAAGGGAGAGAGAGATGCAAAATGAAGGTAGTGGAATATAAAAGATAATATGGAGAGGTATGTATGAGATAAAGGAGAGAAATGATGGAAAAATGAAGGATATGAGGAAGATGAAGAATTTAAAGAAATATGGAAGAGATGATAGAATAGAGAAAAGAAAGAAAATATAAGAGACCAGGAAGATGTGGAGAAGATCATAGAAAGGAAGAGAAAATGGTACAAAATGAATGAAAAGTGTAGAGGTGGTAGAGAAAAAGAAGGAGGGGAGGAGGAAGGTGAAAATGATGGGGGAAGAAGAGATGAAAGAGTGGATATATGGAGAAGATAGAAGGGACCAAGGTGTGTGGGAAATATCCATAGTAGGTATAGAATATGGAGAATCGCATGGAGATGCATGTGGAAGATGAAAGGATAAAAAGACTAGGATAGTGAGAAAGAGATAGGGATATGATGGGGAAGTAAGAATGAAGAATGAGGGAAAAAGAGGAAGAACATATAAAAAGAGAGAGAGAGAAAGAAGGAAGAGTGGGAAGGAGGAGAGGAAAAGAGAGGAAATGGTGCAGAAGGAAGGGAGTCAAGAATGGGGATATTTTTATGGAGAGTGGGTAGCATCATGAATGTAGAGAGAAGAAAGAGGGGAGGAATGAACGGAGTGGAAAAATGTGGAGATGCATGAGATGAGGATAAGAAGATTACGAGAAAATAGACAAAGGATGTATGATGAAGATAGTAAAGATATTAACAAGGGAGAAGGGAAGATGGAGAGGTGGGGAAGAAATGACAAGAAAGGTGGAGGTGGAGAAAAGGGAGGGGAGGAAAGAGAGAATGGGGATAAAAGAGGAATTCAGTGAAAGAACATTAGGGAAGACCAACAATAATTATTGTTGGGAAGGATGGGGAAAGAGTGGAGAAAAGTGGAGAAGGATAAAGAGAGTGAAAAGGCAAGTGGAGAATGATGATGAATTTTAGGGGGAGACCAACAATAATTATTAGTGTGAAACATGAGTGGTAGTATGGGGATGGTGAATGAGGAAATGGAAGATGATGATGAAATAATGTTATAGGGAGACAAACAATAATGATGAGGTGGGAATAGGGGTGGATATGTGGGAGAATTTGAGAAGATGGAGTGGAAAGAGTAAAGAAAGGGTGAGTGATGATTTGTGACAAGATGAAGGAGGCAAAGAGAGGATAGGATGTGGAGGATGAGGATGAATGAGATGAATGTAAAGAAATGAGATATGGAAAGAGTGGCAGAGAGCGGGATGAAGAAAGATAGAACAAGGAGGGGAAAATGGGGAAAGGAACATGGTTGAGTAATGAGGGATCAAGTAGGATTCGCAAGCTGAAGATGGTGGATGCACTCTGTGATATGATAGGTTGAGAAAGGGTAATGGTAGGAGGAAAATTTGGTTGGTAGGGAGACCAGGAGGAAGTAATAATCAATGGAGGAATGATGATGAGTGAGTGGAAGGAGAAGTCTAGAATGAAAAATCCATCTTAAGGGGAACCCTTTAAGTAAAAAGTCATGTGTGGAAAAATGATTAAGTAAGATTTCAAGCAAAGGATGATGGGATGAAGAGTGGGAAAACAAGAGTGAAGTTTGGTGAGAATGGAAGAGGTGGTGAGAGGATGTGATGATGGGGAAGGGAGGGAAAAAGTGGAGGGTGAGAATGTGTAGTGATGGGGAGTGCAAGATGACAAATCATCCTTAAGAGGAACTCTTAAGTAAGATCATCATGCCACATGAATGGTTAAGTAAGATCATCAAACCAATAGTGATGATGAATGGGAAATAAGAGAAAATAATGTATTGTGCATGGGGATAAAATGTTGGTTGGAGTAGATGATGATGACAAGGGGGACAAATAGTATGGAGGGAACTTGTTTGGATGGGGAAGTGCAAGATGACAAATCATCCTTAAGAGGGACTCTTAAGTAAGATTTCCATGATGTGAATGATTAAGTAAGATCCAAGCCGAAGATGAAGAAGAATGATGGGAAGAAGTTTCGTGAGATAGGTGGTGATGTGAGTGATTGAAAGGAGGTGGGGGAAGGTTGTATGACAAGATGGACTAAAGGGGAACCCTCAAGTAAATTTTCCATATTGTGAGAATGTGTAAGTAAGATTACCAAGTAGAAGATGGATACTAGGAAGAATGAGAAAAGAGGAGATGGTGTATGTGAGAATGGAATAAGGGGTGAGAGGAGGTGATAACAAGGAAGGAAGGAAACAAAGGAGTGTGACATGAATGGATGGAGGAAGATATGCGGTGGGGAATATGGATTGTGGGAATCCTTAATTAGGATTCCCATGTGGTGGGAGTGATGAGGCAAGAATGTCAAGCGAAAGAGGTGGAGTGGAAAGATGTTTGTGGTGGTGATTGTCATCCGATGAGAGATGTAATGATGGAGGAGTTTATACATGGGAAGATCTTAAGAAGAGGGTATACCTCAAATAAGATTTCACATGTTATATGGATGATTAAGTAAGATTGTCAAGCTGAAAGTGGAAGAATGGAAGGGAAAATCATGAAGAAAAGGAAGGAAGATACATATAGTGGGGAAAGGGGACATGAATGGTGAGAAGTATGAGGTGTGCATAAATGGCGGGAGTAGAAATGAGGAGGGAGGATGAATGGATAAAAGATAGGTTGACCATGGTGGGGGATGAGGAGTTATAAGATAACAAAACTTTGCATGAGAAAGATCCTCAAGTAGGATTCACAAACTACAACAATGATCAAGTAGGATTCCCAAATTGGAAAATTTATTAGGAAGGGGGAACAGATGAGGTGCAAATTAAAATCATGTAGGAAGATATCACATGATGAAAGCATCTTAATTTTAATATAGCACATAACAGATGCATCATGATATAGAAGATCGATGATGACTAGAATGTAATATGCAAGAGAGCATAGATAGGGGCCATCAAAAAAATATATGATGCCCCTATATGATATGTAGTCATAGGAGAGAAGTAATGATATATAAAGAAGCATATTAGAGGAACACCAAGATACATAAAATCAAGATGCCCCTGTAATATATCAAGACACAAGATAACAAATAATAAACTTGTAACTAATAATGCAACATAAGAACTTTCAAACATGTCCCTAATGTGTTCCATAATGATGATTGATTAGATGTGCCCTAAGTAAGGATATAATGATTCAGAATGGATTGGGTCATCATCCTCAAACAAGGAAACAATGAGTAAATTTTCCCCAAGTGAGGATACACACGAGGGAGAAATGATTTGGGTGTTAAAGTCGTAAAGTGGTTGGAACATTTATTGGGGAAAGAGTTCAAAGTTTGAATTGTGTTGATTGTTGAGTATTTGATTTCTTTGATTATTTTTTTGTACATTTTTAGGATTTTCTAATGTTTTTGGATTTTTGTTTTTATTTTTGAATGATATTTTTGAATGTTTTTGGGATTTTACTTTTTTGAATGTATTTATATTTTTTTTTTGACATTTTTGAATGTTTTTTATTTTTTATTTTTGATTTTTTAATATTTTTGGATTTTGGATTTTTTAATGTTTTTGGGTTTTTTTTTTTTTGAATATTTTTGGATTTTTGAGATTTTGAATGTTTTTGGATTTTTGAGATTTTTCAAATTTTTTTTTGGATTTTTGAGATGGATAATATACTAGATGGTAAACTTCTTATGAGAGGTGATAGGTAGGGTATCATCTATATGTACATTATACCTCGTGGTAACTCATGCTTGAAAAATATTAAATTTTTCTCTCCATTGGCAAGATATGTTGGTGATGACATGATGAAAATAAGTCCACTCCATCCTTGACTCCACGCAACTAGTAAGATGTGAGGGCTCATCACTGAGAAGTTAAGAAGGATGTGAGATGTATAAATGAATATAGAGACAAGTGTTAACAATGGTCCATTTGGGAAATTGTGACTCAATTCCTCTTAAGGTTATTGAACCAATTTTGAAATGACTTTCACTTTATAGGTCACTTACTAGACTTAGACTATTACGTGGCCTACTGAGTGGTAAGATTTAGGTGAAGGGATATTTCTCTCTTCACTTAGGCATCTAAATTACTTCTTTGGGATTTTATAATTGTAAGCACTTTCAAATTTATAAGGTTTTGTATTTTTGTAGTGACTCCCTATGCCTTGCCCCATGCCACTAGTAAGAGGAAAGGGTTCATCACTAACGATAAACGTACGTGGGTAAGTATTAATATTTTTATTAAATTTTTATACTTTTAATTTATGAATGACCCTCTATGCTTTTCCCCATGCCACCTAGTAAGAGGCAAGGGTTCATCACCAAAGATAAAACATAGATGAGTAAGGGCACCTTCCTCCATTCCCAATCTCACACTACTAGTAAGAAGTGTGGGCTCAACACCAAAGACTGTGAAGGATGAAAGGTGTAATAGTTAATTATTCATAATTTATTTGATTGGTTGATTGTATATATAGTTTTTATTGGGAAGGACATCTTCCCCAATCTCAGCCCCACACAACTAGTAGGAAATGAGGGTTCAACACCAAAGACTAAGATGGGTGATCAAACAAACTAGGTAAAGAAGTTTAGAGATTTTTGTGAAAAGAGAACTTATTTGGAGGGAATATATTACCATTAGTAAGCTTATAGGTATGACCATAGGTGAAAATATCCAAAATGGGAGAAATTATAAGAAGTATGAGATTCACAAGACTTAATAGGAGCTATATTAACACTTGTCTCATGATGATGAATATGAAGATGTGATTTTTATAATGGGAATATCTGCCAATGGAGTGAAAAGTTTAAAATTATTTAGAGATGAGTTAGATAGAAGGAATGTACAAGCGGTTTCTCCTGGGATAGAGAGCACCTCAGGAATAAAATTTCTTTAGATGGATTGCATTCATTGGTTCGTCAAGTACTTGTTTTGGAAACATGATGTGAGGGATCTTGAGTTACAAGGGTAGGATGAGTGAGGTCAATGGTATTAATAGAAATTTTTTCAAGGAAAATGTTTGTTTCCATAAGGTTATCAAAGAGACTATGTGTAGAACTTGTTTCATCATCAAAATTGGTATCCTTGTCATTAATCAAGACTAATATAGGAGGTACATTAAATGTTTTGAAACCAAGGTCGTGTCTACCAAGATTTTCTATATAAGTGATTGGATCAAGATGTCCTTTTTCATTCTTTTGAGTCCTTTACCTTTCCACTACATGTTTCTCATGATCCTATGGGCTTTGGTAAATTGAGGGGACTCATAATAAGAAGTGAGTTCATCATCGTATAACCAAGATCCTGAGGAACTTGGGATATGTTCTTAAAGAAGATAACCAAATTGTTTCCAAACTGACTTACCTAGGTTGTAAGTGGGAGGGATTTTGATGTGGGAAGCATTAGGTTTCCCATAGCTATGTGGAGATAAATGTGGGTTACCAATGAAAAAGGATTTTCAATGTTCTGGAATTGGTAATCACTATAGCCTTTATCGATGATTTGAACATATGTGTTGATGAACTTATATGTACTTCACATGGGTAAAAGGAAATTTAGTGGTCTTAAAAGATGGATAAAATGGATTATAAGAAGATGAGGATGATTAGAGGAAGAAGCTTGATTAACAAAAGAAGATGGCATTTTAACAGAAGAGGGATTGTTAGATGAGGAAGGTTGATTAGATGAAGAAGATGGTTGGTTAGTGGAAGAGGGAGGGTTTTTAGATGAAGAGGGTTGATCAATAAGAGATGATTGATTAACAAATGAGGTGTGATTAACATGTAATGGTTGATTAACAAAATCATGATGATGAATCTTGTATGATTTTAGAATATATTTGGGAAGTGTATCTAGATCGATATGCGTGTTGTTAGAGAAAGTGATTACATGGTGGAAAATTTTTTGTCGATGGACAAATGTTTCTATGTTTATATTGTCCTTGAAGATTCTACGTAATACTCAAAGTGTTGGGTGTCAACATGTAATGTAAATTTTTATCCAAGTGATGAAATTTAATACACCTGGTGATATATGGATGGGGACGAATTTCATGGTGGACAAAGGAGAATGTTATATGGAACTTCTAAGTCTACCACATGACATAACGTGTCTAAGGCGATTAGTCCAACCATAAGTGACAATGTGATTGTGTTTGTGGACTATCTTTCGTTATTATCATATCCACGAATGGTTATGATATCATTTTATAAGTTTTCTTCAGTATAGCCAAGACATCGTAATAGTTTCATGGAGAAAATATTCAATGTTACTCCATTGTCTATTAGTACATGCTTAATCTTGTGGTGGGTTATTAAATCTTCTATGTATAAGGACTGGTTCTTAATGAGGTTGGGGTTGAGTAGGTCAGTGGGGCTGAATGATAAGATAGGATTATTCTTTGAAAGATTCAGAATCAGACCACTGGATATTTTGGGAGTTAATGCCATGTGGAACGTGGGCTTCATTCAATTATTGCATAATAATATGTTGTAATGCGGAAGAACATTAAAGCAATTCCATGATGGAAATTTGTGTTGTAGTTTTCTCCAACTACTTGATAATGTTGAATGAATTGGACAAACGTGTAGACTAGGAATTGGAAGTGGTTGTGGAATTAAATGTCGATGGGGTGATATGGGAGAAGAAGTAGAAAATTGATTGGTGGTTGGGATCCAAACTTTCTTTTTTCTAGTTGTTACAACACAATCGGCTTTGATCTTTCTTGTAGCAACTAGGTCTTGATCATAATTTATAGTTGAGACCGAGTAATATGCGAGTCATAAATTAACATTATTCACCTTCATCTTCTCAAGGACCTCTTCTTCATTTTCATCATCTCGATTGATTCCCACAAATGTTGTTCACGGGTGGAGCCTCAATAGAAAGTCTTTGAGGTGTAGTATCAATTCTTTTATTATTTGATAATTTCTTCCGAGAATATGCTTATACGGGTACTATGAGCAAGCTATTTCTTGAGAAAAAAATACATCGTTAGTAAGTTTTGAACTAAAGAATTTATAGCTCCAAAACTTGAGATTTGAGCCTTGTCCTTGTTTGATCCTTTCTTAATTTTCCTAGAAATAATGAGGTCATCTTCCACATCCACCGCAAGTTCTTGGGCCTCATCTAGAGTAGTAGGTTGACTTCTTCTCAAAATGAATCCGACCTCTGGTAATTGAGCATTGGTGAAGAACCTTGACATGTTATCCTTCGTAGACCTTGCTACCTTTGGAATTTTGTAGAGCAACATGTTGAACTTAACAACAAAGTCCCTCATAGGTTCATGTGGTTCCTTCTTTAGTTGGGACCATTGTGCAAATAGGGCATGGGCATCTTCAACATGCTTGAATATGGCCTCAAACTTGGATTTCATATGTGCCCAATTTGTGATGGATCCCTTGGCAAGTGCTAGAACCAACCAACAATAGCTTCTTGCAATGATTCTACAAATAGACAAACTAAGACATCTTTGTATTCAACTCCCAATACACCACAAGTTGTGATGAATGCAACAATATGTTCATCCAGATGTTGTTTCCCATCCCCTCTAAATTTGGGGAAGTTATTCCTAGACCCTTTTGGCAATTCATGAAGTGGAGGAGTTAGAGCCAATGGGCCCGTATTCATCCCCATGGAACATGTGTAGCCATTTATTCTTCCTATTCTCTTTATTCTTCTTCCCCTTCTTTTGGAGGAATGAGATCTAACGGTGATGTAAATGGTCCTTGAAGAGGATTTTCAAGAGGAAAATTAGGGTGAAATTCAAGGAATAATTCTTTCCCAACTTGTCTTGTTGTTTGGACAATATGAAGTCTAAAATCAGCTTGATATTGTTCTTTGAATGCATGGTCAATTAGGCCACTTTCTCAATTAGCTCTTGTATACATTCTTTTCACCAACCTGTATAGGATTTTTCAAATAAAAATGTGAAATTTGCAGCTTGGAACAAGGAGGATTCATGCAAAAATTAGCAATGAACTTTTGGACTTCTAAGATTATATTTTCTAAATGTTTATAAATTTTATAGATGTATTTTTTTAATCTTTATATGGTGTAGAAAAGCAAAATATTATGCATGATGGGTGCAAAAACTATTGGTGAAATAATTTGTTGTAAGGGAAAATTAGTGATTTTTCACCAATTCTCTAGGACTAGGTCCCTCCTCTTGGGAATGGGGAGGATCCCATTTATTAAATGTGGGAAATGTAAAATCTATGGTGGTTGTTAGGCTAGGGATCACATAGGAATACTCCACTAAACTTGTGGAAAATTTCTTGTATAGGATACAAGGGAGGAATTTTCTTAGAGAGAGGTGAAAGGGAGATAAGAATATAGAGAGGGAGGGTTAATGTAATGAATAGGAACTTGCAAATTTTACTAGCATTAACCAGAGTATGTCCACATCCAACATGAAGAAAACAACCATGTAAGCAATAGAAATATTAACAAATCAAAGACACAAATTTCAATTGATTTATTCCTCAAAGATACAAAGCTCCTTCTTGGTTATTCAAGATTACAATGCTTGCAAAGTTTAAAGTAGAAAGTAGAGGAACATAGATAAGAAAAATTGAAGAAATAGTTTATTACTTGTAGTCAGAGAACATTAACTATCAACTACCTGTAATGAAGAAGCCACCCCAATATATAGCTTTACAATATGTCTCTTCATCTCTCCCACATGAATTTTCACATCCCTATCACTTGTGACCTTTCATATTCCTATAGGAATAAAAATAAGCCCCTTTCTTATCAATGAAAGAGAACTTTTACAATGTCAAATTAAAAATTCACTTAATTGAATAAGACAAAAAAGTTAAACATTACATTCCCAATGAAGAACTAAAACATAGAGTGACAGGAAGAAGAGAGAGAAGAAGAGAGTGATCAATCGAGGATGAAGAATCTTCTGATGATGAAGACTCAACTCTTGGAGAAATATGAGGAAATGCTCCTGGAATGAACTCCTCACCCTTCACTTCCTTACTAAAATGAGTTGTTGTGAGTGCCATATTCTCTACCTCTAGAATGCAAACATAATCCAAAGCAATGATCCAAGTCATGGGAACACCACCAAGGGTATTACATTGATTGAACCAAAGTTGATGATCTTTCACATTATTAGAGATTAAGCCTTTAATTTCTACAAAGGCTTTTAAATTATCTTCATTGAAAGAGATATGGTCTCCCACTTCTTTCTTGACCAAATCTTAGAAAGACTTAAGGAGCTCTTCTAAGGATAATTTCTCATTGAGAAGAGGTGATCCGAGATTTTGTACACTATTGTTGATATTTCCCAAGATCGCATATGCACATTATTTATAAGACTCAAGTTTTGAGATAACATCATTTATCATATCATATCTAGCACTCATTTTGTGAGACCATATGGGAGATAAATTATCCAAGATAGAAGTGAATGCATTATTACTCACTAAGGAGTAGAATCGAGAAAACCCATCTCAGACACCAATGAGAACACACTATCCTAATGGGCCTTTTCTTTCTCAATCTCCTCGGTAATTTTCACCTTAAAAACAGTGGCAAGGGAAATTTTTAATAAAGAGAGAACCTCGGGTAGTGGTACCTTTCCCTTTTCTAGAATCTTCTCCACCCATTTGTCATTATCTCTCCCTTACATGGGAAAGATAGCCTCTACTAAAGGAAGTGGCACTTTATTGGGTTCAGGAAGGATTATAAATAGGCGGTGAGGGTTCTTACATTTTCTTCCGATTGCTCCACGATCTGTTTCTTCTCTTCATTTATGGCAATTAAATGTGTTAAAAACTATTTAAATAGGTGTATGTCTCCCTCATGTGTAGCTTTCCCCAAGGAAACCCTAGTCAAATCATAGTCATCGTACAACTTTTGGTTGTGCAACTTCCACATGTTGAGATCTAGAAGACTCGGTGAAGAAACTAGAAGTTATATGTGCTTTCTTGGTTCACTTGGTATTGATGTATTTTGATATGGCCTCAAAATTAGGTGTTGTGGCTTGCTACACCATTCTTGATTCACCTCCAATCAACTCTTATACCCATGGGAAGGTTTCTTCCGGTGTGGACATAAAGTTAAGCATAGAAGAATTTTTAGGTGCTTGATAAGGAATCACAACTTGCCCAATATGAGGTGATTCAATCGTCGAGGAAGACACATTTGAATTGTGAGGGAGGATAAGAGACTATGATGGATCAATTTCTCCTAATTTAAGGGAATCAATGGGATTTTCAATGATATTTTCCCTCTTGTGAAGCCTCCTAGGTGATAAACTTCGATGTATTTTGTTTCCATAAGTTTTCTCTTGAAAGATTCCTATGAATGAGTAGATTCCATGGATTTCTCATATGCCTTGAGAGAATAAGTGTGAGACACTTGCCTAGATGGAGACAGAAGACCACTAGACTCAATGAAATAAGCCCTCTTTCATTTGAACCAATCCTTTGACCTTTGAATTACTATCATGGTTCTTTCTTTGATGTCACTTGACTCTCGGATGTTTCATGGAGTGGGAGGAAGAGGGAATATTGCACCGCTTGATATTCAGGATCAAAAAGTTTGACCCATCATCTTTATTCCATCCATAAACTAGTCAAACTTGAATTCTCTCATTTGATCCATTGTCATTCGCATATAATCCTATTTCCTGACCTCAAAGTCATCTATGTATTTAATCTAATAATCCTCAATTTGTGGAACATGATGTAATCCTGGAAAGATGAAAGTCTCTAGATTCTTCCTAATATAAAATTCAGACTGAGATATGTAGGAATACAAATTGATATCAATGAAAGATGTTTCAATTCTTGTAAAATATGTGATATTCTTACACAAGTATATTCCCGAGAGATATAGAAAAGGACACACATTTCCTCTTAACATTCTTGCACCTAATATGGACATGGGACAATTATCTACACAATTCAAACATGATAATCTTATCACTTGGCTACCTCGGTAGTCTGCGCAGGAGCAGGTCAAATCCTCCGACCCTTTTGTAGGTGAAGGTGGTAAATTGGATGAAGTGACTTCCATATTTCTTGATTAGTACAACTACCTGGGATGACATTCTCCTCTTGGGATCACCTTTGAGTAACCTTATGATGCACATGTTGAATGCATCATTCATTTTAGAATAGTGAGAGATACTCTCTTGATGTGTGAGTTGTGAATATTTCTCATAGGCCAATGAATTTTGTGACACATTTGGAGCAGTGGATAGGCCTCAGAAGAGTCTTGTGAAAGTGAGGGTATGTACCATATAAAAAGTCATTGTAAACTTCTTAGAGGTGGGTAATTGCAATAATTACCAATGAAGGTTGTTACTTATGATTTTCTCCCAGTCCACCATTTGGTCTCCTGTCGTAACCACCAAAATGAATTGAGTCATCCAATCTTGGAATTATGTTGTCATGCAAATGTGCAACATTGAAATTGTCAATTTCCAAGCATGACAACTATACCCATGTGCCAAATGTTTCATGTTTTACCCTTCTGAGGCACCCCAGGTCTACCCACTCAATTCTAATGACCTCCTAGTTGATTTTAACACACCCCTAGGTGAATTAGGAAATTCAAATAAACCCCTAGGTGATTTTAGGAGTTCTTAAAAATGCTATCTCTGGGCAATGTTAGGAAGGGCTATCACTGGCCTTCCTTAACCTGGAGAAACCCTTGGAGCTGAATGAATGATCAAAAATCAACATGGAGGTGAATTAAAATCCTAGAAACATTATGGAAGTGATTTTGGAAGATTCAGGGAAGATTTGAGGAGTTTGGGGTAGTTTGATCAAAATCGGTGGTTCACAGCCTAGGCGGACTCGCCAAAACAATTATTGAGCTTTCGAAGGTGATTTTGGGAGCTCCAGATGGAGTTAGGAGAAAAAAAAACATAAATGAAAAGCTAATTCCAAGACCTACAATATGGTGAAATTAGTTTTTCCCACAACACTTTGGCGCATTAGGTCTGCAAATAGTTTTTCACACATACAAGTGGAGTACCAAATCAAAAATCCTCTTTTTTAGGGAAAAAATGGAAGAATAAATAAATTATACCCATACCATTGGATTAAAAATGACATTTCCAGTCAAGATCATATATTATTTCATCAAAAATTCCAATGGGAGCTCAAGTTATCGTCATTTCAAGTTGTCCTCTTAGAGCGAGTTCAGGAGTTAGCCAAATTTTAGGAGGACATGTGTTAGCTCCAAGAGCATGGAGGGATCTTGTGTCCCTCATGTCCCTTAAGTTCAGGGATATAAAACCTTGAAAAATGTTCCCATCCCCCATATGACCTTTGGATCCTCATGTAACCTCCAGATCACCAGTTCAGCCCCTGGGTGCTTGTGGGAGCTCAAATTCCCTACCGTCAGATCTTCGCCACGTGTCAGCTCTAGGAGCACCATGGAATTTGATGTCCCTCATGTCCCTCACAGGTCAGGGACATCAAACCTTGAAAAATGTGCCCAACCCCTAAGGGAGACTTCTGGTCACCCATATGACCACTTCCAGCCCCTCAGTGCTTTAAAGTTGATTTTTGAGCGTTCATTCCTGTCGTCGGATCCCTGATGTCCCTCACATCCCTCACATGCCAGGGACATAAACCTTGAAAAATGAGCACATCTCTCTTCTCATATTTAATTTTAAAATTTTAAATACTCACCTGTTTCCCGCTTCTAACTTCTAACACTCTCATGCACAGCCATATCTGCACACTTCCTCTGCAACTTCCTACCATCACTCCGCCATTGCCAAAGCTCAAACCAGCTCAACTAAGGCATAAAAATACCTTTCCCATGGTGATATACAGGTCTCAGAAGGATTTTTCAGTGAGCTAAGAATAATAAGTGAAGAATGGATAGTAGAAAATCCTCATTGTCGTGAAATCAAAACTTGGAGAAATCTTGCAAATGGATGCACAAATTGACAAACCATTTTTGTTGTTCGTTCCTCTATCCAAAACCATCAGAAACATACCTTCAGACACTCCTCTCATGTCATAAATCATTTACAGTGAAGAAATTGTTATGAATAAAACTTAGCTTAATTCATCATTATTTGATATTTGAATAAATGTAATAAGTTAAAGTATTTAATTAAATACTTTAAACTTATGTCAATAGATATTAGTTGTCCTTAGTTGTTAGTTAACTAAGTGATAGTGTTATCATCCCAATGTTTGTGGGATCATGTTCTATCTTTTACATATTTTGTTCCCAGATGATTTCCATGAGGGGCAATAGGGGTAGTTAGGGGCAATATGTTATTTCTGCATATTTGCTCAGATTAGATGATTTGTTTCCATATATTGTGGATGAGATAGAAGTTGTCCAATATCTATAAATATTGCAGCTCTCTCATTTTTCTGTAATGCTTGAATTTGATATTAATAAAATATACAAGCACCGTCTTGTTTCTATGCAAAGCTTTTGTGTCAAATATTGTTTTCAAGTATTCTTTGTCAAGAGAAATCTCCTTTCCACTCAACGATGAAGAAAAAGTTGATTTCCCATCAAAACGGTTGTCGTATCGAAACAAGATTTCACTTGGAGCACAAGGAAAAAACCCATATCAAAAATATTAAAAAAAAAATTGTAAATAGAGGAGAAAATCAGACTTGTCATTTTCAAGGTCCATTAATGGCTGCCATGTCCAAAAGCACTGCTAGGTAAATTTTTTAAAACTTTAAAATATCCCAAACTATTGAGTGGATAGGTCCAAGATTTTAGAGGGGCGATATTGGGAAAAAACCCATATCGAAAACTTCATTTCACAGTGATCCGACCACCAAAGGTTCACTTTCCAAAAATAATAGGTCTTCTACATGGAGGACTACCATTTGGGAAAGTCATCAATTAAAGAAACTGCGAAAGAGGCATTAAACACAAAAGATGTATTGCAAGGAGAGATCATTGAAATGGTCGTCTTGGTCCAAAATTGACACTTACTAAAAATAGTAAGTGGTCCCACGAGCACCTGCCAAAAATAGAAAATTGATCCAAAAGGTGAGAGGAACGTAGGGAGATAGGGAAATCTGAGTTGCAACATCCAATTGAGGTTTGAGGTAGCTGATTTTTCATACTTACTAAAAATAACAAGTTGTTTTTTTCTAAAGAAATCATGAAGCATAAATGGACAGAGCGAGAATCGACACGTCTTTTGCTTCCAAGTAAGAGATAGAAAAATTGTAGTCTTTATCATCATACTATGCAAAGTAGTTCATGCTTTGGTTGGTATGTGGGAGGTGGAATTTTCAATTGATGTCATTAGATCATTCATACGATACTTCATCGAGGATCATATCCAAATCGGTCGAGTAGTGCGGCAAAATTGAAGGGAGTCAGGACAAGATTTTTTCAGAGTGGATCTCCATGAGTGATGCCCACGGTCACCGAATGAGTCATGCAACAGTGTATTTAAACACGATGTTCACACATCATCCAAAGGAAGTTCTTCAACATGCGCAAGAGTTTGAAGATTAGGAGTTCATCGCATTAGAGCATTTCATCGAGTCATACGGAAGGATCGGTGAGCTTTATTAGAGTTATAATATATCATCATCAACATCATCCTTCCTCCTTCCTTTTTTTTTTCTCTCTCTCTCTCCTCTCATCCCCCAACTTCCTCTCTCCTCAATGTTCTAATTTTACATTAGGGGGTTGCACTTTTTCAATGTAATAAGTCACCTTTAAGTTATAAAAGGGGACTTAATGTTCTCCTAAGAATATGAAAAGTATCATGACATATGAAGGGTCAATGGGGGGTAGGCGAAGAGAATTCCAAAGCACTATAAATTGTAATGAGCTCCTCATTCCAAGGGGTTTTAATTCTAAAATTCTTCTAGCTGGTTGTATTCTTGTAAGTTCATGAGAGATATTTTTCTCACTTGTGAGTGAAAAGAGTTAGCCACTTTTCCCCTATTCTCAATGTCTTCCATTCTCATACTATGTACAATTTTTGCTTGAGCATCAATACAAGAAGAAGGATTTTGAGCCTTTTTTGACTAAGGGGTTTATTGATACTTTTTGTTCATTAAATTCTAATTGGTCTTGTTGTTGTTTGCAGTATTGTTTCTTCCTAATTTTAGTGCATGTGATGAAATTTCTAACTAGTGTGTGCAGGAATCTGATTTTCTACCTACAACATTAGTTCTCCTACCTATTTTCTCACTCCCCTTTCCCACTCTTTAGACAAAGTCTTCCCTAGCAAGAGATTGCTAGCTTTGCCGTAAGGTTAGTGGAGTGCCCCTGTTGGATCCCCGACCACAAGGCCACCAAGAAAATCCACCTTTACTCGTGCATGCATATATGACAATTACACCGATTAAGTAGAGGGACTTAAACTCCCCAGCATTGGTAAGAAAACCAACACTTTGTTCCCGACAAATTTTCTCACCAACAAAGTCCTTTTTGTTTCTTATCCCATTAATTTGTTCAATAGACAATAACATTATAGTATGCTTCATGAAACTCACTCCCGAGATAAATATTTAGGAATCTAAGAGGGCGTCAGTTCCATTTTAAGCCACAATCCAAATGTCAAGCCCTGCAAGTATGAGTTTTTCCTCACCCATTCATGTGAAGAAAACTCCCTAGTGATGATAACCATGTTATTACTAGTGGGAATTTATATGCATTGACAAATGCCCTTGGGTGTGTGGACTACAAGGATTGAGTTATCGTCTGCTCTAATTGTTCTAGAATCAAAATCATTGTGTTGTGTGCAGGCTAGGACTAACTCAGTACTTTAAACGGATAAAGGGTGACCACCTACTCTCAATAGTCCACTCAAGAATATATTGTCCTCCAGTGGTTCTCATGGTTCATTATATATTCTTACTTTTAAATCTTCCAGGTTCATATGGGTTACATCATTGTCCCCCACATTGGGATACTTGGTGTTCAAAGTGGAAATTGGTTCTAGGCCTAAGTATTTGATCTTCATGATGCGAAAAGCAAGTGGGATAGGTGGGAAATGAATACACATGGAAATTTTGACCTCAATTATGACATTTTCTATTTTTAGGAGGTCCTATTCCAGATGGCTATTTTTAGTAAGTTTCTAAAATTGTCAGTTTTTGTGTTTCTAACTTGCAAGGAGTGATGGGGATACTAAAGGTTTTTCATTTTGAAGCTTATTATTTTTAGACACGAGAGGACTGTTACTAACTTACTATTTTTAGAAGGGGGACCTCTGTGTGTTAAAATGGAATGAAACCAGTTTTAATATTTCAACTTTTTTCTTGGGATCTTCTACTCCATTTTTGAGAAATTTTTAATAACCAAAACTCCATAGATTTGAAAGGGCATGTGTAAGGGCTGAAAATTTCTACTGGTTACAAAAAAAATTATACAGGGCATCAATGGTAGCATGTTTACATTCAATTTGAAGGAGTTTTCGTAGTGAGAATGAACAAGTGAATTTTCATAGAGATCGGGTGCACGGTTATGGAGTTATGAGCAAAAAATTGTTTTCAAGCTTGAGGTTCCGAGAAAATTTCATAAACATGTCTATATAAAAATGGATTTAGGGGGAGTAGAGCATCCAAACATAAAAATATTCTAAGTTTTTTTAACTATAAAGTCATTTCATTATACTTGCACACTCTAACTCAATTTTGACCCAACAAGCTCAATCGAGATGAGATGGAGTGAGGTTACTAATGAGCCTTGTTAATTTCTATCCAAACCACCACTTTTTTATCATCATTTTGTATTATATTGATGTTAGCATTCTGTAATTAATACTTTAATATATTTAAAAGGAATTTTTGTGCATAAATCTTGTTCATTTTCATCTTATCTATGCTTCTTTGAATATGTTAAAGTAAATTGATATATGTGCTAATAAATGTGAATGAAGAACCTATTTTAAGCCTAGTGTAGGGTTCATATAGAGCCCATTGCAGGACTCACCTAAGAATTGGTGTAGGACTCATTATCAAGCCTAACGTAGGACTCGTATGAAGGAGCGAAGGACTTAGACAACAAGAAAATGAAATAATCTAATCAACACATAGGGTGCATGATGAAATGAGCATTGAATGCACATTAACATATAGTCATCATGTGACTTGTGTAGATTATGAGAGTCCAATTTAACATCAATTTTGGTTGGAAACATGGAACAAATGGATGGTACAATTGTTAGTGAACTGACAATCACCATTATTCAAGGGATTCAAATGCATAAGTTTACAATCCTCTAAAATCTCTAAATATCTCGATTAATGATAATTAAGGACTCCACTCGGAGTTAGCAAGATAAATCTAATCAAAGTGTGATATGCACTTGTTATTTCAAACTTGTAACTCCTTAACAAGCAATTGTTCTTATAGAAATATGTTAGTTAATTATTACTTAGCTCTTGTAAACAATAAGTCCTCTTGAAGAGTGACAATAACTACACTTATTATAAAAAGCATTTGTATTAGAATTATAAGTTGTTGGTTGTTAATGAAATAAAGTATTGTATTACATTCAATAAAGTGCATGGTTCTAAGTTAAATCTTGTTGGTGTAGTTTTCAAGTATAAACCCCGATCATAAGGAAGGATAAAGGGCCACTCCTCCCCAATGTGAAGGGAAGTATTGCATGTTTGTTAAAATTTTCATTTATTTAACATTTGATTATTTTCGAGAATTCAATTACTTTCAAAAGTATCTTAATTTGAAAATCATTACAACATATTTAACATCTTAATTCATAGATTTAGGAATCTCTTTTTTATGTTATCAACCATTTCTTAGATAGAAAAGTTTAGAAATAGTATTTGGTTAAATCTAGTAGTTAATGCATGCTAGAATAGTTTCAACCATTTTCTTTTTTTGCAAACAACCTAAGACAACGCCTACTGGATGACAATCATGAAAATAATTAAAGTACGATTATCAACGACGCTCATCATTTTTTGGTGCTTATCGAGGAATTCTAAGGTGTTAACAAAGATCAAGGTACTAACTTGCGTAATTTTTGATAGCCTAGTAAGTTTCCATTTAGAAATATATTTTCCATACTCTTTCTTTCAAAATAAAATATCTTGTGGTGATAACAAGATTATTTTCTGTTCTTTAGAGTATGTGGAACACAAGTAATCAGTTAAGCACTTATAGTTAGGATATTGTTATTAAGCATGATATGATTTTATGTTTAGACGAGAGATCATAGAGGTAGATTAACATGTGGAGCAAATTGATTAAAAAGAAGGATTGCTAATGGAGTGGAAAATCCCAATGGTGGAAACAATGGAAACCCCCACTAGGAAGGACATTCACCTATCTTGTAGAACTATATAGTGGAAGAAGGGTTCATTTTAAGAGACTCTCTAATGATCAAGCCCCTATGAAGAAAATATCCCCATCAGTTGACCAACCTTTGCAGAAGGACAAATATCGAAGATCCCTGAAATTTTTTGTTTGAGTTCAAAGTGTTGTGCCAAACCTATGACTATACCTCGAGACACTCTAGAAGTTAAATTTATTTCCTCAACTCTAAAAGACACAACCATGAGGTGGTTCATGGGCCTAAACCCCAACTCTATCCATACTTGGGAAGAGATGGAAACAATCTTCTTGGATAAATACCAAGATTATTGTAGGGTTAGGGACTCGAAAGGAAGAACTCTTCAGGATACAACAAAAGGAGGATGAGAGTGTTGAGGACTATCTTGATCGATTCCTCTTCCTTCACAGGAGGTGTGGTACAGGTCTTGATATTACTCTTTTAAAAACTATATTCCTTAAAGGATTTGATGAAGACACACAAGAGGCCTTTAATCTAATGGGAAAAGGAGACATGAACAAATTGGAATTCATGGATATCATTGACATCTATAGAAACTATTCCTGAACTCGCCCAAGTTTTCATAATAGAAAGGAAATATTTCTAATGGTGACATATCTAAACTAAGAGAAGAAATTGAAAACTTAAGAACGGATCTCTTAGTTCAGATTAACACAACTATGGATAGGGAAAAATCTAGGAATACAAGTGCCATTATTCATATATTGTCCAAGATGTAGGAATAAACATGGGCTTAAGGATTGTCCCTTAGATAAAACAAACATATGCCTTGTTTTTTATTTGAAGCATGCCACTGATCAATATGAACAACTGCCCTTATTAAAGAATCACTTAAAATAGAATACACAAAGTGAAGTTGAGTTTAATTTCGTAGTTTCAAAGATAAGGAGGCAATTTTTCTTCAAATCAACACCATCATTATGCACCAAAAACACAATGGGTTCCAAACTAATGGAACACACCATGGTCATACCCCCAACCTTGGGCTCAACAAGTTCCACAAGAATGGAGTCCTTAGTGGAATGCACAACCAAATTATTATCCGTAACCATGGACTCCAAACTCAAACATTCCACCATTCTAAAAATTCAACCCATAATTTCAATAGCTGTGGAATGCACCTCAAGGATCTAATTTGTAGTATTATAATCCAAGAATACCCTAGAGACAAAAATATTTGTTAACTAGGCCTACAACTGTTGCTCCATCTAAACAACCTACCCAACCACAAATTCTAGCTCAAACTATGGCAAATCCAAAGAATGTAAGGCAGGGAAACCCATCATACATTGTTGAATTCAAAAGATTCCCATGGTGAATTCTATGGATTGTAGAAACATACTGTTATGTAAATAGGGAAGATTAATTCAAAACCATCATCTCCAATTATAGAGGAAGTCTCAAAAGATAGAAAAATTAGAAGAGACACAACCCAAAACTTTTCTTAAGGAAACATCTAAATCACTCTCAGACATGCCATTTCCATCCAGGCTTTTGGAAAAAGATAATATTGTAACCCAAGAGAGACCAGAGTTAGAATTGATTCAAGGATTTAAAAAATAAGTATTGGAATCCCTTGTTACAAGATTTTAGAGATATATTGGAGTTAAACAAAAATATCAAAGAACTTTGTGTTAAAACTCCATGTAGAAGGAAAAACCAGCCCAAAACAATACACATTGATGGAAAAGCTAGCATATTAGAAGGGAAGACGACCCTCCAAAATATGGTGACCTTGGGAGTAAAATTGTTAAAGTTTTTATTGGGGATGTGGATACAATCAATGTAATGACTGGAATGTACCTTGTCCACATTATCTCTTCCGAGATCTAGAATCAAGCCCAATAGTGTTATAAATGGTTGACCAAAAATTAAACCCAAAGGGACCATAAAGGATGTGACCATCACAATTGAAGCATGGGATTATTTGGTAGACTTTATAGTTATTAAAACAAAGAACAAGAAAATTGGATATCCCTTAATCCTAGGATGCCCGTGGTTATCCACTTAAACTCTTATTGGTTATAGAATAAGAAGAATGATAATTACAAATGGGTGAGATTTGGGTAAGTGCAGCAAGTTGGGGGACAAAAATGGGTCATAAGTGGACATCATATTGAAAATAACAACATCATATAAACTTGTAGGGATTATTAGGAATGTATACACTCAAAATCAGAAAAACTTATATGAATATGAATCATATCATCTGGAATCTAGTTTCTAAACTAATTTTTTTCAAATTGGACAAGTTTAGCTATATTAAACACTCAAAATTCAATGACTTGGTTTTTTTAAACGCCTATAAGATTGTAGTTTGTTTCACTCGCGACTTAGATGACCAAAAATTGATATATATATATATGTTTCCTTTAGTGAGAAGTTAGATGCCACATCTATCTTGGGATAGATTTTATTTTTAATTTTTTGAGCAATATTTCCCTTTTTATGATTTTTTCAGAGAAAGTGGTCCAAAACATAGAAAAAACATAGCACTTTCCATTTGCTCACCATACACGTTGATGGAAAATAGCTAAAGCATATTAGAAGGCAAGATGACCCCTCTAAAATATGGGTAATATTCAGAAAAATATTGAAATCAAATATTTTTTTGAACATGTATATAATTTCACCACGATTGGGATGGTATAAGTTTTATCATATTTTGACAAGTGAAACAAAATTTAATCTTAAACGTGAGACATAAACATTCACGAGAAAAAGTGTCTTAAAGACCTACTATTAGTCAAAAAATTATAAAATGATATTTATACTATTCTATTCACTTTAAAATCATAGAGTATTGACTATCACAATTAAAGCATGGGATCTCCCCTACGTGATGGTACCATTTTATGACATAGTTTTGACTTTTTGGCATGATTCAAGTCCTGGAAGACTAAATTTGATGTTTTTCTATTTTTGATGTAAAATTCAGGATTTTATGTCCACTTAATTTTCCCCCAACTTGTTGCACTTACCCATTCAAATAAAATATTGATATATCTAGTTATAAAACCTTTTCCACTTCGGAAAAACAATAGTGGAAGGGTGATTCAGAGGAATCATAGGATGTCATTTCCTCACTAGTTGTGGTTATAATACAAGAACACTTAGAACATATCCAATTGGAGTTCTTCGAACTTGAGTCCACAACCATTGGAGATAAAGGAAGATATGATAGATGAAAACAATGCAACCAATAATTTTTCCTTTCTCACAAAATATAGATCTGACCAAGTGTATCTTCCACAACATCACTGAAATCCACATATTACTACCCCATAAGTGCCCCTTGAATTCATTATTGAGAGAATACCCAATGGTAAATTATCTCTACCCAAATACAAAACAACTACCTATTTCCTAGGAAAAACATTGACAATTAATAGTTGGTTAACTAGTCAAGAGAGAATACCCTATTTAATATTTTATGCTCTCATCCTTAAGATTTTACTTGGGAATACAAAGGACATGAAGGGTATTCATCCCAATATTTATACACATCACATTTATACAACTAATTCTAGACTAGTCAAGCAACCACAAAGGAGGATAAACCCTACCTTGAGAGATATTGTAAAGATTGAGATTGAGAAACTTCTTTGAGTAGGATTTATCTATCCAATTTTAGACAACCAATGGGTCTCCCCATTGGTTATAGTGCCTAAGAAGAATGGTAAATGGAGAGTCTGTGTGGATTATAGGGATTTGAACAAGGCAACACATCGAGACTATTTCCCTTTACCTTTCATTGACCAAGTTTTGGATAATTTATCCGAAAAAAGGTATTTTTCATTCATGTATGGTTTTAGTGGGTACAATCAAATCATGGTGGCACCAAAAGACCAAGACAATACCACATTCACTTTCCCATGGGGGAAATTTTCTTATAGAGTTTTACCTTTTGGCTTATGTAATGCTCTTGCCACTTTTTAGAGAGCCATGTTAGCAATTTTTCTGATCTCACTCATGATTTTGTGGAGATTTATATGGATGATTTTACGTTTATGGAGCAACATTCCAAGAGGCAATAAATAATTTAGACAAAGTACTCTCTAGGTGTGAGAAACATCAGTTATCTCTAAACCATGAGAAATGTATTTTCATGATGGAACAAGGGATAGTCCTAGGCCACCATGTTTTAGCTGAGGGAATTAAGGTAGATCCGAGATAAGGTCAATATCATTGTGTAACTTCCATCACCCAAGAATCAAACTAAAGTAAGAAGCTTTCTAGGACATGCTGAGGACTATTATAGAAGATTCATTTTATTTTAGTAAAATAGCTTCTTCATTGTTTTCCTTTTAACAAAGGATTCTAAATTTGAATGGACAAAAGTGTGTCAAAAATCTTTTGACATTATCAAGGACAAAATAAAAAATACTCCTAGTTTTAAGAGGTCTAAATTGGAAGCTGCCCTTTCACATTCAAACTAATGCTTCCAATGAGGTAGTAGGATTTGTGTTAGGACAATAAAAAGAAGGAGAGGTAATGTATGTCATCTATTACATTAGTAAAATCATTTTCCCAACTAAAAGAAACTACACTACCATAAAGAAAGAGTTTATTACATTTGTGTATGTAATTAACAAGTTTCGCCATTACATTACAAGTTATGAAGTAATTGTTCATATAGATCATTCTACCATTAAATATTTAATGAATAAACCTTTGGTACATGGAAAAATTATCAGATTAATTTTGTTATTATAAGAATTCAACATAAAGATTATTGATAAACTAGGAAAATCAAATGTGGTAGCTGATTTTATCTCAAGACTAATTGTTTCAAGTACAAAGAAGTAGCAAGTAAATGATGATTTTCTGAAATGAACATTTATTTGTAATTTCAACCGTCTCTCCTTGGTTTATAGATATGGCTAATTACTTAGCTATAAGGAAGTTCCCATCTTTCCTCACACATAAACAAAGAAAATAGTTAATTAAACAAAGTGTGATGTATACATGGTTTAATGGAATGCTTTTTAAATGTGGACCTAATCATGTATTATGCAAGTTTATAACTAAAGATGAGATATCGTTGATATAATCATAACATCACATGATGAACCATCAGGGAGACACTATGTAATCAAAAGAATGATCCATAAAATTTTGGGAAATGGATAATATTGGCCTTATAGGAGGGGGCCATATATATAGATAAAAATCCCCTGCCCTATATAAAGATGGGAGATGGAATATAATCTGGCCCTATGCATAGGGATAGATATATAAAGGGTGTGTCATATATAATGATCTCACAACTAGATCATCTACCTAGGATGAAGTAATCCGTAAGAATAAACTATGAATATCCATCCCTTATGGGAATCAAACCCATGTCTTTGACATGAAAAGATGATGTCCACGTAAGGATGTCAAAAAGTATGTGTAGAGATGTGATAAATGCCAATGTATGGGAAAACCAACACTTACAACTGAGATGCCACTCAACCTCAAGTAGTTCTAGAGCCATTTGAGAAGTGGGGATTGGATTTCATTAGACCAATTGACCCACCTTCTCAAGGAAAGGAGTACATCTTAGTATGTACAAACTATGTGACAAAATGGGCCAAGGTACAAGCTCTCTAATATGCAAGGGATGAGAAGGTAGCAAACTTCTTGTATGAACACATTTTCCAATGATTTGGAGCACCAAGATCAATTGTTTCAGATCAGGGACCTCAGTTCATGTCAAATGTGGTTAGCTCTTTTATGGAAACATATCAATTAAGGCACAAGAAATCATCTCCATACCACCCTCAATCCAATGGTCAAGTTAAAGTTACTAACAAGGAATTGGAGAACATTTTGACTAAAACAATAGATCTCTCAAGGAAGAATTGGGTTCAAAATTACCGATGCTAGTATGGGCTTACAACATAACTTAGAAAACAACCAAAGGATTCACTCCATATGAGTTGGTCTATGGGAAGAAACCTATCTTTCCCATAGAATTTGAGATTTAAACCTTAAGGACAATTGTTGCATTAGGAATTGAATTTTCAAAAGCACAACAAACAAGAATTATTTAGTTGAATGAATTGGATGAGATGAGGTTACAAGAATTACACCAAACAGAGATAATCCAACATCAAATATATGTGGCATGAAAACCATATCAAGCAAAAAAGTTTCAAAAAGGGGATTGGGATCTACTATTTGATTCAAAATACAAATACTTTAAAGGGAAGTTACAAACAAGATGGATGGCCCATACCAAATTGATGAAGTCTTCAATAATGGGATTATGTAGCTTATCTCGATTGATGGTGAAAGAAGAGTGATGTTGGTTAATGGTCATAGGTTATAGCTATACCAAAAACCAACATCAAAGGAAGAATTCAAGAAGATGTTGCAAGATAATTCAAGCTGAATTGCTTGGATGAGGTCACCTTGTCCAATTCAACTCAAGGCTAAATTGATCTCGAAAAAATAAATGGTGGCCATGAAAACTATGAAGGATTGGTCAAAACCTATGAAATAACGATCGTTGAAAACCATTCTTGTATAAAAAAATTGAAAATAAAACACAGGTGGTTGAAAACCAAGAATGATGGTCACCTAGGAATCATGCCATGAATAAGTGTATTGAGATAACATGCAAAAAAATATAGTGTTGATAGAAGATGTGACAAGTGATTATTAATGAGGTATGTGTTATTACTTCTCTTTTAAATGTTGAAAAGTTTAATGATAGGATGTTAATTATTGGTCTTATTCAAAATGATGACTCCCCACTTCCTATGTCCCCTCACATGTTCCACATCCTAATAAATTTATCACACACTCCTAATCTATTACTCACACATTCTCCATTTATTCTCCAAAAACTTATCATCTTATCAAAATTGTTTTAATCCTAACCAATTCATATTTGTATGTGCATAAACCGTGTCATTCTAGTGTTTTCCCCATGTCATTCCTACATCATTACCATTGTTAATCCTACATTATCACTATTATCATTCCTACATTCTAGTGCTTTCTAGTCCTTTCATTGCCACTACGAAATTTTTGTTTCATACCAAAATGGGAATCAAGCTCCACCACGAACCATCAAGCCCGATCAAATTTCTATCAAACACTAAATCTATGGAAATGTTTGAGAAAGCATGATGGATGGATTTTATGATAACATATGAAGATTTCAACCCAAGGATGACAGAGGAGTTTGCAATGAACCTTGTGGAGGGATATTCAAGAGTAAAAGGTATAAAAATATTATTCATTTCCTCTATTATTATTCAAATTAATGGTATTCCGGAGGAGGGAAATTATTAAATTTTAGGACTCCTTACTCTAAAATCATTAAAAGGTTTTTTGTGGGGAAGAAAGAAAAGTTGGAGTTAGTTTTTGATAACAAAGGGAAGGCCAAGGGCATCAAGAGAAGCACTTTTCCTAAGCCATGGGAAGATGTGGCCAAATGGGTAATTAGGTATTTTACTTGTGAAGGCCAATATGAGGTTATCCTTGGCCCAGTATTAAAATTCTCATCCACCTACACCATGGAGAAGCCAAGGACCAAAACAAAATTAACCTCCCACAATTTTGTATGAATTTGTTTCCTCTACCATGGAAATTTTTTGATGGGGTTCCCTATATCTGAAATTCCAAGGGCTAATCCACCTTGTTTGTAAGAATCACTTCATCAAGAAGTGTAATGGGCTAAGGAAGTGGATTAAATTTCAAAATAAATACGCCCTTGATCCTCTTATAATTATAAAACAGGACCTCCATCCAAGCCAAGCCAAAGAAAAGGCATTAAGTCATCTAGACGAACTAGACTATAGAGGAACACCAAACTAAAAATGTCCCCTCATAGGAGGAACAAGATGTAGTAACCACAATGAGAACCCTAAACCAAACACCTCCTGCTTCTCCATATGCCTTTACATCCCCTCCAGACCATGTTTCTAAGGAAGATATTGTGAAGACATATTGAAGAATCCCTCTTAACCGATAAAGGAAAGGCACCTATGATTAAAGGTGAGCCTAGCTCACCTATTGATATTGAAACCTTTATTCCCAAGTTTTATCATTTCCAAAGTGGAGTATGAGCTACATCAAGCACAAGAAAGGCTTAACCAATTACAACTCATCCTTCAAGAAAAAGATGCAAGCATTTCTCAATTGGAGGTAGAAAAGATAAGATAATTGACAACTCCAACAAACAATGGAGCATAAAGATGGAATAATCCAACAACTTCAATAAATTTTAGAGGAAAAAGAATAGATAATTCAATCAATACAATCTAAAACTGAAGAATTTTCTGCTGAACTTTCACTTTTAAAAACAGAAAAAGAGAAAACAGAGCTTGTAACAACCGTTGACTAAATGATTCAAACAAATTTTGTATATTCACAAAATGTTAAATTAAGAGGGATGGTCAAGGGGATGCAACAATGTTATGAGCTTAGAAAATGGCAGATGAGAATAAGATATTAAGAGAAGAAAAGAAAATACTCCAGGATAATATGACTATGCTCTGCCACTTGTATGAATAGTCCTTGCAGAGAACACCCTCCATTTTTATGTCATATTTATGAAAGAACAATTTTTCAAATGGAAAGCCTCTAGGATTTTCTCCACCGAATCCCTAGAATTTGATAATGATAAAAATTCATGAGAGCATATGCAAAAGATTGATTGATTGGAATTTTTTAATGTGAATTTCATGTTCACAAATTTTTTTCTCCGTAACAAGTAGAAATACCAATTAACCTATATGTAGGGGAGGTGCAATTAAGATATTTTATCTCCACATTAAGGCATCAATCCATATGGAGGGATCAAAGGGAGATTTCACAAAAAAAGAAACTAATGCATGCCTCCTCATGAGGCATGATCTTCCAAACCAGAAAGGTTCTTAAGGAAATATACTACCCAGATTTATTGCCTACAACTAGTGGACAAATATAAAAAATCATCTCAACTTGTGTGTTCGATTTCAAGGGTATGTACTTCCAAATTTTAATACATCCTTCTTCAATTTCCAATAAAGATATTAATTACTCCAAAAGTCTCGGAAAAAATAAAAGATTATATCTCCAACTAATCTTAGATGTCAATAAAAGAGCAAAAGAAATATGTAGAATCATGCTTGAAATGCAAGAAAAATGGGTTGGTATGTGGTTCAAATCACCACTAATACTACCCCCAATTCCTAGACGGAATAACACATGAGAAAACCAGGTTGAGAGTTACAAAAATGGAGGGAAACTGTAATCAAATTTTGTAGGTTCAACAATCTAGAAGAGGAAACATGGCTTACTTTCACTAATGAATATAATTACACAAGAATAGTAGAAGCCTTGAACAAAACCATATAGTAGGAGGACATTTTAATCCCTAAGTGTGGGGGAGTGATGAGCCTTGTTAATTCTATCAAACACCACCATTTTGTATCATCATTTTGTATTATATTGATGTTAGCATTTTGTAATTAATACTTTAATATATTTAAAAGGAAGTTTTGTGCATAAACCTTGTTCATTTTCATCTTATCTATGCTTATTTGAATGAGTTGAAATAAATTTATATATGCATTAATAAATGTGAATGAAGGATCATATTTTAAGTGTCACATAGGACTCATATAGAGCTTAGAGAAAGACTTTATTCAATTCAAGCATTGGCATCAGGACCATAAATCAAGACTCGCATTAGAGCGCGGGACTCACGCCAAGGAAGTATAGGAATCGTATGAAGGGAGTGAAGGACTCAAACAACAAAGAAAGGAACTGATCTAGTCAGCACAAATGGTGTATGATGAAGGGAGAATTGATTATGTATTATCATCTAGTCATCATGCGACTTGTATAGATTATGAGAGTCTAATTTAACATCAAGTTTGGTTAGAAACATGAAATAAATGAATGGTACAAATTGTTAGTGAACTGAAAATCACCATTATTCAAGGGATTTGAATGCATAAGTTTTACAATCCTCTAAAATCTCTAAATATCTCGGTTGAACAATTATTAAGGACTCCACTGAAGAGTTAGCAAGATAAATCTAATCAAAGTGTGATATGCACTTGTTATTTCAAACTTGTAACTCCCTAACAAGTAGTTGTTCTCATAGAAATATGTTAGTTAATTATTACTTAGCTCTTGCAAACAATAAGTCCTCTTGAAGAGTGACAAGAATTGTGCTTATTATAAAAAGTGTTTGTATTAGAATTAGAAGTTGTTGGTTGTTGATGAAAGAAAGTATTGTATTACATTTAATAAAGTGCATGGTTATGAGTTAAATCTTGTTGGTGTAATTTTCAAGTCTAAAACTAGATCATAGGGAAGGAGAAGGGCCACTCCTCCCCAATGTGAAGGGAAACATTGCATGTTTGTTTAATTTTCAGTTTATTTAGCATTTGATTATTTGCAAGAATTCTAGTACTTTCAGTATTTTAATTTGACAAATCATTCCAGCATCTTTAACATCTTAATTCATAGATTTAGGAATCTCTATTTTTATATTATCAACCATTTCTAGATGACAGGTATAAAAATAGTAATTGGTTAAATATAGTATTTAATGCATGCTCAAAATAGTTTCAACCATTCTCTTTATTGCAAACAACCTCGACATCGCCTGGATTGACAACCATGAAAATAATTAAAAGTACAAGTATCAACAATTCTCGTCAGTTACACCCTAAAAAATAGGAGAAAAGAGGGGAAAAGGGAAAAGAGGTACATAGAAGTGTTCTTTTTACCAGATGTTGACATGTGGCATCATGTGGTTGCATGAGGATGAGACGAGAGGGTTCAAAAACAAGTACCTAGGAGCTACAACAGTGGTCCTGCATGTGACTAGCGGCCGATTGGGAGAGGAGAGAATTTTCTTGTCCCTTTCAATAGTGGGACAATGTAACGGAAAAAATCAGCTCAAAATTGTGCCATGGTGCATGAAACATGAAGAGGGGGGCAATTTTGGCTTGGGCATAAGTTTGCATGTTTTACACTTCCTTAGCACCAAGGTTGTCACTTTAAGCGATGAAGAAGTTTTGAATGATTGGAGAGCACACTTTCTTGTCCCACATGTCCCCTTGCACTAAGGGAAAAGTGAAAAAGGATACACGGGCTCCAACATTATGCCAAGGGTAATCTCAACATGAGGAAAGGGGCCAAATTTGTTGTTTCCCTAACAACATAAGTTGTTACTTAAGTGAAGAAACATGTCAATGCATAAGGGAGCATGCTTTCTTGACCCTCATGTCCCCTCGAACCAAGGGACAAGGGAAAAGGGACACATAACCTTGAAAAATGCGCTCAAGCTTATTTCAATTGTTAATGCCATCATCCCAACTCAAAATTAGAACACCAAAAATGATTTTTCTGCAATAGAAGCGTGACGTGGAGTTTAGAGGCCAAAACTTAAATGATTTTAAATCCAAAACACTAGTTAATACCATTTCAACCCTTTTCAAGAGCTAGTTCTACCTACAATTTGAATATTAGGCCTAGTCACTCTTTTGGCTCAAAGGGGTAGTTGTAGTGACTTAGGTTACCATATAAGATTTTGAAGTCTTCAACCAAAATTGATGTTTCCATCACATGAATAATTCTAAGATATTTCGATTTCCTATTTTTTAGCTTCCAACTCCTCATGGAACTCCCGAACCTTTAGGGCAAGTATACTTTCTCGCCGAGGCGTAGCATTCCTTACACGCTCAATGACCTTGTTTTTCTTGGTTGATTCCCGACATCATACAGATCTACATAATTGCTTTAAACTGCCTTAGATGCATTCGATACTCCTTTGTAAAACATCCAGATATGTTTTTCCCTTGATATCACCTTCTAGAGGATATTATTTAGTTGAAAATCGGCTAAAAATAACCCTTTTATGCCTCTGGGGAGAGTTGTCCTAACTTGGACCTCAATATCTTCCTCAATCCACCTAGGTATACTTTTATGCACATGAAACACACTTGAAATAGCAAGTTCCTGTTATCTAGAATGGGGATGACAATGTGGACAAGTTGGATAAAGGAAGGGTTTACTTTGTTTGGGAAGGGAAATTTTCAAGTGTAGGCTTGATTGTCATGACCAAAATTTAAATTTTACATTTTAGAATTTAGCATGAAAACATATTCCTACGAGGCCATTCGGAGAGAATTGACTTATAAGTCATGTCAAGGTTTAATTTCCTAGTGGTTCAAATCAACTCAGAAGAATTAATATGTTGTACATTCGGTTGCATTCATTTAATTATCAAACTAGGGAGCGTAGACTTGAAATATCACCAAGTGATGTATGCACAATTACAATGGTCTAAAAGGTTGGAAAGGAAATAAATGTCACGTAATAATGCTGAAAAGTGAAATAAAACTCAAACTTGGAAATAAACTATAGCTAAACACCTTGTCACTAAAACAAAGTGAAGATTCATAGGAAATTGTTCCTAAGTAAATATGTATAAAAAAACAATGGAGGGGATGTAGCAGACCTCAAGTGGGCCCTAAATTGGGTGTGAATCTTGTCCTAACTCTGTAGCTAAGAACTAAATGAAAGAACTCAGATCTTTATTGATTTTCAGAAAGCATTACATCTAGGAACAAATTCTTCTTCACTAGCTAAGTAACTATCTTCACTACAAGGCACCAACCCTTTCCTTTATATCATGTCATTTACAACACGTGGGAGGAAGAAGAACACAAGGAGTCTTCAACAAAACAAATGAGAGATTCGACACGTGTTTGAAATACACAACAATTGTTAATCTAACAATCAGTTCTTCACTGTTCTTTATTAATGACCAAATCAAAGATTGATTTGTTCCCAATGACCAAATTCTATTGTAATTGCTTCTCCACAAGGACTTGAGTAACATAACTCCATGTTTCAAAAGATCTTCATAAATGTGTTGCAACTTGTTGTGAATTATTTCCTTTGGTTGCGTAAGAGTTTTTGTAGACAATTTCTTTGACTACGGACAAGTTATTATGGATAGGTTCCTTCGCTTCATATGGAAAATTACTTACAACCAAGAGTGACATCAACACATCCAAACAATTTATTGAAATAACAATAATAAATGCACACATAACATCAAAAATAAAGACAATTAGATATAACTATATTAATTAATCATTATGCCAAAGTTCATGGTTGTGATGGTGATGTTCAACAATGTTCCTTGGAAATACATAGACATGGCTACAAAATCTTATCAAAATACAAAATATGAGTTGTTATGAAAGTAATTTATACAACTCATCACACCCCCAAGCTTAAACTCTTGAATTTCCTCATTCAAGAGCTTCATATCTTCTTTGTTGGAAACTGCACTCTTGCCTAAAGTCTATGGGTGTGTCTGTTTCCTTTTTCTTATGATAAGAAATACCCACCATTCCTCATGAATTTGTCCCAAAACTTTGTCTTGGATCCTCTGATTGATCAATAAGTTTCTTTTCCATGGTGGAATTGGAAAATGAAATATTGGAGGATGATAAGTGATAGGAAACCACTCATCTCACATTCATTAGCTATCTCAATATATTTATTCACCTTGAGAATGTTGGAAGGATATTTGGATAGGATAGGATGCGCATTTTTCCTTTGGAGTGCAAGGGATAATTCATTCCATCGGTTTTGGCATGATGTCATAAATTGAATTCCATGTTCCCTGATCATATCCCTGACTTATGCATGTGCTTCCACCTCATTTGTAACACTTTTTTTTTACATCCTCTTCCATAACTGTCATTTCTATGTAATTCATTTGTGATTTTTTCCTCAGCTCGATGTACAATTTCTCCAAATGTTTGTATTCCTCCATTTAGCTCTTTCCAATTCATTTGAGAAATAAGAACAATGGTTAAACAATATACAAAATTTCAATCTCTATCATATGCATAATTATGCATATATTCCACATCTTCCTAGCTCTTTCCAATTCATTTGAGAAATAAGAACATAGTGCCTTAACTTGTACATCCCAATATATAGAATTGGGATCCAATCTCTATCATATGGAAGGGCATAGTTATGCAAATAAAGTTCACACATCAAATTTTGAGTTCATGTGTGTTATTTTTGATATAAAGTAAAGAATTTTTCCTAGTTGATCTAATATCATATACCATCATAATTGATGAAAATAAACTTGTGATGCAACATATTTTCTTTTAGATATACTGCATAGACACTTGATGGGGGTCTGCAACTTAACATTTCAATGCTACCTGAACTATTTGTTCTTTTTTTGTTTCAACCTCTTAATCTCTTTGTCTTTTTCCTCCATTTCCTTCTTATGTTTAGAGATGAGGTTCCTTCTCCTTTTCCCATTTCCCTTTGAGCTTGTTAATATAGGCATCCAATTACAACAGATTATCAATATTTGGCCCCATAGTTTGTGTTGCCATCTCACTGCAAGATGGTTTTGTAGGTTCCCTGATGACTTCATGAATAATAATTTGAGGCTGCATTGGTGCTACATTTTCTTCTAGTAGATTATCATGTTGTGCTAGTTCAACAAATTGCTCAATGACTTGTTCATTGACAATCTGTAGGACATTTTTGGTGTTCAATATTCATTCCATTTTCATCCTCTTCTTGTCCCTCTTCATGTATTTCCACTTCATGAACCATTTCCTCATTCTGATTCGGTTCCTCTTGTTCTTCCATGGGTTGTTCATGGTATTCTAGCTCATGAATTGTAGTATCAATATCTCTATGCTCTATCTCCAATTGTTGAGGCTCAAATTTTTCCTCTATGGCTTCCAAATCACTATCTAGTGAGATGGGTTGTGACTGTGTTGGACTAGATATTTTTGGCCTCTTTTTCTAAGCCTATGAGAGCACCTAGGTTGTTTAGGAGTAGAATGAGAAGATTTTGTTTGGCCTTGGAAGTGGAGGTTTAGAGAGGATAATTCCAATAGAGTTTCAACTATAAAAATTCTTTCTGGAGAGATAGGTATAGGGTTTTTCTTCAATAGGAGGCAAACCTTCAAAAGTTAGGGTTCTTGAGGTTGGGAAGTGGATGGTGTAGCCTTTGGACATATGTGTAGATGAGATTTCAGTGTTTCTCCTTATTTTCCCCATGTTTCCTAACAAAGTTTCAATATTGTTTACCCTTACAAAGTCATCCCATGATATTTATGGATGATCCCTTTGCAAGGGTGTGTTTGACCACTAGGGTTACTAGACAATGGTGTGATAGTGCTGCCCTACCCCTTTGAACTTCTTTACTCATCTTCTTAAGCATTTCATGTAAGAAATTTGGGAACATTTACTTGATTATTGTTCTTCAAATGATTCAATAATTTGAAATGCATTGTGTTCAATCTTGAATATCTCCCTTCACAAGTAAAGTATTGAATAAAAAATTGGCAGCTTGTGCCCATAAGGGTTTAAGAGATGTTCTAAATGTACCTTGATGGTCTGAGATGAACTCATCATCATCATCATCTGCAAACTCCCTTCTTGTTTCCTTTGGGTTGGCTTTATCTGGAAATGGCTCTCCTTGAGTTGGTAGACTAGTAACCTCTGCCAAAAATTCATCACTTAACCTTATTGTTAACCCTTTTACCTTGCTTCCTCTCATCATTTAGGTATTTGTAAATTTTTTACAATTGCTTCATCAAAACCTTGAAATTTGTTGATATAATCCATCCAACCATGATCCTCAAAGTATTGACAATATCAAGATGATTTTGGAGTTACAAATGCACCGAGGGCTCATGTCTAATCAAGTCACCTCCCATGGTGGATACAACTTCTCCTAGGTGGAATATGTAACAACATAATTTTCCTTTGAAAGAACTTTGCACAAATGAATTGTATTGATGGATTTTCATCATTTTGAACTTTATCACCGAAGGGACAAGCAATACGTTTACGGGTGATCTAATCATTAATGGATGTGACAACATTGAGCATATGAAGCAAAGTGATGTGACAACATTGGCTTATGTGGAGGGGTAAAGTGGACACATCATAGCTTGAAAGGTGGTGATCTTTTAATGTGGCACATGCATGATGACTTGGCATAACTCCTAATTAAATATAATTAATCTAATCATACTTTATTAAAGTGATAGATGGATGCACTTATCTCATTGTTTTCTTGCAATGATGGATGTGCATGCTTTATTAACTGGAGTCTTGGTTGCATGCAAGTGCCTGTGATGTTGTGGACATGGTTTAACTTGTGTTGGTTGCTCCTTACTACAAATGGATGATTCCCAAGAGGGAACTCAATTGGTTGGGGTGCCAATCATTCCTTGGATATCTTCCATGTGTGCATGCTTCCTTGATTTTTATGTTATGCAACCATGAGTTTTATAAGATGTTACAAAAAAATAGGGGCTTATTTCTTGTGGCTATAAATGGAATTTTGGTCATTGCATTCTCTCCTTGTGATGGAGATCATGCCCTTATACAATCACTTTTCATTAAACCCTAAAAAAAAAAACTTACATAAAATAAATGGGTTAGCAGAGTGTTGATGATCACCTAGAAAGGTAGATCACAACACTTTTATTTGGCCTTGAAATATTCAAGTTGAATGCTCCAAGGCTACTGAAATCTCATCAATCCTCTGCAATCCCAGAAGGTGAGCTAATAGGCTCAACCTCGAGGTTATGTCTGATGTTTCTTTATCCATTATTTTTCATATCTCCTCTGAACAATTCCATGAATGAGCCTTTATCAACTTGGATTTTTGTACAATCTTAACCTGTGGCCATTCACCAACAACTTGAATCTCATAGATCAATGGTAGTAAGCTTCACACTCCATTAGGGAAGATATTCTCAATTTCATAGGGGCCTAGCCACCTTGTTTATGAGATTTCCTATATGATCCTTGTATTTTGAGTCAAACAGAAGTGCCCAAGTCACCTTCTTGGAATTGTCTTGTCTTGATATATCTGGTCATGCCATTTGATTCTTTGTTTTTGCACTACCTCTATGTTATGAACTACTTGCTTCCTCAATTCATCCAACTCATTGAGTTGGAGAATTCTTTGTCTCGAGATTTTGATAAATCTATTCCTAGCTCAAGTGCGTTCTCAATGTTTTATGCTCAAATTCTATTGGTAAAACAATAGTCTTGCCATATAGTAGTTCAAATGGTGTGAAGCTAGTTGTGGTCTTCCATGTTGTTGAATGCCCAAACTACTTTACTGGAAGCCTATCTTCCCAAGTATTTTTCTATGGAGTGTTATATAGTCTTTGTCAATATGGCTTCTATCTCTTTTTTGTGACCTCTACTTGGCCATTAGACTGGGGATGGTATGGTGTAGACTTCTTATGCCTGATTTCATATTCACTAACCAAATCAAAATTACATCAGCAGTAAAATGTGTACCTTGGTCTGTCACAATCTCCCTTGGGACTCCATATCTGGTAAAGATGTTCTCATACAAGAATTTAGCTACCTTCTCACTTTTTTTGGTTTGGAAATGCTTTCACCTCTATCCACTTGGTTAGGTAATTTGTACATACCAAGATATATTCTTTTTGCTGAGATGGAGGGTCTATAGGGCCAAAAAAATCTAAGCCCCACTTATCAAAAGGTTGCAAACCAATTGAGGTTGTAATGGCATCTCATCAGACTTAGTGGGCTTTCCCATTCTGGACATTTGTCACATCTCTTAGTGTATAGTGTTGCATCCTTGTGTAATTTGGCCAATAATAGCCACTAGTAGTCAACACCTTTTGTGTTGTTCTCTTTTGCAAAAAATCCCTCCACAAGGTTCATTGTGGTAGGCTTTGAGGACATCAAATATCTCCTCATCATCTATACACCTTCTCATTACTTGATCTTGACCTGTATGAAAGAGAAATCCAGCTATCCAAGAAAAGGGTAAACTCTTTTCAACTAAATACCTTTTCTCAGAGGATGAAAAATGTGGAGGTGTTTTACCTGAGACCAAGTAGTTGGCTATATCTACATACCAAGGTGTTCTTGTAGAAATAAAAACAAGTGCTCATCTGGAAATGAATCATCAACTACTTGATCTTCACTTTTTGGTCTCCATCCTTGAGAGGAAATCTACCTACCACATTATCTTTTCAGGATTTGTCCACTATGGTGACATCAAATTCTGCATAAGAGGAGAGCAACCATCTTATGATTATATTGCTTACTACTAGTTTGTTTACTAGATACTTGATTGATAACATGATCAATGTGAATAAACATTGGATATCTATGATATAATGTCTGAATTTGTTTATAGAATATATAACTACCAAGAATTATTTTTTGTAATTGTATAGTTTAATTCTACATGTTGCAAATTCTTGCTGACATAGTATATTGCATAGTTCAGACTTCCATATTTTTTCCTAAGACAACTCCAATAACATGATCTGATGCATCTGTGTGGATGTGAAAAGGAAGGTTCTAATCAAGTCCTCTCAACATAGGAGCAGTAGTTAGCATCTTTTTAAAGTTTGAAAATCACTTTCACATCTTAATCCATACAAAATCAACATCCTTTCCTAACAATACAAAAAGTGGCACTAAAATTTTTTTGAAGTCTTGTATGAACCTTCTGTAATATCCACATGCCTAAAAATATTCTAACATATTTTTTTTTCTTGGTGTGGGAAGGTTGTTTATGATGACATAAACTTTTCTTAGATCTACTTGAATTCCTTCTAAGGAAAGGTAGTGCCCCAACACTATACCCTTTGACATCATCATATAACACTTCTCATTTCTTAAGAAAAATTATGATCCTTGCATCTTCTTAAGACCTTATCCATATTTTTCATAGCCTCCTCAAAAGTACTGCCATGAATAGTGAAGTCATCCATATAGACTTCCATGCAGTCATTTGTCAAATCAAAGAAGATACTCAGGACTTACCCTCTATGAAATGTGGTAGGTGCATTACACAAGCCAAATGGGAGAACTGAATAGGAAAATGTCCCCATGGACATGTGAATGTAGTCTTATCTTGGTCCTCTAGTGTAATCTGGATTTGATTGTAACCATTGTATCCATCAAGAAATGAGAAGTATTTTTACCAGCTAGGGTATCAAACACTTGATCAATGAAGGGAAATGGAAGTGGTCTTTCTTTGTGGCTAATTTCATTCTCTATAATCCACACAGATTCTCCATTTCCCATTCTTCTTTGGTATAATTACAAGAGGTGATACCCATTGACTATTTGATATGGGGTATATGAATCCAACATCTAGCAACTTTTGTAATTCACCCTTCACAATTTCTCTTACTTATTGGGTTCATGCATCTCTGTGGCTTCCTGATTGGTTTACAATCTTCTTTGATATAAATTTATGAGTACAAAGCCTAGGATGAATCCCACACATATCACCATAATCCCAAGAAAATGTTGTTTTATGTTTTTGAAGAAGAGCAATCAACAATTGCTCTTGTTTTATACTCAACATCTTGTTCACATTTAGTGGCCTCCCATGTGTTATTTCTACTTGCTTGGAGAGGTCCAACATTGAACACATGTTTACTACTAATAGAATTTAATATGTAGTCATGAGGAAGAAGTTGGTGAAAAATACAATTCTTACCTGGAATATTCATGGTGCTCTGTTGTGGTAAGACTTGATTCAAAGGACAACTCAAGCACCTTCAATCTGTCATCAACTTCTTCATTCCTTCCATATTTTTTCTACAAAATATTAGAGAGAACAACATCTTCCTCTGATCTTCAATAGTGCAAGACTTTTCCAACATCATCAACTATTGGACAGAAACATTGATCAACTTTTGGTTCTTCAATCAAATTATTTGATCCTCATCATTCAATGGTTGGGCAGGAGGATAGAGTATAAGTTTCTTGGTACCATTTCCATTTGAGATGATCATGTTTCCAGACTTACACCCTATAAATGCATCAACAATGGCCAGCCATGGCCTTCCTAGTATAAGAGGGTAACCTCCTAGACTTTCCTTTGGTTGTAGGACAATGAAATCAATAGGGTATTCCCAAGAGTCTACCACCACAACAATGTCCTCAAGGACTCCTTCAGGCTTTATTGTTGATCTATCTACTAGTTGCAATATTGTAGTTATTGGCCTTAGTCCTTCCAAATTCAGGTCATCCATGACTTTCTTGGTCATGATATTGATTTCTTCCCCTAAGTCAATCAAAGTATTTTTAATTGTAGTTCCATTGATAGTGACATTCACCAAAGGACTTCTTGGATCTATGTACTTAGGTAGCACAAAGTTTCCAAGCATGATGTCAACCAATTGTCCAATGACTTGTATAGTGGATGGATCTTTTCTTTTTCTACCTAGATTCTTTATACATAGATCCTTGATCATCTTGTTGTAAATAGGAACATCCTTGATGGCTTGAATGAGTGGAATTTTACACAAATGTCCTTCATTGATTGAAAAAAAAATCAAATCGAATCTGATTTAGGGTCAAGACTTTCTCTCTTGCAATATTTCTAGAAATGGGGGTCCATTGACTTACATTTTAATTTTTTGGAATTATATTCATTGTTGCGGATCAACTTGCAACATCTTCTAGCTTTGTTGCGGATGGATTACTTCAACAACTATGTGGTTCATTGTTATCTTGTGATTGTAGGTTTACTTGGTGGCTCAAGTGCTCTTCCTAAGCGGAGATGGATATTGTTGACATCAATTGAATAAGAAAAGTATTGGGTTGATTCAGTATTATAGGGATGAGAAACTTTATTATTGGGGTTAGTTGTTTGTTGATGGAAATTGAGTAGCTTTTGGTTGAGAGCTAGATTGGGGTTTGGCATCAAAGCTTGTTGTTGTGGGTAGGGAGGTTGGTAGGTTGTTGGTAGTTAGGAGGTTGATTTCCCATTTTTCCCTCCTCTCCAAGGTTACTTCCATGAATAAGGGGGTTGCTACCATTGTTGGCCTGAGAACTAAGGTTTCATGGTTGTTGGTATTGGCTAGGGTAAGGAGCCCAACCTTGTTGAGTATTAGCCCAAGGTGGGGTTACATATTGTTATATGAACTACTAGCCCAATTTTGAAAATATGGCATAGGATCTTGTGACATACCTCCTTGTCTTGGCATCCATGGATTCCTTTGGGAAACATAGAAAACTTTCCCATCCTCCATTTCTATCATTTTAAACTCTAGTGCAACCTCCTTTCCTTTGTAATGCTTGGCCAGTCCCTGCATGTGCAATCAATTTCTTTCTTTTTACAAGAATGGAAGAAATTTGTAAGTGTTGCCTCTGCATCCTCTCTCTTCTTCTTTGCATGAAGAGCATCAAGTTAGGTGGCCATGTCATTAACTATTTCTTGTTTCATGTTCTTAAACATGTTTACAATCTCTGATTTAGATATTTCCCCAATTATTTTGGTATTTTCCCCCCTTTGATCTAACACTTCTTATTATTTTCATGGTTTCTCTAGAATATTCCTACAAGCTTCAAAATCTCATCAAAAGTGGCTTTGGAGATGTCTCTAACTCTATTAAGTCAAAGCATCCATATCTTCCTCATTGAGTCCTTTTAAGAAAAGTAACTTGAGAGACTTGGGAGGTAACCTTGTGTGTCTTGACTTTTGAACACAAAAAATAGGAATCTCTAGGTAATCTTCTAGTGGATCATCTTCCTTTTGTGCCATCTTGAAGATTTCATCTCCTCCTCTGCTACTTGGCCTGCAATAGTCTTGGTACTTGGTCAAAAATTTTCTTTCATCTATTGTAGGTAGTAACAACATCTCTTCCTAGGCCCATAAACCATCTCAAGGCTGCATCCTTGAGTGTAGTAGGAACAACTTCAACTTGTGTGCATCATTTGTGTAGTCATAACTCTTACATAAGACATCAAACTCAAACAAGAAAGTGTCTAGGTCTTCAGTCATAGATCCATGAAAATTAGGAAGAGTTGATGGAGAGATGTTCTTCATAAGTAAAGCAATGTTGATTGTTATTGGAGATAGGAAACTCAAATGTGTTTGGTTCTCCTTCTTCCATGTTTTGATTCACCTCCTCTGCCATGTTTGGATGTTCAAGAACACCTCAAAACTTCTCACTTGGGAGGGGGTGTTCTATCAACAAACCATGTACAAAGAGGATGTTTCTTCTTCAAAATCAGAAGTGATTTATGCTATTTGAGGATTGGGTAGGAATCTACCATGGGCATCTCTAGATGGTGCATACATCAATTGACTCAACTCAATCAACATTCATTAGTGGGGGTTTTGAAGGTGGAATTTCTACAACCTAGTTTGTTCTAAGAAATTTAAAAATAAAACCTCACAAACTCCTATAACTTGGCAAATATCCCCAACAATAGTGCCAAAAATGGTGGTGCAAATCAACTTGCAAAAATTAATATGATGTACATTGAATCACATTCATTTAATTATCAAACCAGGAGTGTAGAATTGAAATATTTTTGGTGTTGTATGCATAGTTATAATGATTTGAGAGGTTGGAAAGGAAATAATTGTCACAAATAATGTTGAAAAGAAATAAAACTCAAACTTAGAAATAAATGATTGCTAAAATATTACTAAAAAAAGTGTAGATTCATAAAGAAAATTGTTCCTAAGTAAATATGCATAAAAAAAAACAATGGAGGGGATGTAGTAGACCTCAAGTGGGCCCTAACTTGGGTGTTAATCTTGTCCTAACTCTATAGCTAAGAACTAAATGAAGAACTCAAATATCTTTATTGATTTTTAGAAAGCATTACATCTTAGGAAAAAAATTCTTCACTAGACTAACTTATTCTCTAACTAACTTTTGTACCGTAATAAGGCACAACCCTTTCCTTTATACCTTCATTTATAACACGTGAGAAGAAGAAGATACAACAAGGAGTCTTCAAAAAATAAGTGAGAGATTTGACACATGTTTGAAAACACAACAAAGTGTTAACTAATAAACACAACAAATGTTCTTCTAATCAATCACATAACAAGTGTTTAATTAATCGTTCACTTTTTATCAATGACCAAATCAAAGATTGATTTGTTCCCAATTTTCATGTTCTTGTTGTAACTTCTTCTCTAATGGTGCATAAGGACTTGAGTGCCATAACTCCATGTTTCAAAATATATTCATAAATGCATTACAACTTGTTGTGAATGATTTCCTTTGGTTGCAAACGAGTTGTTGTAGATAGGTTCTTTGGCTATGGATGAGTTGTTGCGGATAGGTTCCTTCGCTGCATATGGAAAATTACTTACAACCAAGAGTGGCATCAACACATATAATCATCCAAACAATTTATTGATAACAAGAATAAATGCACACATAACATCACAAAATAAAGACAATTAGATATAACTATATTAATTAATCATTATGCCATGTAAAGTTACATGGTTGTATAGATGGAAATAAATGTAAGTTAGGATTAATGATTTCTCGAGGCATTGGGGCTACAAATCGTAGAGGATTTGTAAGATCTAGTTGTTGCACTTTGAGATAGGGTACCTCAAATATCACATGAAAACAAAGATGATACATGTCTCACCCTTCACGTGAGGATCAAGGATCCCCATCTCATAGTAAGAAATTCTCATTTTGGCATAGGAGAGGGCTAAGAGTCCTCCACACTAGTGTCATAGGAGAGACTAAGATAATAAAAGAAGCCCACTTCTTAATGACATAACATTGCTGATCACATCAAAAATATTTTGAGGCTACACCCACCAAAAAATTCAGGGGCACTATTAGAGCTGAGGTTGATGCATAGCTAGTCATCTTTATTAGTTCTTTTGACTTTCCAACCTACCCGAGTAAAACCAAGGCGAGTAGTGCAACATATTTTGAGGGACATAAAAATAGTTTAGTCATGGAAAGAGGAGGAGAAGCTCTTGTTGGACTTAGAAATGATGACATGATAACTCTTTAAAGAGAATTAGAGGTTGAATTACTTTTATAAAGATTTATTTTAGTAGTGTATTGATGAGTTCCATGATTTGTGATAGATAAGTGACATAGTAGTATAGTATGAGGGTAAATTTTTTTAACTCCTTTAGCACATGGATTATATGAAGGATATATAGATAAATATTCATCATTTTGTATAAGGGCTAAACCTTGACCTAGCTAGAACCACATGTATGCACTCTTACTAACCCTTTACGTCATTATAAAAAGGCCTATATTATAGAGGGAAAGGGGGTAAGACATGAAAAGAAATAGATAGAGTCCAATCACATATTCACACTTATTAATATAGTAAGTTAAAGGGTGTACCTATGCCACATATGGGTGGTTATTGACCTTCTACCTTCACCCTTAGACCACAACAACAAGAATACTCATAATAATTAGAACAACACCAACATTTTCACCCTTTTTAGGATGCAAAAAGAGGTAGATGTTCTAGTTAAAAATATCAATGGCCAAGTAGGGATTAAAGTTAGTAGAGACAAAAGGAAGGGGAATGCTCGTTCATAATAGTCTGATATAATGGGACCATAGATTTCTAGTGGGAAACGTTATCAGAGGATAGAGTTTTTCCACAAGGATTGAAACTTTAGGAAGGATGATGTTATATTTGTAATATTATGGATCAATTTACTAGGAACTATCCATAGATACCTTTAGTGGAAAAAAATGAGAAGGACCCTATAACTAATAGTATAGTTTGGGATATGGAGCCATCACACACAGTTTATGTAGATGTAGAAAATTTCCAGGAAAAACACCATAATATGCTGATAAAGCCTTCAAGTAGATTAGGGGTGTTCTTATTTCTATATTATTTGAATTTAGTTCTTGGACTGCTTTATTTACCATTTGGTAGTGGATTGATTCAAGGTAGTGGTATTTAGGAAAAATGAGAGTTGGGATGTTGAGTTGACATTTAGGTTCAAGTTGTTAGTTAGTTCACTAGTTACGGAGTGTGTGCTTAATTTGGGAGCATTTACTACCATAGTAAATATATACATCCTTCCCTTGGGTTCTTAAGATATTGTATCAAGGATGGAATAGATCTGCATCTCACCAAGCCAAATTATATTACTACTAGAAGTTCAATGAGTACTATGATGACTTAGGAGTAGTGGTAGTTTTGGTAAGAGTTCATATGCCCATATCCCTATGCACCATCTTTGTCATGTAACTTAAGTGGAGTATGTGAAAGTGATTCCATATTTTTTCCATTATATTCTATGAAATATAATGAGATAATTCACTTAAAACCTCTTTGGATAACAAGCACATTCTTTAAGAGCTCATAGATGTCTTCCCTATTGAGTTTTTAGGTACGCCCATATAGACAGAGATTAAATTTCACATTGACAAAACACATGAGATAAATCCTATTTCTTAGGCACTCTACAATATGATTATTGTAAATCTCTATGATATCAAAAATTATTTGGAGAGTTTATTAGAGTGGGGCCTCATCTATTCTAGTGTCTCATTGGGGCATACTTGTTATCTTCTTTAATAAGAAGGATGAATCCTTGAGCTTATGTTTTGATTACTAATAGTTTATGAGATAACAATGAAAAACTATTATCCTCTCCCTAGGATTGATGATCTATTTCATTATATGCATGGTTCAACCATCTTCTCCAAAATTGATACGAAGTCGGGATATCATCAATTTTGGACTAAGAGGTGGATATCCATAAGATGACTTTTTGTATGAGATAGAACATTTACTATGAGCTCATGCTAGTACCTTTTTTTTTAATCAATGTTTCGATAGAATTCATGAGTTTATTCCAAATATCTATGAGCTAAAAATGTATTTATAGGGTTTATTAGAGTACGGCCTCATACTGTCCTAGTGTGTCTCCTTGGGGCACACTTGTTATCTTCTTTAATAAGAAGGATGAATCCTTGAGTTTATGTTTTGATTACCAATAGTTGATGAGATGAAAATGAAAAAATATTATCTTATCCCTATGATTGATGGTATCTTTCACTAAATGCATGGTTTAACCATCTTCTCGAAGATTTATACAAAGTTAAGATATCATTAATTTTGAACTATAGATGTGGATATATATAAGATGAATTTTTGTACGAGATACAACCACGAGGACATGCTCCACATGTATGTTATGGATCAACAATCCTATTATGAGTATTATCTATATTTAATGGAGTTTTCCTACATCAATAGTTATCATAACTTATAGAAATGGTACCTTATAAGGCATTATATAATAGGGAGTGTAGGTGTTACGCCCTTAATCATATATCTTACATTTGATGTATATAATCAACTAGTGGCTATCATAACTTATTATAATTATGTATCTATTTCATATATGTTATATTATCATTAGTGGGTCGGCCTTGGGGATGGCCATAGCATAGGAATAATTTAAATAGGGGTTAGTAGGTAGTAGTTGATCATGAGATCGAACATTTGAGTCTTATTGTATGGTTTGGAGGTTTCCCCTTGAAGTGGCTAAGCTATTATACTTGCATATTTCTATCATTTATCTACAATATTGTATTATTTGGTCTTCCATTGTTGTTGATATTTATTCATACAAGTAATTTCATTACAAGTGGTATTAGAGCTGCGATCTGGGCCAAAATTAGGGCAAAACCCTATTTTTGTTTCCATTATATCTTGCGAACCAGAGAAAATTTGTTGGATAGTTTTTACCATAGTTGCAAATCATTCCCAATAAGGTTCCCTAATTTTTTTAGACTTTTTTCTTTATTTTGCAAAAGTTATTGCAAATTTAGGTTTTTTCATAAAGTCGCTCCCTAGGTTGCAAATTGTGGAATTTTTCCAAGTTTATTACATTTTGGAAAGAGGATAAAAAAATTAGTTTGAGTTTATTGTTTAAGTTTGTTTATATTTGGAAGAACTCTTATTGAGATTCCAAACCCTAAAAATTTGAACTTGATCCCTAAATCCTACTATTTTGGAGCATCATGGCGGGGCCTTCCAAAAGAGGAAAAAGAATCCCATCACTACGGGTAAAACTCTAGAAAATGATGAGATAATATTTGATGAATTGGAGTCGAAGGGGTAACTACAGATTCCTCAAGGTTATGGTTTACTTCAACGGACCATAAGGTAACGTAACTTGAGTTTGACCTGTGAGACCTCGAGTCTAGGGTGGTGAGCAAAGAAGATGTGGAAAGGATTGGACAACGATTGGAGGAATTCATGCAGAAATTCAGTACACACATAATTACTTCTATCAACCAAGGTGGATCTTTAGGTCAAAGTAATAGACAAATGAGCTAGGGTGGATCTTTGAGCATGCCCAATCTAAATACAAACACTTTGCAGCCCGTAACATGTTTCGAAAGTGGAGATGCATAAGTTTGATGGAAAGGATCCACTCAATTAGATTAACTAGATGGAGAATTTCTTTGATCTACATCAGATTCCATCATGACAAAATGTGACCATGGCATCTTTGTATCTTGAACCTGACCAATTCAGTATTGATGGTTATGTGCTCAAAGGCAAAAGAGTGGTCTCAATGTTACATGGAAAATCTTCACCGAAGAGTTACAATTACACTATAGTTCTAGTGTGTTAGAGACTTTCTTCAGCTAATTAGTAAAGTTGAGACATACAAGATCCATTAAGGATTACATTCATCAATTACAAAACCTTTCTTTGCAGGTGGAAAATATTACTGAAGAGAATCTGAATGACTTATTTCTTGGGGGTCTTAAGGATCACATTAAGCATGAGGTGCATATGTAAATAATCCTCAAAAGGTTTGATTCTATGATTATGGCATGAAGGACAGGAAAAATTTGTTTCAAAGGGAGATAAAATTTCACTAACATCGAGATATTGTAACACCTTACCTCTAGCACTCCCTCGGTTAGTTAGATTAGCACCTCAACAAATTGAAGAAAATAGATCAAAAGGGTTATGTTTTAATTGTGACAATAAATATGGACTAGGACATAAACGTGTTGAAAAGTTATTCTACATTGATGGGCCTAGTGAAGATGAAGAGAAGGACGAAGATGAAGAGTCAAAGGTCATGGTCGAGCCAGAGGAGGAATCAGGAGATCCCTAGCCAACGGTATCATGTCATGTAATTTCAAGAATTAGCACCCCCAAACCCTCAAGGTGGTTGGATTCTTAAAAAAGAGAGGGTCGATTGTTGATTTACTTAGGAAGCACTACCAACTTCATCAATCATAAGTTAGCGGTGCGTTTGAACCTGCTGTTTTATTTATCTAGCTCCCAAATGTCAAGTAATGATTGTTGATGGAGGTATTGTTACTTGATCTGGAAAATTCCATAACATTAAGCTCACCATGGGAGATAACATACTAAATAGCCCTATGTATGCCATTTCTATGGGAGGAGCAGACATTATGTTAGGAGTTCAATGGCTTACCACCTTGGGGACCATTGAGATGAAATTCCAAGAATTGTTCATGTGCTTTCAGTCTGAAGGAAGGAATTTTGAGCTAAAAGGCTTAAGAGAAAAGTCTCCATAACTAGTGATCTCTCATCAGATGCACAAAGTGCTAAAAAAGGGTGCAGATGGATTTGTGGCATAGCTATTTTCATTGGAGGTGCGTCAGTTTAAGGACATTATACCATCAGATATGCAAGCAGTGTTGGATGCACACTCTGCTATTTTTTATAATATGCCAAAGGGTTTACCTCCAAAGAGAGATCATGATCATGTTATTCAGTTAGTACTAGGGAGCCAACCGCCCAACATTAGACCTTATAGGTACCCATATGTGCAAAAGAGTGAGATCGAGAAGATTGTACAAGAGATGTTGGAAGCAAGAATCATCTGTCATAGTCAGAGTGTTTATTCTTCTCCATTAGTGATGGTGCATAAGAAAGATGACATGTGGCACATGTGTCCCGATTATAGGGAACTTAATAAGTACACAGTCAAAGATAAGTTTCCTATTCCTATAATTGATGATTTGCTTGATGAGTTGCATGGTGTTGTTTACTTTATAAAGCTTGATCTTCATTCAAGATACCACTAAATCGGAATCAAGGATGAGAATATTCATAAAATTATCTTTTGGACCCATGAAGGCCATTTTGAATTCTTGGTAATGCCTTTTGGACTCACAAATGCACCTTCTACATTTCAAAGTTTGATGAATTATATTTTTAAGCCATTCTATAAAATCCTACGAAGTGTGTTTCGCTTTTTTTTGATGATATATTAATTTATTAAAAAACATGGGAGGAACACTTTCATCATGTGAATAAGGTTTTGGAAACCCTTGAAAAACATCAACCTTATACAAGGCCCTATAAGTGTTCTTTTCGAGTCAAGGAGGTTGAATATTTAGGTCAAATTGTCTCTCATGAAGGTTTTAAAGTGGATCCTAATAAGATCAAGGCCATGATGGAGCGGAAGGTTCAAAAACCCTAAAGAATCTCCATGAGACTTTTGGGGCTTACGAGTTATTATCGTAGATTCATAAGACATTATGGAAGTATAGTAACACCTATTACAACTTTATTAAAGGACTCTTTCCATTAGATTGAGGATGCTATTAGAATTTGAAGATTCTAATAAATACATATTTAATCAACTTACATATTATATAATGTTACTGATAAATCTTTAAATAAAGATTACATCATAACATAAGTAAATAAATAAATACTTACATGAAATAAATAACACATCGACACAATATTTATAGTGGAAAACACTAATAGGGTAAAAACACTTTAAAAATAACCTTTTACTTGAGAATTTATTTTGCATCTATTAAGATCACCTCCTCTTTTGAAACCCTATTTACAAGGGTAAAACCAAATCACTTGATTTGCACACCTTTGATATATTTCTGAATATATCAAATGAGGACCTAAAGTCCTTTTTGTATAAGGTGATCGGGTATGTCTCTTGACCCACCTTTTCAACCTAAAATGGTTGACACATACACCTAGGTTTATAATATTTAATATTAGAAATATAATCATTTCATGATATTAAATATTTAACCTAAAGTATATACCTAGGTTAACATATTTAATAATAGAAATATAAATATTTCATATTATTAAATATTAACCTATATATTAGTGATGGACCCATATACATTAAGGGTTGGCTAGACCACTTAATCATTATGTTCCAATACTCTCCCTTAATGTTAAGTGGGATAACATAACATATGTCAATAGATTACTTTCTCGTGGTACACTACAAGATTTACAATCCTTAAACCATAAAGGTTTTAGGCTAGCATATCGGTTAAATGAATTATAACACCTTCATCATACTCAATTTACCTTTCGGTAAAAAGATTTAGAATCCTAAAGATCATCCCATGATCGGTGGTTAAGTATGATTTACGAGTTTTACATGTTCTCAAATGTTCTCATACTGAGGTTATTGAACCCAATCATATATGAGTCTTTTACAACCAAGGACCTCCTTAACAATATGCTTGATCTTGGATGTTTACCAAGAAACTCAATAACACTAAAGAGTTTACTTAAGACCGCCTTTAAGATTTTTCTACACTTCTTTCTAAAAAATACGGCGAGGAGGTATACATGCCCGAAGGTCTTTTTACAAAAATCAAGTTCCATTAGAAGGTGACATTTTCATGCACACTCCCCCTTAATGAAAACTCTGACAATCTAATATTTTCATGAAAGTGACAAAACTTTGCAGCACTCAGGGACTTTGTGAAGATGTCGCAACCTACTCTTGATCAACATGAACTTGAGATTTATGTCATCACTTCGCATCTTCTCACGGGTGAAGCGTATATGTATCTCAATGTGCTTCATATGTTGTTGAACTAGTTTTTAATCAAGAGTAATACAACTCGCCACCACATAGAAGAGTAATACTTCCTTTAACTTCCATGTGTATCTCTTCCAATAGTCGCTATGACCACATGGATTCTTTACTTCTTCCATTGTACTTCTTTGCCTCGTTAAAAATGGAGACTATTGATTGCATTTGTTGTTCCAAGTAATGGTTCTTACACAAAAAAACTTGAACACATATCCGATATTTTATAACATATCAATATGGTTAGAATCACAAAATCCATATAAGATAGCATTTTCATTTTTAGTATAATGCAAACCATAATTGATTGTTTATTTAATATATCTAATTTTTTTGCAAGATTCCAATGATCTCTAAAAAATATTCCGCATAAGCCTTGAAGTAATTCCTACTTTGTATAGGAAATATCTAATCTAGTTATAGTTAGATAAATCAAACTATCAACTAACATCGTATATAAAATATGATCAACATTTTTATATGCGATTTATGGTCAATATTTACTCCAACTTCCATTGAAGTAAAAAATGGTTTACAATCAATCATAAGAAACTTTTTCAATTTTGAAAAATAACAATAAAATGAAATATAGTCATACAAAGAACATGATGTGAGAGACCTAACTCATTCATTTCAAAGTCTTGCTTCAATTTCTCTTTAATCATATAAATTAAATCAAATTGTCATCATCATAAGCAAATCATCAACATATATACATATAATGATAATATGTGAGCCTTATTGTTTAATAAGTATATCATTATTAAAAGAATAATTAACAAAACCTAACTTGAGTTTAAAGAAGGAAAAAAATTTCGCATACCAAGTTTTAAGAGCTTATTTTAAACCATACAAGGATTTCTAAACTTACAAACATAGTTTTCTTTACCAATTTCTTCAAATCCTTTATGTTGAAACATATAAAGTTCTTCTTTTAAATCTCAATTCAAAAAATATTTTTCTTATCCATTTGGTGGATTTCCCACCCAAATTGAGTGACAATTACAAACAAGGCCCTAACAAAGACTCATTTTAGCTACATGGGAAAATGTCTCAACAAAATCATTGAAACCTCTAAAGCAACAAGTCTAGCTTTATGTTTATTAATATTACCATCAACATTATACTTTACTTTGTATATCCACCTAGACCCTATAATACTTCGTGGCTCAAGTTCATATAAGGTAATTAATGCATAGTACATATTATGACTTCGGTAATTTTTTAAGGTTAATAGGATTTGAACTTTCTAAAGCATAGATTGAGCCTAATTTAATTTCTTATTTAGGAAGATAAGAGTTTGAAACATCTATAACATCAAAACATAATCATGACCATTTACTAAATCAAAATCAAAACTATCATTTAGAAGTATTTAATGAAGTAACTTCAAGAGAAGAAGACAACACATGTAAACATTTCACTAGATTATATCTATACATTTTATATAATCTTCGATAATTAACATGTCCTAACTTTTCATGCTATAGTTTTGAATAATTCAAACTCGAGATATAAAACAAGATGTAGAAGAGAAATCATAAAAAATATATAGACCATTTTCTTTGAATTTCTTCACTATTATACTTTCATTACTATCCTTGATATACCAAGTATTCTTCATGCATGGATTCTAGTTGTGTCCATACCTCTTTCAAATGTTCAATATTACCAATGTGTAGAAGGTACTTGTCGTTCACATTGCGCAAAATCATAGAAAGAGCCTCCTGCATTCGTTGCAAGAATGCATTCATGTTATCTACAATTTTTTGACAACCGGTGGGAGAAACCTCAGATCCAGAAACAATCGTCTAGAGTTTCCTCGCCATAAATTCTATTTTGACCCAAATGTTGTAGTTGGTTTCATTTAGGATCTGGGTTTTGTCAAGATAGAAATAGTTGGACGCCATTGTTTTCCTAAACTTGTAAAACACACCCCATTATAATATACAATGTACCACAAAGTTAGATACATATTTATCAATAATAAAAACACTTTCAATAGAGTCGGATCTAAATTTTATGATCTAAATAAATTATTTGATCATAACTACTTATGTCATTACAATGCATTATAATTAACCTCCCATGATCAAAATAATAACCCACAATATAAAGGGCTCTACCTTATACCCCAGATTTATATAAAAAAATATTTCTAACCATATAGAAGTAAAGAATAGACCCCTAAGAATGCATAACAACTTCAAATTTATGAAAAAATATTAATGTAGACAAATATTTGGCCAACTTAAATTTGACGTCTAAATGACCGTCATAATGACTTATTTTTTGGTCTCATTGTTGTGATGATTTGACCGTCAATTTTAATGAATTGAAGTTTCTTGGAACCTACGAGCTTAAATTTGACATCTAAATGACCGTTATATTGTCTTATGTTTGGTTTATGTGATGGTTGTTTGATCGTCAAATTTAATGAAACTAAAACTTGTTGTGTATCTCCGAATGTGAAATTCTAAAATTTATTTTGTAAAATATTAGGAGGTTATATTTTCATACATTATAATGACTTGTTATAATTTATAATATAAAAATATATACATTTTAAAAAAAAAAGGTATATAGTTTATAGAAAGTAAATAAAAAACAATATATAGTTCATAAAAATTATAAACTATAGTATATTTTTTTAATAAAAAATACAATGACCAAATAAAAACATTGGTCACTTTGTATGTAATTATTATTTTAGGTTTTTATAACCATAAACTATGTCAAGGCGGCCCACATTAATATGTCATGATAATTTGAAAACATAAGTTAAGATATTAGTTTTTAAATTAAATATGTCATACTTACCAATGCCATGTGAAAAACCTAAGAAAATGCCATATGATTTTAAAAAGTACTTATGTTTTAAGTTTAATTTTTTTATATCTCATTTATAAAAAGAATGGGGCCACTTTAGAGTTGAAGTAGTTTTTACGGTTTATGTGTTTATTTTTTATTTTATTTTAATGAAAAAGTATAGGATTAAATTTAGTAACATTGATTACTAAGTCCACCAACCTTCAACTACCCACCATTCACCACGTCGGGAATTAAGATTAAAACAATGTTTTATAGTTTAGGTATGTTCAAAACATTTTTTTACGGAGCCCATGCGAATGGGGTAGTTATAAACTATAGTATAAGAACTATATAAAATATATAGTTTTCAAATTATATAAATTTTAATACGATGTTTATATAAGTTATTAGATAAACCTTATTCTATATATTTTTCAATTTAAAAAAATAAAGTCATGGATTAACTATAAACTATAGTTTTTCAAATCAAATTCATTTAGAGGGGTCCAAAGAACACATGATGTGAATTTATCTTCTGAAATATTTAACCGCAAACATTCGAAATTATAGAAAACATGAAAATTATTTCATATAGTAAAAAAGTCTTTCATTTTACGTATGTAATGTTCACGCAGTAATATTTGAAACCCCTTTCACACTGTGCACACATCAATCTCCAAATAAACATTAACTCCATATAATTTATAAAATGTAAATGAAAGTAAGGAATAAGGTGATCGAGTATGTCTCTCGACCCACCTTTTCAACCTAAAATGGTTGACTTATACACCTAAGTTTATAATATTTAATATTAGAAATATAATCATTTCATGATATTAGATACTTAACCTAAAGTATATACCTATGTTAGCATATTTAATAATAGAAATATAAATATTTCATATTATTAAATATTAACCTATATATTAGTGATAGACCCATATACATTAAGGTTTGGCTAGACCACTTAATCATTATGTTCCAACATATGCTACCAAAACATTTGAGAAGTTAAAAGAGGTCATGTGCACCACTCTAGTCTTGGTTACTCAGATTTTTCCAAAACATTCATTGTTGAATGTGATGCATTAGGGTTTGGTATGGGGAAGTTATCAAGAAGGTCATCTTATTGTCTTTTTGAGCCGTCAATTCAAAGGTAATAATCTATCAAATCCAACTTATGAGAAGTAAATGTTAGCCATACTTCAGGCAGTAAGGCAATGGAGACCATATCACATAAGAAGACACTTTAAAGTGAAGACAAATCATGATAGTCTGAAATACTTCTTGGAGCAGTGTTTATCATCTGAAGAACAACAAAAATGGGTCTCAAATATGTTGGGATATGATTTTGAGATTATCTATAAGAAAGGGAAGGAGAATGTAGTCGCAGATGCTTTATCTAGGAAAGATGAAACAACCGCAAATTGACATTGTTATATGACATATCCATCTTACATGAAGATTGGGTAGAGGAGGCAAGTTTTGAATGGAGAAATAAACCAACTACACAAAACCTCATTCATAATCTCCATAATGATCCAAACATGTATGAAAAATTTGTATGGAAAGGGGATGCATTATGGTATAAAGATATATTATACATATGTAAGAACTCCATCCTTAAAAATAGGGTTCTATCTAAGCTTCACGCTTCTCATCTAAGCTTCACGCTTCTCCAAGTAGGGGGCAATCTAGATTATTGAAGACTTATCATCGAATCAAACAAGATTTCTTCTGGGAGGGTCTCAAAGGGGATGTCCATTTTTTTGGTAGAATGCATGGTTTGTCAGCAAAATAAGTGTGAAACAGATTCAGTCCCAGTGTCTTCTATAACCTCTATCTATTCCTAGCTAGTGGTGGGAAGAGGTTTCCATGGACTTCATCACAAGATTGCCTAAATCTAAAGGAAAAAATGTCATCATGGTTGTGGTGGATAGACTCGCCAAATATGCTCATTTTTGTGCCTTGTCACACCCATTTGTTGCAAGTACAATAACAACAACCTTCATGGACACAGTTCAGAAGCTACATGGGACATCGAAGATTATAGTAAGTGATCGGGACCCTATATTTACTAGTAAATTTTAGATTGATTTATCTCATGTTTGGGTACTCAGTTAGCTCGTAGCACTTCTTATCATCCCCAATATGATGGGAAAACATAAGTTGTAAATAAGTGTTTGGAGGGATATCTTCATTACTTCACCTCTAGATAAACAAATGAGATGGGTCCAATGGCTACCACTTACAGAATGGTGGTATAACACTTCCTTCCATACTTCATCCAAAATGTCCCATTTTTGGCACTCTATGGGTACCGTCCACCATCCATCGCATCATCGTTGAGAGGATAACCAAGGGTTAGAGCGGTGGAAGAACACATTCAACATCAACAAGAGGTCATCTCTAGTCTCGAGGAGAACTTGGCCATGACACAAAATTGCATGAAGCGGCAGTCGATCAACATCGCACGTAAAGGCATTTTGAAGTTGGTGACTGGGTTTTGTGCGTTTACAACCATATAAGCAAATGTTTTTGAAACAACAACAAAAGGATAAAAAAATCACATAAGTATTGTGGCCCCTATTAAGTATTTCAGAAGATTAGTATTGTAGCATACAAATTAGAACTTCTAAAGACAACCATAATACATCCATTCTTTCATGTTTCTTTCCTAAAGAAAGTAATTGGATAAAGGGTATCATCCCAAATAGTGTTACCTGAGTTCAATGAGGAGGGGAGAGTCATCTTGTAACCTAAATGCATCCTTCAAACATACAATAAAATATTGAGGACGTGGGTTATTACTCAAGTACTTGATCAAGTGGAAGAATATGGACAATGAAGATGCCATATGAGAGGATATGACGTTCTTGCAGAAAGACTGGAGATTCCCAACATTGGGGACAATGTTTCTTTGAAGGGGAATGACATGCTATGCCCTTAATCATATATCTTATAGTTATGTATATAGTCAACTTATGGCTATCATAACTTCTTATCATTATGTATATCTTTCATATATGTCATATTATCATTGGTGGGTCGGCCTTGGGGATGGCCATAACATAGGAATAATATAAATAGGGGTTAGTAGGTAGCAGTTGATCATCAAATCAAGAATTTGAGTCTTGTTGTATGGTTTTGAGGTTACCCCTTGATGTGGCTAAGCTATTCTACTTGCATATTTCTATCATTTCTCTATAATCTTGTGTTCTTTGTTATTCCATTGTTGTTGATATTTAGATTCATACAACTAATTTCGTTAGAGTAGGACTCAACTCATTTGGGATAGGATAAAGGATAGAGTTGTAGTGGGTCATGTTATGTTGTACTTCAAAGATATAGAGAGATGGAGAGAGTCTCATTCAGATAGAGATAGGGGCGATGCCGACTATAGAGAGTCGATTCGGTCAGTGCGCACCTCCAGATAGAGATATATGGGGGTGGGCCCCTATCTATATATGGGATGACTAGACTATAGAGAGTCACCCTCTCTCGACCCCTAGAAATAGAGGGGCACTCACGGAGATCTTTGTATTGGTTGAAGGGAATGTATTAGGGCGGGGATAACACAAGTAACTCACTCCTCCCGGTATAGATGTAGATGCCATATATGATATAGTATGTCAAGGGACATCATATGGATATAGGGATATAGGAAACACTTCAAGAAACCGGGTGGTACTCGATCATTATCTGAAGTCTCTCTCTCTCTATCTATCTATCTATATCTCGGCCTTATCTATATATGGGATGGTGGTCTAATGGTGAGATGTAGATATGGGGGATTAGAACGGGAGATGTAATGACACTTGCCATATCTATATAGGAGTCGAGTCATGTTGTGAGATAGATATATAGGCATCGAGTCATGTTGACCTTCTATTCTCTATATATGTGTAACGGGCCCTCTATATATGGCTCTAAGCTCATATCTATCTATAGGGGGATTGGAACGAGATCTTATAGCCCTATAGATTAAAAGGGAAGGTCTCCCCTATAGAATATTTTATAGGCAATTGAATCCTTCCTCCTTCACCGTGTATATATATATATATATGGTGCTCTCTCCCCCCCCTATAAAGATAGATCTATAGTTGGCCCCTATCCCATCCCCTCTCGGCTCACGGGAAATGAATGAATCCCCATATCCATAGATAGGGGCCGCCCCGGGCCTATCCCCATCTATATAGATAGGCGCCCATCAGTCCATATAGATAGGGGAGGGTGCCTTTCTCGAGTAGGCCCCCATATCATATCGTCATAGGGGGCCCCTATCTCCCCCATATCTAGATTCTAGAGGGGGCGGGCAGAAATGGATGGAGTCAGTCTGCCTCCCATAGATAGATAAGATAGTTCAGGGGAGAGGAGGGGAGAGGGGCAGCCTATAGTTGTCCACGGCCTATAGTTGCCCAATCTAGAAGAGGGGCCCGATCCTCTACCCTACAATCTATAGGGATATGGGGGTGAACCTAGGTGGGAAACAACATGGAACAATATGTAGTTCTCATCCGATAGTGCCTTGAAGGTACAAGAGTGATAAAAATAAGTATGCATATGTTAAGAGAATCAACTAAATATTTTAGGAGGGTTTGAAGGTTTTCTTAGAGTGTAATTACATAAGATCTTGATCCATTATGAAAAGGGATCTAAGATTGCACTATGGTTCATAGGACCCTTCAAGATCCTTGAGTGGATTGGTTGTCAGATAGCTTATCGAATAGCTTTACCACCTAGTTTATTGTGAGCTCATGTTTTTTTCATGTTTCTCTTCTATGGATATATGTACACAATCCTTCTCGTGTGTTATATTAGATGGCCTTATAGGTGGAGGTAGATAGACATGTGACTGTGAAACTGTACATATCCTATAGTACATGACCCTACCCATCAATGATATGAGCTACATTAGTCTTGTATATCATATTATACTTTCTTGAGTATGATTAAACTATTGATATCATATTATAATTTTTAGCATGGTTATATTTTAGAGCATGGATCCTAGACTATTATATTTTGATTCCAACTACACTTTTTAGTATGGTCATTGTTGGATGCTAAAATTATGGGTCATAACACTAATAATAGGATTACTTCCAAGTATGGGACTTGAATCCTTTAAATAATACCTCCATAGATAACTCATTCTTATCCTAACTACTCTAATACTATCACTAATCTACCTACTATAACACTTCACAAGGAAAAAAAGGGAGGAGGGAAATAATTGAAAAATAAATGGTGATGCACCAAAGAAAAAGTGGATGTCTCTTTCTCGGTTTGGTAATGACATAATACATTAAGACCTACAAATATAACACATACATCTTATATCATAAATCACATAAGGTGGGGGAATACTTAAATGGAAAAATCTAAAATCAATGTTCTATTACTGCTTGGAGCATGCAAAATTTGATACAAAAATGAAAGAATGCACCTTGGACGCTTTACATATCCTAACACAAAGATTTAGACATAATAAACTCCACTAATCAAGAAATAAGAGTATTTGTACATTAAAAAGGAGGAACCCTTCAAAATGAATCGATTCTACCTTTTATAGAGGTAGAGAGTGGAGGAGAAGAAGAGAGAAGGAAAGTTTGAGCCTTAATTATGAATTTCCCTCCTATTTAGTGATTACAAGCATTAAGTGCTCTAGATTTGACATGTTTCCACACTATCATTGTCAAAATAATATCAATATCTCCCTCCTTCAAAAATAGGGCGCCTTAGAGGATACATCATATTAATTAGGCATTGGGATTAAGATATTAACATCTTTTCATGATCAACATTTTGATTGATATTTTACATTAAATGGGAGAGCACAGTTGGGGTATTTGTTCAATTAGTACTCTCATAATACATTACATCAAGACCCACATATACTTCATTTGAAATCACTCATTACAATCATCGACAAAAGGTCAAATCTTACTTGATTTACTTCCCCAATCAAAACTTATGGCTTGAAAACCATAATTTTGCAAGCTATCTTACACAATAAAATTGGGGCAAAGATACTAACTTTTGCAATTGTAGTCTTCTTGCACCTTTTACATTCAACCATGTGGTTGAATATAATGGGTCACTCGATGCCACATGGTATGTTCATATTCAATTTCAAGAAATCTTGAGCATCTCAAACCTCCATCACAAATCCTTTATCGAAATTGAATCTCCGCTATTGATCTTGATTTATATGACACCCATTCATAAAGTTTTTGTGTGGGGAATTCAGAAGTCTATATATTTCACTTTACACAAATCCATGAGTAAAGAGAGGATAGATTTGTTCCACTTAGAATCCATTTGTATACTCTACTCATGAGGGACCTTTCAATCTTAATTTCCCTTCACACTTACTTTAAGAACCTAGGTTCATGGGATTGCACCATGTGGCACCATCTTACTGACCCTAAACTTTGCAAATACCTTTGATATTTGCTACCTTGCCCCAATTTTCTCCATAGCACAAGTTTATGAGATTTCACCACATGGCACAATATCATATTCTTGGATAATTTTAATACCTTCAATCATCAAACCAAGCCACAAAACCCTTAAAACTACAAGACTATGAGATCCTACCACATGGCTCAATCTTGCAACTTCTCAAATCTTCCCTCGCGACTTACAATTTTTTTAATGCTTTTAACTTGCCTTCAAAATGTAGACCAAGTTTTGTGGATCTTATAATTTCTTCACTTATATATGAAAGATATTTTATATATGAACATTTAGGTACTCACCTTCACGAACAATATGGGATAAATCCCAAAGGTGGCATGCAATTTCAATAGATGATGGCATTATCCATGGTCAATACCATTGATCTCGAAAATACAAATAAAATGGGTGCCTTCCATGGATCCAAATAAGTAAAATTTGCATTTTGAAACCTCTTCACCCTTGAATATCATGCATTAGATTCCAAAATTTGACTCGAAAGCCCAAATTTTCCCATGAAGTTACATGAGAGGAAATAAGATTTGTGTATGAGAAAATGAAGGAGTGGAATGTAAAATGAATGAAACCTTTTTTAGGAGAAGACATTCCAATGATTCAATCCCCTCCTATTCATGTTGCTTGTCATATAATTCTATACCTTAATACATTCAAACAAAACTTGAAAGCATAGTTAAATCATGAGAAAACTAATAAAGTGAGGATGTTGTTGATAAAAATGAGTAGGAGGATCATTTTGGAAACATTTTTTTTTACTCATAGGGGACACTTTCCTATAAAATGTAAATATTAATAACTTTAACATCCATTGGGTATGGAGTTTTAATCAATGTTGAAATCTTTGAATCTTGAAACCAATTAAATATCTCAACTCAACTCTATTTCTCCAAAACAACAACCTCATTGAAATATCCTCCAAAAGTGGAACATCGAAACTTATATAATAAGGGGAAATACATATTTCAAGGAAATATGCAAAGTGTGCAATAACACTTACTTTTCAAGTGAACATACCCTCGTTATTTATTTTATAAGAAAATAAACTCGGGATAAAAACTTATGATTAGGAAAATTTGGCTCAAAGAAGATACCCAAAGCTCATGGTTGCAAAAGGAATGCCTAGAAACAAACACAACATCGAGGGAAAAAAATAAAGGAAACTACCATATTATGTACAAGGGGATTTAAGAGATTCAAGGGTACTATTTTAGGAACACCCTATTAACCAATATAGGCAAGGTCTCTCCATCAACTTATTAATAATCAAAAGCATTAGTTTCCTTACACTTCATTATCTAGTATGGGCCACTCCATATTGTATAAGATTTTATTATGTCCCCTAGGTTTGGCTTTATCTTAATCCAATTAAGCACAAAGTCTCCTTTCTTGAAATCTTGTGAATGAATCTCCTATCAATCAAATTTTTAACATCTTGTTGATGATCTTAGAGTCTACTTCTAGCTCTTTTTCTCACTTCTTCTAACCGCACAAGATATGTTATTCTAGTTTTCATGCATCATGATGCTCTAACTTTAGACTATGAGCTAGCTCAAGGGATATGCGTTCAAGTGAAAGTCGAAGTACTTTTTCCATACCATATGCCAACATGAAAGGTGAATTACCAACTGATATTTTGGGTGTAATATTGGTTTCTCGTAGTCCTCCCTTCTCCTTAGTGTGCTATTACCTTTGACTTTACTTCATTGTCCACCTCGTGATCCTAAAAATATTTTTATGATAGGACTCTACTAGGCCATTACCTCGAGGATAATAATCGAGGATATTTTAAATTAGATAACATACCTCAAGGATAACTAATTAATATTTACACACCCAAATTCATTGGCATTATTGGTGATTACTACATGGGACACCAAATATCATGACAATTACTTAGAGGAATTCCGCTATGACATTATTAGAAGCTTTTTTCAAGTGAACAACTTCAACCCACCTAGTGAAGTAGTTTTCAATAGTTAACACCCATTTGTGGAGAACACTAGAAGGGAGATTTATGATATCTATGGAATCTCATCCCCATTGTGTGAAGGGTAGGTCTCGTAACAATTAGTTGTAGAGGAAGGGTTGCTAATTTAAATCTAAAAAATAGAATAAGTAAGATATGTGGGAAGGGTATTCTTATTTATCTAAGGGTTAAAGGGTTAATAACATGTTATATATTCATATTAATTAACTAACATTAATGCATAATTTAGAATATAGCTCCAAAGAAATTTAAAATATATAACGATAGATAATATTTCTCAAAACACAAGAGGGGGAGTGCACTTAATCGAAAACAAAGAAAAAGTTTTGATTTAACAATATAAAATGAATGTGTAGATTGATATTGATTTGTCGAGAGATTTGTTTCTAGAACCGAGGTGTAAATTTGAGTAGTTATAGAACCCTATGGCCTATTTTGGGAGTCGGTATGGTCTAGTACTCTATGTACAAGATGAAATGGGAAAGAAATGAAACTCTATAAATTTTTGTGCACATTTGACACTCCAAGATGACATTCAAACTAAAACCATAGGTGTTGTGCATTTATAAAACCTTGTATATTATGTGAAACATTTTGAAACCCTAACCATGGGTAGAAGACCCTATAAAAATATTAGTGTTTGGACTGAAGTGCCCCTACGTTACTGTGTCTCTAGTAGTTTGAATAGGCTTCATACCACACATAGTTCTCTGCCTAATATGTGATATATATATATATATATATATATATATATATATATATATATATATATATATACATATATATATGTGTGTGTGTGTGTATATATATATATATAGATATATATATATATATATATATATATACACACACATATATATGTATGTATATATATACATATATATATATATATATATATATATATGTGTATATATGTATATATATATATATGTATATATATATATATGTATATGTATATGTGTGTGTGTGTGTGTGTGTGTGTATATATGTATATATATATACATATATGTATATATGTATATATGTATATATATACATGTATATATATGTGTATAGATACATATATATATATATATATATATATATACACATGTATATATGTGTGTATATATATACATATATATACATACATATATATATATATATATATATATAGAGACACACACACACACACACACATATATGTATGTATATGTATGTATGTATATTGAAATCGCTTTGGAAACTCTATCACTTGACAATGAGAAACAATAAATTGAAACACTTTAGCATGGTTTGGATTTATAGGTCTCTAGGATGGGAACCTTGACTCTTGAACCTATTTTGGAGTGCTTCATACCTATATATGGGTTGTTCGTAGATTGTGTTATTACTTTGAAGGGATTTAAGAGAGAATTGGAGTGCTTTAAGAATGTATTTTACAATGAGTTCTCTTAAAAGTGCCAAATGAAGTAAATAGGTGAATTTGAATTGTATTTATATGCATTCATAGGTTTAATTTCACATTAGGTCTCGACCTATGGGATATGAATCGACCCATAAACATATATCAAATTGGAAAATTATCTCTGGGTGGTAGGAAACCAACATGTTTGACTTGGACTAAACCATGGGATGGTTTAAACCCATCCAACCGGTCCCATACAAGAATCTCATCAAACTTTCCAAATTTCTAGGACTACTTCATGGGGATATTAAACCATTATATACTAATGAAATTGATTCTATGAATGAATGATTAGTATGTATAATGAAACAAGGCATCGAGAGAGATAGGGATGGGTTACTTGGGCTTTGAACATATGCATAAGTCATGCTTAAAGTAAAATGCAATATCATCATTTCCAAATGATAAATTGCCAAATTTATGTGTCTACATTTTCTTACCTTTGAGTATGAAGTGAAAATTACATACTTTAGGAAAATATACCTAGGTGTGTACACACACTTTATATTTACTTGAAGTGTTTGATTTCACTTAAATTTTTGCATGCTCCATGATGAAACCTGCAACACATGGTGTAGTCAATGTTCATAAAATGGAGCGGGCAAGTGGAGGAGTGAGCGGAGGAGTGGTGCGGGAAATTTCAAATGAGAATGGGCGAGAAGGGGATGTTAAAGAGATTCCGCCTGGAAGGAAGGGATCTGGCTCACCCGAGGGGGACATATAGGACCCGTATTCGACGGAAGTGGTGCCCACATGAAGGATAAAGTGTTTGAAGGAAGGGGCACAATCTCATGGTATGACATTGTGAATAATGGATCCTCTTCGAAGAAATGAATGTTTTTCTATAGGCTACGGGGAAGCTTTAAGATGCATCCTTGAGATCCTTGACTCAATTCTAAACAATACTACGAAAAATCTAGATAATGCGTTGGTTGGAAAGATGGTCGGTGGAAGGCCAAATATCGATGCTATAAGGAGGTGGGCGAAACTAAAATGGAATCCAAAGGGTCATCTGGAGGTAAGCACCCTACCTAATGGTTTTTTCTTTTCAAATTTATTATTCATGAGGATATGCTTAGAGTCCTGGAGGAAGGACCCTGGTTTTGGGGAAAATCAGGATGGTACTTAAGAAAATGGGAACCAAACTTTAACCCTGAGAAGGAAAATTTGAACTAGTTCCTTGTATGGGTTCAGTTGCCTAGCCTACCTTTAGAATTTTGGCATGAAGATATCATAAGAGGAATTGCAAACTTTTTGGGGTCTCTTGTTCTTATTGACAATGCCACGCTCAATATGACAAGATTGGTTTGTACGAGGTTTACGCATCTATACCATTTTGGTACTGACATCCCCAACAACATTAAGCTTAAATCTAGACTAGGAATATGGGAACAAAAAATTGAACTGGAGAGTAGTCCTGCAAAGTGTGTTAAATGTAGCAGATGGGCACATTGAAGTCAAAATTGTAAATTCAAAATCACTCAGACCTATATGGTTGTTAGAACAAATGAAGGGAATGAGGAAAAAGGAAAAGGAATAATGGAATCTAGAAAAGAGAAGTCAAGAGTAGTTTTTAAAAATCAAATTGAAGGGCATAGACCCTTCGTATAATAGAGAGACAAGAAAATATCGAAACACCTCGAGATGGATGGCGAATCAAAGAAGACAGCATGGAGTTTCACTTTGGTGGTTAACAAGAAAAGAAATAAAAACATATCAATGTCAGACTCAAAGATTCAAGACATGAAGAATGGAAATCCAAAATCAATATCTCTGTGGCAAGGAAATTAGATCCCTTCTCCCCTAATAAAGTTATGAATAAGAAGGAAGAAAGCATAAAGGGAACCAAAATTTCGTAGAGATTGAAAATAAGGAAGATAAAATAGATCTAGTGGCGATGGGTTGTTGGTCTCAATAGCCAAATAAGCACAATCTCTTAGAAGAATCATATTCATTTAAAATAGGTATGGAAATGACTAATTTGACAGTGGAGGAAATGTTGAATGTGAAACAAATGTTTCAAATGGAAACTAAAGAAAAGAGAATGAAAGAGAAGGAAACAATAATAAGGTCTCCATTGTTAAAGGGTGAATCTTCAAAAGGAACATCCTCAAAAAAAAACACTGTGAAATCTATAGGTACAAGGGGAGGAAATCCAATTAATACAAACATGCCAAATAGCAAAAATGGAAGGCCAAGTAGACAAGAATCCCGAAAGAGGGATACACAGAAAGAAATAGATTCGGGAACACAAGCATGTTTAGATCAGAAGGTTTTTAGAAAGACTAAGACTAACCCAAAGAAATGAATTACATATCATGGAATGGGAGAGGGATTAACAACCCTCTAAATGGAGAATTTTAAAGGATCTAGTGGAAACTCAGAAATTAGATGTTCTAGCAATATAGGAAACAAAAATGAAGGAAGAAAGTTTCCAAAATATTCGAGATTTTTTGGAAAAACTCTAAAGCCATTGTTGTTAGTTCCATTGGTGCTTCAGGAGGCATAGTAGTGGTATGGAATCCTAAAATATTTAGAGGAACTCCTTTGATTAAAAGAGGAAACCACATGGTTGTGATGATGAGAAACATTGAAAATAACAAAATATGGGTTATATCGAACATTTATGCTCCTACATCCCATAAGGAAAGGAAGAGATTATGGCAACACTTATTAAACTTCAAAAATATTATCTCAGGATCTGACTAGTTGTTGCTTGGAGATTTCAATACCCCGATTTCGCCTTTGGAAAAAAAAAAGGGGGGTCGATGGACTATACAGTAGGTATGGAGGACCTTAATGAATTCTTGATGAGTTCAAACTTAATGGACATTGACTTAAAAGGAAGTAAATACACATGGTCTAATAGGAGAGTAGGATCCCAACTTATACAAGTGAGACTGGACAGGGTGCTTACTCAGAAAAGTGGTTTAAGAAGTATATCTTCATTTTTACCCTTCCTAGGATAGGGTCAGACCATAACCCCATTCTTATGACCATGAAAGATACTACTAGAAGGATAACTCCTTTTCGGTTTGAGAAAATGTGGCTCTAAAGTGAGGATTTACCAAACTTGATCAAATAATGGTGGAGATTTAATGTACAGGGAACAACTCTTTATAGACTATCAAAAAAACTCCAACATGTCAAATTGAACCTCAAAAAATGGAATAAATTTTCTTTGGAAATATTTTCCAGAAGAAAATAGAGTTAAAAAAGAAATTTTAGACATTCAAAATAGGAATGAAGGAGGAGATTTTGGCTTGGATCTTATGGAAAGCGAAAAGGAAAGGTGATTACTTAAGAATATCATAACATCTTAACAAAGGAAGAAACCTTTTGGTGTCAAAAATCTAAGGTTGCGTGGCTTAAGGAGGGGGACAAAAACACAAAATTATTTCATCTCACCACCCTTAAAATAAGGAGCTTTAACAAAATTGGTTAAATTGGATGTGATGATGGAACTCTCCTGGAAGAAAATGAGGAAATAAAAGATGATTTTTTTTTTTTTTTGAAATTTGTTGACCGACTAGTGAAGGGTTAACTCTGAAAAGGAAGAAAAATTCATTAGATGTATCTCGAATTTGGTTTCCATGGAGGACAATCTTATGCTCTCTAAGGACCCTTCCCTAGAGGAGGTGATAGATAAGGCACCAAGATCGGATGGTTTTCCGACATTCTTCTATCAACAATTTTGGGACATAATTAAAAAGGATGTTTTTAAGGTGGTAGAAGAATTTTTCAAACACAAAAATATGTTAAAGGAGGTTAATTGTACCTTTCTAACCCTTATTCCAAAGATTGGTAATGCGGTGGAGTTCAAGGATTTTCATCCTATAAGCCTTTGTAACACCTTATACAAAATTTGCACTAAGATTTTAGCTCTTCGTCTTCAGTTGCTTCTTCCCTCCATCATCTCGGAACAACAAGGGGGTTTCGTCATGGGAAGACAAATCCAAGATGGTATAATAACTATCCAAGAAATAATTCACTCTATCAAAATCAGCAAGAAACCGCTATGGTCATCAAATTGGACATGGCTAAATCCTATGACAGGGTTTCATGGACTTTCTTGGATAAGGTCTTGGAGAAATTTGGTTTTGATAACTCCTTTAGAGGTATGGTTAAAGCATGTATCTCTAGTGCTTTCTTTTTAGTTCTTATTAATGGGGTCCCTTGTGGTTTCTTTCCAAGTTCCCGAGGTTTAAGGCAAGGTGATTCGTTGTCTCCTTTTCTCTTCATCCTGATGGTGAAGATTTGAGAAGGAAACTTAATGAAGCCACTAATGCTGGAAGTATAAAAGGAATTTCCCCAGTTGTGGGTGTTGACAATGTTTCTCATCAACATTTTGTGGATGATACAATCTTATCGGTACCCAGAAGTGTGCTCCTTCAAGCAGTTGTTAGATGATTATGTGGAAGTCTCGGGAAGCTTGTAAATTATAGAAAGAGTTCGATCTTCTTCTTAAACACCCCAAAAGTCAGGGAAAGGAAAATTGCTAGAGTCATGGATTGTGACATTAAACCCTTTCCCTCTTTCTATCTTGGTATGCCATTGGGAGAAAGAAGACCCCAAATCAATGAATGGAATTTCCTTATTGAAAGGTTTGAAATAAAATTGGTTGGGTGGAAAGCTAACCTTCTCTCTCAGGTGGAAAAGTCACTTTGTTGAAAATATCATTACAAAGTCTCCGGTTTATGTTATGTCTCTTTGTTAGCTCCTATGAAGGTGGAAAATAAACTTGAAAGCATTCAAAAATGCTTTCTATGGAGCGGAATGGAAAGTAAGGACCGTATTCCTTTGGTGGCTTGGAAAAGGGTTTGTAAACCAAAGAAACTTGGAGGCTTAGGTTTAAGGGACTGGGTAAAAATGAACAAAGCTCTATTAGCTAAAATAGGGTGGAGACTAATTAATGAAGAAAGTGTTTGGACCAGAATTCTAAAACAAAAATATTGGAATGATGCACATGATGATAGATGGATTTTCAAACCTCCTACTTTCAACAGATCAATCATATGGAAGGCTATCAATTGGGAAAAGGAACTACTAGGAAAATGATGTAAATGGAAAATTGGAAGTGGCTCCAAGACCATGTTTTGGAAAGATAAGTGGGGGTGGTTTATGATGGAAGGAAAATTTCTAGAACTATCTCACTGCTTGAAAGAAAATATGGCATAATGGTAAGCAACTATTTGGCTGAAGAAGGAGGCTTCAAGAATTGGAAGCACTTGGAGGTGGATAGACAAGATTTAAATCAACAAATGGAAAGATTGAATGAATTCCTAGATAATCAACTTACCTATAACAAAAGAGAACAAGACAAACTAATATGGGACAAAGAAGAAACGAGCATCTATTTTGTCAAATCAACTTACTCTCATTTTTTTAAGAAGAGAATATTGAAGGTATCTTATGGGGAAAGTTTTGGAATAAGAATGTCATACCTAAAGTCAATATAATCAAGCTGGTTAACTTTGATCAACAAGATTATGACAGTTGACAATATAAGAAAACGAGGTTTCCACATGGTTAATAGATGTGTTTTATGTGAAAAGGAACTTGAGACAGTCAATCATCTCTTTGTAGGTTGTCCCTTTTCATCTTTGATCATTAGTTCTATCTTATCCTTATTTATGGTTTTTTGGGTTAGCCCACAAGAGGTTAAGAATTCTTGGGTTCAATGGCAATGCCCTTTTTGTAGTCAAGGCCTAAAAAATTTGTGGATCCTTAGCCTTGGTCATTTTGGTGGGAAGTGTGGAAAGAAAGGAATAGGAGGGTTTTAGGGGAAAAACTGTCCTCTCTACAAATAACAAAAAGATGTGTCCAAGTTGTTAGAAACAACTTTTCTATTCTAAAAAACAAGGAGGCTGAAATTTTGGAGGGGAAATTCATATTTCAAGAAGATGGGGTCTCTGATTGATGGAAAAACAAAAAAGAAATCCTAGAGAAGGGATGAGATGGAAAATACCTATGGAAGGATTTATTAAACTAAACTTTGATGGTGTTGCAAAAGGGAATCCTGGTAAAGTGGGAGGAGGTGGAGTGTTTGGGATTCCAATGGAAAGTTTATGCTAGCCTTCTTCTTTAATCTTGGGACCCAAACTAATCACGTGGCGGAAGATGTGACAATGTAATGGGGGGTAAAGTTAGCCATGGATAGAGATTTCAGAACCTTAATTGTCAAAATAGACTCTTAATATATAATATCAAGTATGAATCGAAAGGATATAGTCTCAGTTATGATTGAAGACTTTATTAACAATATAAAGAATAAAATCCCTTTCTTTAGCTCAATCATATTTTAACACATTTACCGTGAAGGTAATGGGATTGCTAACAAATTTACAAAAATGGGAGTAACAACAAATGATTTTAATGTTGTGTAAAACACAAATGGTCTAGATGAACAAATCAAACTTCTTCTTGAGGTGGACATTAATCCCTAACCCATGTATCCCCTTATGAGTATTAAGAATTGGGGTAATAATAAAATGGATAGAAGGAAGGAAGACATGTCTAAAATATTTTCTAATAATAAAAAGGAGTTGAGTTGTACAATGATTAAGACTAATGCAAGGTAGAGACACATGTAAGATCTTGATACTCATAAAGGCCTAGATTTGAAGAGTGGGAATGAGCCTATCAAACAAAGAGTTAAAATAATTTTTGGAATAGGTGAGCTCATTGGAGGTTGAAAATTACGAGAACCCTTGTTTGGACCTGTATCTCTCACACAAAACACTAAGAATTAGAGAGGATACTTCTTTTAGCACAAAAGTAGGTGAAGATTTAGTAAGGGTAGAACCTACAACTTTTCGGATGTCAGCAAGGAAGCGAAATAGCTTATAAAGAGAGCCGGTATGAATAAGTTTTTCAATATCTTCAACAGTCATGACAAGGAATCGAGTCTTCAGATTGCAAAGTCATGGAATGAAGGATGGGCGTGTATGGAAGGCTTCTCCTTTCGATTACGCCCAAGTTGATTACAAAAGTTACAGGGCTACCGTTGGAGGGTAGAATGATTTTTAAGCCAAAGACAGATTGTAGTATGGAAGTGGATAACTTCTTGCAAGGTAAGGAGAATTTAAGACAACATTTTTAATGTTTATGAAAGGGACTCTCTTCCTCCTCCTTTTGAGTAAATTGCTTTTCTTTTGATGTCATATGTAACACTAGAAGGTAAGTTTAAAGTTGTATTTGCCTATCATTTCCCTATGCTGAACCATATCAGACATGGTAGGAAATATTGTTTCCCAAATTTCTTGTTCAAATATTTGGCTAAGTTTATTGATCAAGTTAGAAAAGGGACTTTCAAATTCCCTCTGCACCAAGGGCTCATTAAGCCTTGGTTCGAACAGGGACCCCTATGATTGGAAGGGCTGAGAAAATTGGTGCTAAGGAGATGAACCCAAGGATGGAGGAAGGTAGTAAAACTCTGGGAAAGAGGACAAGATATCACATGGCTAGGGAAACCTCGAAGGAAAAAGGATGGAAGGCACAAATGGGAATCAAGGGAAAAAGGAAAACAACCCTAAGTCCGAGAAGGTAAGAGAGGATACCAAAGAGGATTGTAGTGATGGTGATTCTCAGGAGAATAATACAAAGCATGAAATGGAAGTCGAGGAAATGAATAAAGAGAGCCCTCTAAAAGATTTGGAAAAGGAATAAGTATCTAAAACACAAACACATAATACAAAGGAAGCCATAGCTTGTCTTAAGGCTCGAAAGTAGCACAAAAAGATTTATTTGTTGCGTAAGATTCGATGGTCAAGGCTAATGCTTTTAGGAAGGAATTCAAAAACTGTAGGCTTGATACTAATATAAATAGGCACAAGATCAACATGGTCACAATTGAACTAAGGGAGGTGCAAGAGAAGATTGAAAAAATTACCTCAATTGTGGTCAATGAGAAACTGTAAAATGCTAATGAAAGATGCCAAGCTATGGAAAAGGATGTGCTGAAAATGAAGGAGAATTTGTCACACATCAAAGGCATGCATATCCTAAACATGAAAAGTACTATACAACACTTGAAGATGATGGGAGAATTGGTTTTGTAATGCAGAGGGCCAAGTAGTTGGAAAAATAAGGTGTAATGCCAAAAAGAAATGATCGAACCAGACTACGAAAAATGGAGGGTGACTATTGTAGAGATGGTTAAAGAATGGAATGATTGCATGCATTTAGTGGAAGAAATTATCAAGGCTTGAATATGTGTTGTTAGTTTTTGGATTTTTAGGTTGTATGCTTTTTGAGGTTTGTTGTTAGTTTGGTTATCTTGCCTTTTGTGCTGTTAGTTTGGTAGGAATGTTGTTTTTGTACCTGGTTGTGTTATGCCGGCTTCAACGGGTATACCCTTGGCCATGGTATCATTTTCTGAATTATCTGAATTGTATGGGGTAGGGTCCCCTTAACCCTTCTTTACCGTTAATAAAAAAGGTTCATAAAATGAATTGAGATTCGAATTAGTTTTGAAAATATATTCATAACTTGAAAATTGAATATGCAAGTAGTTAAGTATAGAGACAAAAGCATGTAAGGAATACAACTTTTTTAAGGAAAAGTTCTTTAAATATTGGAATTGATTTGCTAAAGGAATGGGAGTGATCATTATATTTATTTCTAAATGATATGCCAAATCCTTAGAGAAATTAAGTGTCACTTGACCCAACACAAAAAGATTCCACAAGAATTTCTAATCATCTCAAGAACCCGCAAAAAGGAAGGTTGCGAAAAGGTTTTCTAGTCATCCGAATATCTTCCAAACAAAGTGACAAGAATGTTGTCACTAGGGTTTTTAGATACCTTAATATTCTTCTAATCCCATGGACGAAACCACTACATATGGATCTAGGTCATATTGAAAAAGAGCACAAAGTTGTCAAGGGAATGACCAGTATCTCGCCCCCACCATGTGATGTACTTGTTAGTATTAGATATAAAATGTTGAATAGAGTAAAACGATACAAAGATCCATTCCTAAATACCTTGTAACAAAAATTTTCTCAAGCTATGCGATTACGAAAATGAATGAAGCACTCAAACCCTCCATATTATTACCAAAATGTAGTAAACTCTATTTTGAACAATATAATGAGTTCCCTAACCATTATAGAATACTTGTAGCTATATACAATGATATGATAAATATATAATTTACTAAAAATATTCACACGAGACGAAAACATCCATCCTAGATTATAACGTCTTGTGGTTTTATCTCTATTTGATGGTTTTTGCCTTTCATGCAATCTATTCCTATTTTGAATTTGACTTTGTTCTTGATTTTATATATCCTATGTCATTTTTTTCTTGAAGTTTAAATTTTGTCTATGTGTCCGATGTGCATTGATTCCACATTATAAATGCCATTGAGTGCTCCCTCCTTCAAGGTGAGTAAGATGCGAAAATAGAATAATTGGATCAAAAAGTGATGTGTATCTATGTCAAATGTATCTAATAGTTAGTGTTAGATCACATGGAGGGATATTATATGTGGCCACCATTGAGATCTTGTTCCTACAAGGGTGTGCATGGTAGAAACCTTTACACATAGATAAATCACACAAATAAATAAATAAACAAGCGAAATGCACATAGGAAATAAAACATACAAGTATATACCCAATATCACATGTGTTAGTCATAGAGGAGGAAAATATCCACATACAAGGGAAATTGAAGTGTCATAAATACACACATAACAAAGGCCATGGGTTAGATATATAGAACAAAACATACAATAAGTGAACATAATAGAAGACGATAGCCTTGCGGCACATATATCAAAATATTCTAGTGTTGCAAAAGATAAGTGTGAGCCATATCAAGTATAAAAATATCATATAACATAGTATAAAAAATAAGCATAATGAGGAAGTGAAAATAAAAATATTTAAAAAAAACACCTTAATAGTGTAGGACATGCCCCCGAATTAGCAAGGCTAATGGGATGGACTTAAGCCAACACCTGTCATCATGTATAATCTTGTATGTGTCCTACATCAAGCTCAAGATACCTTGTGATTGCCCATATGTAGAGAGTATATAGAACATATGCTATCTATCAAACCATATGACAAACAACATATGTAAAGTGATAACATGCAATAGTATCCCTATATGAAGTATTTCATGTGTGAGTTTTTGACATATTTCTATGTGTGTATGTAAAGTAATATGTCAAAAATACACACATAACAATATCAATATCACCAAAAGTAAAAGCATGGATAAGAGGAAAAGTAGAAGCAATAGTAACAATTAGGGAATCCACAAAATGATCTAAGAAGAGGGAAGAAGTTGAGCCTGATGTGTATGGTGGACCTCTTTATTAGATTCAAGAGTATTATGCTTAGGAATTGGGTCATTGAAAATTTTCATTAGTAGGCTTTGACTTCTCAAGTGGCGAGTCAAATTCAATGGAAATTACATCAATAAAATTACAAATAACATGGCGAATCTTAAAGCATATATTAGTAGAATAACCAATACACTTGTGATAATTATAATAGGAATTAGAGTCAAAATATTTACCATGAGGATTGTTTGCATCAAAATCTAAGGGTAGAGGGAGAGATACATGGTTACACTCTAGGAACTTTTGAAGGACCAATCGAGGTGAAGAAGGTAAATGTGTGAATTACCTTAGAGGATCTTGTAACTAAAGCTTGGAAGGCTGAGATACAACATTTACTGATAACTTTAGCAACAATTTTATCATCATTTGGTTTTCCTTTATATATAAAGTTGAATGGAAATTTATAATTATATGTATTAGGATCATTAGAAACATACTTAATCTTATTCATTGTAATGAGCGTAACTTCCTTTAATGTGTGGCATATATGATCAAATTATCAAAACTTATCAAATATAACTAATTATTTTAGATGAGGGAGAATACTTTGAGTGACCAAGTCATGGAGATTAGTTTCAACAAGAATATTTTTCATTTTAGTAAGCATAATCTTGTAGCGCAAAACATAATCACCGATGAGTTCATTAGAGCCTATTGCATCTTATACATTTGAGCATATGATATTTTCCCCATAATATCGAATGAAAAATGTGTAAGAAATTGATTAGCCAAAGGGGTAAAATCCTATCTGATTGAATAGAAAAGTTATAGAACCATAACAATGCATACTCTTTGAGGCATCTAGGAAAGATCTTATTATGAAGTATATCATTGTAAGCATATTCTAAGTAAGTGGTGTGGAAAACACGAAGGTATTGTAATCATAGATAGGAAGCTTTGAGAGAGAAAACCAAGAGGAAAAGATAAGAAGCCAATTTTTTTGCAAGTGGGTTATAAAGTAATTGAGTGGAGTCCATGACATTATAAGAGGTAGATGAACCTTGTTGTAATTGTAATATTTTAGCTTGCGAACTAAGGACAAGGTTCTCAATAGGATTCATAGTAGCATTGGAAGTCACGAGTATATATAGTAGATGTTGGAATAATGGTAGACATAGGAATATAAATTGCAACATTTTGAAAAATAATATGGGGCACCCTCATATGAATAGACACAATGGAAGTAGAAATACTATATGTAGTCATAATGTAATATGTATGGTGAAGTAATAAAAAATAGACTTGTCATTAGATTTGTGATCACAATAAACTTTAAAAACAAGAGTGTTTCTACAATTTAATCGAGATGATGGGGATTACCATGAAGTTATTTAAAAAGATAGATAAAATTTTGACTTTATCATGATCAAAATCATTAATATCATTATCAAGAATAGTTGTGTCAACCTCATCATTCATCTCAATGGGAAAAAGGTAGATTATGTTCATCAATCATAGAGATATAAAGGAAACCTTGTGTGATGAGAGGGGAAGAATCCATAAGAAGTAGACATTTATGAGTAGTAGGAGAAAGCTCAACATGCTCAATGAATGTATGATTTACTTTATTATTTAACTAAAAGGGTGCATAAGAGAAATATGCGCAAATAACCTATGAAACCTCAAGGATGTAAAAGATACATGATTTAGGATAAGGAAAATTATGCCTAAGAGGCAAAAAAACTCGAGCAAGGAGTCAAGTTCACCAAATGATTTAACTCTAAAAATAGAACAAATAAGAGATGGGGGAAGGTTGTTCTTATTTATCAAATGATCAAAGGGTTAGAAATATGTTGTATATTCAAATTAATTAATAAAAACTAATGCTAAAATTAAAATATATCTCTAAATTAATTTTTAAGATACAAGATAGATATGATTGATCAAAACACAAGGGGTGCTAGATGAAAATAGAGATAAAGTGGTGATATAATAGTGCAAAATGAATGTGAATTCTAGGAGTGATATGTTAGAGTTTCATTAATGGAACCGAGGTGCAAATATGAGCTGGTGTTATAGATCATGGTGTGGTTTAGTCCTCTGTTGTATGATTTTGAATAGGAGCGTGATGGCAATTTGTGACTTTCTATATAGTTGTGATGCTTTATGATGACCTTTACTTTAAAACCCGGGTGTCACACATTTGTGAAAACCTCTATATGATGCAAAACACCTTCTTTTCCTTTCATGCCCTCTAGCTCATCTTTGTCGTCCAACTTATCCTCTTCGTTAAGAGACAACATAATGTCAACAAAATCAATCAACATTGTTGTTGGAGTTGTGGATGTCCAAGCCCTCAAGTCGCTACCCCTACACAAAGTATATACCATGTTTTCGCTCATGTTTACCTTATTTGTTTTCCTTTCACACTTACGTTATTAAAACACAACGATGCGATTATAATAATCCCTAAACGTTACAAATTTAATAAAAAGTAAGGCTTTTCAAGTTGCCGACTATTAAGACATATTACAAATTTGGAAAGAAATTTTGACATATATCTAAAAGGTCGAATTTTTTTCCCGTATCAAGGAGAAAACAATGAGAGAATATTTCAAGGGTGGTGTGCAAATATGATGAAACAAGTATTAAGTAACATGTGACAACTTAATGGAAATAATATCGAGCTTAAGAATAACGTTGTACTACATCTATTTTAAGCCATATGGAGGGTCACTCAGTCAGTGTCGTTAACTTATCATCGAGTTCTAGAAATATAAAGTTTTGAGAAAATATGGGAAAAATTGGGTTTTGCAATTTTCATTTTCATTTTTATAGTGTTAAGGTTTTTAATTGGATGACAACTAATTTAAGACGAAGACATGAATGGAAAGGTGGAAAGAAAATTGTGGGAATTAAATACCTACATATCCCACACCTATTTACCAACTCAAATTGTTCCTATTAAATACCATTTTCTATTTGTGCTCCATTTTATTGTCTTGTCTCACTCCTATTATTTATGTAAGTGCAATTTGTGCTTGGATGAGGCAAAATAAAAAATAGGGAAAATCCAATAGGTTGTAGTTTTGAAACTCAATTTCAATGTTGGCTTCTTGTCATACTTTGTAGCCCCCCTTTTCAATTTTAAGCTTTATAAAATGTAGGGAACTATGTGATGCACGAACAATCAACGATAATTGAGCCGTTCTAGTGGTTGGTCATATGTGTGCTAAGTAGAATTTATTTGCCAATTGAATGTTTTAAATTGAGACTCCATATAATTTCTTATGTTGTTGAGTGTAAATTGCTCTCGAATTCAATGTGCGCACCATGCGTGTAAGATGGGGACGTCCATACAGTCAAGAAACAATTATATCACCATCTAAGAAAATATTCGATTTGTAATAGTATGGTATTGCTAACGATAGTAGTAATAATAATAACAATAATGCCAAACATATAGAGCTAATTCAAATTTCTTTGGAATCCCTGTATGCAACCAATGTATACATAGAAACATTTCCAACACAATGTGGACGATAGAACATAGATGCCATTGTGTATATATATTTATAATGACACACGAATAGACAAGTCGTGAGGTTGATCACGATATAAAGTTCTACTAGTGATGGTAATTTTGACGCTTTTGTATTTTATTTAAAACAAAATTTATGTGCTTGACATCGAATACCCTGTCATTGTAGTTGATGCCATTGCGCGCCTTGACTCTTTCTCAAACGTGTAATCTATTTACATTCATTAACCTAGTATCGTGACAGACGCAAACATCATTTTTATTTCTACAACACATTGATTGAAAAACTCGCGTCCTCGGCCGACAAGGAAACAAAGTTAACGCTTTGTGAAGTAGGCATGCGAGAGGGCTATGGGATGTCGATAAATTGATGACCAAAACTATCTAAACCAATTGTTTTAGTACCATGTCGATGCAATAAGTTGTTTCCAACTCAACGCCTTTGACATAATAAATTATAATACCATAAATTGCGAGGTCTCGTAAGGTTAAACCATTTCATTTTAGATTCTTTTTGATGAAATAACTTCTATATTACCAACAATACAATAATACAACTTGTTAAAAAATAAAGAGAGACGATATGGAAGCGCGCATTAAATCTAAACAACATGGAAGACGTAATGAAATGAAATGAAATGAAAGATTTTAATAACGTCCACGAGACTGAAGAGTCTATGGGACCACAAAAATTGAGACTTTAATCATATTTCAGACTCCTTTCAATATCCGCTCTTCGGCTGTGAATCTTGAGGATGAACCCGCACGGTCGCTTGAAGCTTTGTTCCTTTGAAGAGTTCCTCTAGTCTGTCCACTTTCAAGTTGTTTTCATACTGAATACGAATATCATCATATGCTGAACACTCCATAACGAAATGCCATTCTGTCTCGACGACCCCTTTGCTGCAGAAAAGACAAATTCTCCTTTCCCAATCTTCCTTTGGAATAGTCCATCTACCAGTTTCGCATCGAAGATGATGCGATCCAGCCCTTAACTGAGCCACTAGAATCCTTGCTTTACCCTTGATATTTGAAGAGAAAATACATAATGAAGAGAAAAATACATACTGACACGCAACAAACCAATTACAAGATCACACTAAAAAATAAAAACAATTTGGCGACAGCAGCCGGTTGTTATTTCAAAACTCAAATTCAAACGATAGGCAGCCAGTTATGCGAGTCTCGTTGGGGCTGGCATAATTTTTATTTTAAACTGAAATTGGAGGGTTAGCATACAAAAACGCTAACCAGTAGGAGCAGAAGGAAATAGGGAAGGACAAGAAAAGCAGAAGCATGGAAAAGGGCAAAGCGGGAGGAAACGAAGATCAGTCGACCGTTTGGCATGGTCTGAGGGATGTTAGCAAACATCTATTTTCAGCATTACAATATATATTCTCCTGTCCAGGACAAGACAAAAGCGGCGCCGCGGTCTTCCTTTACGTTTGTTCTGCAGGGTTTCTCCTTCCACCACGTACCTTTCTCACCCCTTTCTTACAACATATTTACACGCCTCTCTACAACATTTATGAATACAATGTATGCTCTGAAGTGAAATACAACATTTTAACATAAATTTTTTTCTACGATTATATTATCTTTTAACATTTTCTATGATCAGAAAAACACTTTATTATAGAATGTAATGCTTATAATGACATTCGTTTGAGATATGCAATCAATTTCACAACATTGTCATTACAAGATATGTTCAGTGAAGAGTTGATAGCTAAAATGGGGGACTTCATCATCAAGATTAACAGAAAAAGATCAGAAATGATGAAAATAAAAGAAACTGGTTTTACTGTCTTATTTACTAATTTTTAGCCTTGTAAAAAAGTTTTCATTTCATTTCATAATTTCAGCCAATACCAACTTTTTCAATTTTCCACTGTCACTAGAAGAAGAAGACGGCTGATAAAATTTTAGTCAGTAGCATTCATATTACACTGCAATATGTTTAATTCCCACGTTTATTCAAAGTGTGGACATGTAAGAGAAATAACACCTTTATGAGGATAACACCAAAAGAAAATTAAATAAAAAACAGAGTTCATCCCCTCCAGAGACTAAACACGTACAAATAAATAAAAATCAGGACTATGAAGGAAGAGACTGCATGTAAAACCAGAAGCAGAGTTTTAGGGACACAATGGTGGATTTCTGGATGGAGGATGATCGTCAGGGCAATCTATCTTTCTTCATCTTAATGTAGGCCGTCCTGTTACATTGGTTTTGGTGATCGATGGGTTATTATCAGAATTGGATGGGGATCTGGCCTGTGTTGGCCCCTAGGACTGCCTCCCATCGTCAGGGATCTTGTTGAATCTTGGCTTGTTGGGTGCTAGAACAGGTTCAAGGGGGACTCTGAACAGTGCATCAAGCATTACCTTAATTCCCATCAGAGTTTCTCAAGCACTTGAGCCTTCAATTTCATTTCATCTTTCTTAGCTTGATATCAAAACCCGCATGCTATTCAGTGACTTGAGCTGAAGCGATGGCAAAATTAGGAGGCAAGGCATCTCTTTTGTTCGAAGGTTACATTTGGAGCAGATTAAACCTGATATGAAGTGCAGGAGGACCTCTTGACTCACATTCCCGTGTGTATTTTAGAGGCTCAGAATAAAGTGCTGATGGATTCTTTAACGAAGACGTGATCCGTGATGTAGTGTTGAAAATACAAAAGGAAAAGGCCTCGGGTTCAAATGAATTTCCAATGGAAGTCTTTTTGGCAATTTTTGTGCAAAGTCGTCCCTTGATAGTCCACAAGACCTAGATATGGGAGAGAGGGGATCTATAGGCGATGCTACTACTCTTACTCATTTTGGGGTGGAAACCAAGTCCATCAGTAGTCTATTCGATTGGATGCGGCAATGGGTGGGAGTCGACTGAGAACGTAGAAAGATCTTGAAGGAATTGAATTGTACTTTCGTGGCTTAGGTTCCGAAGAATTCTAGCCAAAAAAATTCAGCTTTTTGAAACCCATAATGTTGTGCAATATGGTATACAAGATTATCATGAAGGTTAATGCTGAAAGGTTAAAGGTAGTTCTTCTCTCTATCATCTCACATGAGTAGGAGGGATTTATGCAAGAAAAGAAAATCTTACACGATATCGCTATAACTCACGAATTGCTTCATTTCGTGAAGGTTAGTGGGAGAAAGGAATGATCAAGAAGTTTGATACAAGTAAGGCCTTTGAACGGGTCAATTGAACTTCTCTCAAGAAAGTTCTATTTTGCATGTCCTAGGAATGGTATGATTAGTTTATGAAGATGCAAACCAAACTTCGAGTATATTGCTCTGTGCAAAATATCTAGATTCCTTAGAACTTGACAGGTTCTTGACCACTAGTAATCTTCTGCACGGCTCACATATTTAGAAACTCTTGCATAACTGCTGGCCTCTTTTGAGAAAAAGGCTGTTCTAGGAAGCTAAGTAGCTGGTTCGGGTATGGATACAGCAATTTTTTTTTGCCTTGGGTATGTCTGTACAAAAAATATATAAAAAATTAAAAATATAGACATTATAGCCTTATAAATAAGAGCATTTGCCATTAACCATATTGTATGCATATAAAAAACAAAATAACCACAAAAATGAAAATATTATTCGAATACCAAATGTGTTTTGTGGTTTTTTATCTTTACTTTTGGGCGAGTTACTTTCTAGGGTTAGAATTGGTTTTTTTTAATATATTTTTGTGTTTATATGTTGACTTCTGATTGAAAAAGCAAATAAAATAAATTAAAAATCCGTTTTTTTGACTGTGGGTACCCCTAGGGTACGGCCTGGGTGTACGGGTATGCTTGGGTACGTTTGCAGACATACTTGGGCGTACTGTTTGCCTAGGACATATCCAAGGGGTATCGTATCCGTACCACATCCCGGTACATACCTAGGTTGGGTACAAGGCTGGTGGGGGATGAAGCAACTTCATAGCTAAGAAGTGAAGAAGGATGAGCCTGCTAAGTTTTGGGAAGATTTGTTGCAAATGGATTAAACCTCTTGTTGAGGATCCAAGACTTGAAGAAATTAAGGTGGCTTTGAAGGACAAATAGAGTGAGTTTGTTTACTAATATCGAGTGGAAAGTAGAGACTCATGGAGGCAATGGAGAAGCCTTGGAATTGTACAGATTCCTCATAAATGGAAAGAAATTTTTAGTGGGAGTTATCCTTGTTTATGAAGGGAGTAATGAGTTGAAATATTAGGGTAGTAAGTTGGGCAAGTGTACTGTCAAATAAGGTTACAAGCTGTCTTTTAACAAAGATAATGATGATTTTGATTGTTGAGGATCTAAGACTTGAAGAAATTAAGGTGGCTTTGAAGGAGAAATAGAGTGAGTTTGTTTACTAGTATCGAGTGGAAAGTAGAGACTCATGGGGCAATGGAGATGCCTTGGAATTGTACAGATTCTTCATAAACAAAAATAATTTTTGAGTGGGAGTTATCCTTGTTTATGAAGGGAGTAATGAGTTGAAAAGTTTGGGTAGTAAGTTGGGCAAGTGTATTGTCAAATAAGGTTACAAACGATCTTTTAACAAAGACAATGATGATTTTGATTGGCCTTTCAAGCTATAGTGTCCCCTTCTAGGACAAGTTAGGAAATAACATAAATTTGATCACACCTTTGTTGGAAAATAATTAATATTCAAACCCCAACTGCTGTAATTTTCCAAAATTCATATCTTTGGCTAGAGAAGTCCAAATGAGCTGAAATTTTGGATATTGGGCCACAAAAATATGAAGAATAATATGCAAAAATCAGATTTCACATAGCCAACACAAAACCCTAATTTTGCCCTAAAAAGTAGGTCGCCCAACACTTTTAGGGCATCAAATCAATTCCCAAAAATTATAAAATTACTTCCTCCTTATTTCTCCTAATTAATTAACCAAATTGATCCTAGGAAGATTAGATCTTCATAGTCGACCTTAAATAACCCAATGTCGGCGATAATACAACCCAAAATGGGATTAGAGTATGCCAAGGTGGTGGGTTAGATGGGAGAACTAATTAGAATTCTAAAATCATCCAGATCTGATTTTTAGTAGCAGTTAATTAATTAATAAATCACCCAGAACAACTGAAACTTTAAAAATTCATATCTTACTCAATACTCAATATTTTTCCACCAAATAAAATGCAGATTATTCTATAATTCAAGGCCTTTCCAATGAACTATGATTCTGAATTTTTAGGTCACTGAAACCCCTTCAAATCAGCCCCCAAAATCTGAAAACCAGTCGCTAGGGTTAGGGAAAATTAATTAAATAATTTCCAGCTCACAAAACCCTTCCAAAATACTCAAATAATCAGCCCTTGCATCTGAAATAATTAATTAGACACAACAACAAATAGATCTAGCATAAACAACCTCAAAACATGATAGATCAAACCCCAAACCAAGTCGATTTGCCTCTAATAAATTGCAGCAATAATAACAGTCACAAAGCACCACAAACCCTTCACAAAAATGCAGATTTATTCTCCAAATAAACATGCCAATACCCAAGACCAAGTCACCAATGCAAGAATGAATATATCATGCATAAACACATTCAACACAAGAGAGCTCAATGGAGAGAACAATGGAGTCTTCAATATTCTTCAATAATAGATCCAAATGAGAGAGAGCACAATGCAAGAACTAGGGCATACATCCCAATACTCCAAGCATGGAGTGAAATCAAATGATCAATCAACATAACCCTCTAAAGGAAATGCGACCTCCTTTTATAGAACTAAGGGGTGCAATGTCCAATGACCGACCTTTTCCCTTTTGGAGGGAAAACATAAACTCTAATTAAAATATATATATATATATATATACATATACATATATATATATATATATATTTTGATTGTTAAACGCTTTTGACCGGAGCTATGAACCGGAGGGGTTAGGGCCCCTACCCTACAACAAAGAAGAAGTGAAGAAGAGATGCGAAGAGAGGAAAGAAGAAGCATGCAAGAAGAAGAAAAAGGAAAATCGTTGTAAAAACAGGACCGAGCGCCGAAGGAGAACAAAACAGCGACCGAAAAACCGAAAGGCACCAAAAAGCTGAACAGGCTATCCCAAGGAAGAACCTGCGCGTGAATTGGCCGCTGAAGCAAAGTAGCTCGAAGGTAGACCGACACGATCTTTGAGTTTGTTGTGGTGGTCAACTGCCGAGTGGACCGGGAAGAGCGCAGCGTCGACGTCAACCATAGGGAGAAATCGCTGATCCAAAGAAGGGTGGAAGTTTTGGGCGAAGGTCACCAAATCCCTGTACTGCCCGCAGAGCCACTGGATTCCACGGCCAGAACCAAGAGCGTGCTCATCAACTTCCTCTACCCACAGAAGAGGATCCGGAGAGAGAAGTTAACCAATTGATCTTGCAAACCAACCCGGTGAATGACATAAATTTGGTCCACACAAGAATGAGTTCAACCGCCACAGGATCCGGGTGAAGAAGAAGGCAGAATGAGACGAAGCGAAAAGCAATATCGAGTCCGTTCTTGGCCGATGGGCTCGAAAGCGATAAGAATCACCAAGAATGGTTTCGATTGCCTCTGCCTCCTCCTGCGTGGAATATTTGAAAATTATAGAGAGGCGACGGCGATCAATGGCAGAGGAGTCTGCTAGTTCTCTGAATTGGCCTCGAAGGGCGATGAAGGAAAACCAACGAAAGACATGGAGTCCGAAAGCGCCAAGCCAAGGGAAGGAACCAGACAAAAGATGAAGAAGAAGAGAACACGAACAACATTTAAAGAAATCCGTCCACACGTTTATCAGGAGAACATCCTTGGAAAGGAATGTTGAAAGCCCAATCCAGACTGAAATGATGTTGAAGATAGAAGCAGCGTGTGAAAAGTCGCCTGCAAAAGAGGCAAGAAGATCCGCCGCCAAAAAAGAGGGGGAAGAAAGCTCCCACACTTAGAAGGAACACTGCACATGTGAGAGGCCACTGCCCAACATCGAGGACGAGCTGGCCCGATCGTGGGAAATAAGGTTTAACAGCCCAGTCCAATCTTGAGCCAGTACTGAAGTGATGATGGCGGTAGGGTGATCGATGGCGAAATTTGCAAGGAAGTCTAGCCGCATGATTAGTTTCTCGAAAGTTATGAGAAATATTCCAAATTCTGATTTTATCAAGCCAAAAGAGAATTTGAGGGATAAAATGTTGATTTTCCACGAAGGGGATGAGCCTCTAGAAACTGCACATATGATAATTTGGGAGTCCCCTTCGATGGTTAAATGAGGACAACCTAACTGGGCAGCCATCTTGACTCCTTCCAGGAGTGCTTGGGCTTCGGCAGAATTGCACGAACCATCTCTGAGAGGGAAGGAGCCAGCTCTGATAAGATTACCACGATCATCCCTGAGAATACAACCTGCACCTGATTTACCTGGATTACCCTCTAGAGGCGCCATCAAAATTAAGTTTCCAAGTGCCCTGCGGAGGGGGACGCCACCTAGCCCTTTTCCTTCGAATTGATTTTTCAACTTGAGAAAGTCCTTTTTTAACAATTGAGCCTGGTCTGGGAAGTTTAATGAGTGGCCAAGAATGCATAATAAAGAAATCTCTGGATGAGAAGGTTGTGTGGGATATGCAATTAGCACTAACTCTCTCAGAAATGGCCACTTCCAACTTGTTGAGAAAGGCTGGCAGCTCAGCCGATTGTTCCCTGAAAAGACGAAGATTGCGTTCCCACCATATGTGCCAGAGAAGGAAATAAGGGGCAATGCACCAAATAGAGCTGAGGGTGCTTTTGGAATTAAAGGACGGCCAGAGAGAAGAGTCGCTCCAATGTTATTACAAGGAGCCCAGGCAAGATTTAATTTGTTCAGGAGCCAATCCCAGCAGCAAGATGCAAATGGGCAAAATAAAAAGAGGTGATCAAGATCTTCCTCCGCGGCACCACACAACAAACACATGGAGGGACCGGCATAACCCCAAGATCTCCGCCTAACTTGGGTAAGAACCTTCTTTTTCAAAACCAACCAACCGAAAAAAGCAACCTTAGGAGAGATACTGGGATGCCAGCAGCCATAGGAACAAGGAAGCCCTTGGCCTAAACATGAGAAATGAGAGTATTATAACCTGCTTTCACAGAGTAAGAACCCGAAGCATCCCCAAGCCAAATCAAACAGTCATCTTTATTGAGAAAGTGTGCGTTTCTGTCTTGAATGGCATCCTTGAGGAGGATGGACTCCTGTGCATTAGCCCCGATAGTGGAGATATCTTTCCAAAGCCAAGACGGCGAGCCATCGGGATTCTGACAACCATAATCGAAACCAAAGATCCCCAGGACAACTTGGCCATATTCATGACTCCATTAAGAGCAATGAGAGATTGAGAGGGGGGAGCCATTCCAACTTTCATCCCAGAATGTGGCGAGCTGTCCGTTGTTGATGTTCCATGAGACCGACTCAGCAATCAGGGATTTGGACTTACAAAAGAAGTTCCATATGTGCGATCCTTTAGGGAGCTCAGAGCTGGATAACAATAACTCGGGGTGACGCCCGCCGAGATACTTATGTGAAAGAACTTGGAAGGCCTGCCTTTTGACGTTGGAAATGAAATTCCAAACAAGCTTTGCACCGAGGGCAGAGTTTTGGAGAGCAAGGTCCAGAATACCCATTCCTCCAAGGCATTTAGGAAGTTTGACCAAATCCCACCAATTAGCAAGTGAAATTTGCGCTCTTCATTGTTACCTTGCCATAAGAAGGTTCTCACCATCTTTTCGATTTTGAGCAGAAACAGATTTGGGGATTCTGTAGGACTAGATAACATATAGATAGGAATGACAAGGAGAACAAAATTAATTAAAAGGGCTCGACCTGCCAGGGAAAGCCATTTGCCTTTCCAAGAGAGAAGTCTGGAAGAGATGGAGTTTAAGAGCCCATTCCAAAGATGTGCTCTGCCATTGCCATGAAAAAGTGGAATACCCAGATATTTGTGTGGGAGAACTCCCACTGAAAAGCCGAGAATTGCTTTGATCCTGCATTGTAATCTAGGGGCAACATTAAAGAAGAAAATGACTGATTTATGAAAGTTTATAACCGACTGGTAGAAGAATAAGAATCAAGAATAGAAGAAAGTCGCTTAGCTTCAGGGATAGATCCTTGACCAAAAAGAAAGGTATCATCCATGAATTGTTGATGTGAAAGGGCTGGAAGGTTGGAAGTGATGAGAATACCTTTGAGGGAACCATCCAGAATGGCAGATTTGATGCTACGACTAAGAGCCTCGGCGACCAAAATGAAAAGAAAAGAGGAGAGTGGATCACCTTGTCTTAATCCCCTACTGCTTTGGAAGAAGCCTTCTGCCGATCCATTAACTAGAATAGAGAACCAGGGAGTGGCAATGCAGCTAAAGATCCAATTACAGAAATGCCTACTAAAGCCCATGGCTTGAAGAGATTTGATGAGGAACCTCCAATTGACACGATCGTAGGCTTTGCTAAAATCTAGTTTCAGCATCATGCCAGCCCGGGAGGAGGCATGAAGAGTGTGAATCAATTCATGAGAGATGATGATCCCATCGGTAATTGACCTACCAGGGATGAAGCCACTTTGTTCTTGAGCAACCAATTTTGACAAAAGTGGACTCAATCGATTTGCAATAGCTTTGGAGATGATTTTGTATGTTGTGTTGCAAAGGGAAATAGGTCTGAAATCATCCATTGACTCGGTAGGAGATTTTTTAGGAAACATGCAAATGAGAGTATGATTGAGAGCACCTAAAATCTTGCCCGTTTGCCGTGACTCCTCGACTGCATTCCAAACAGAGTTCCCAATGACATCCCAAAAGTCCTGGAAGAATGAGGCGGGGAAACCGTCAGGACCGGGCGCTTTATCTCTCTTCATAGAAAAACAATTTTTCGAACCTCTTCCTTGGAGAAAGGGAGAGAAGCAATTCGTTATCAGCATGTGATCGAAGCAGAATCTGGTGGAAGAAGGAAGACTGCGCACCAAGGGGGGTTGCCGATTCACCATTCAAGAGCTTATTGAAGTAGGACACTGCTTCGGTTTTGATCTGAGATTGAGTGGACGCAACAGATAAATCATCCAACTGGAGGGATGAAATGTAGTTGAAATTTCTTCTGGCTTTAACAGAAGCAAAGAAGAACTTAGTATTTTTGTCGCCATCTGCTAGCCATACTTCCCTGGATTTTTGACGCCAGTAAGTTTCCTCTTTAGAAGAAGATCACCCAATTCCTTAAGAAGTGATTTTTCTTTGAAGAAATCTGCCCGAAGCATCCCATCGAGAGAGAATAGAATCATTCAAAATATGGAGCTCCTTCTCAACTCTCTATTTTTCCTGAAAAATATTTTTAAAGCTCGAAAAATTCCAGCTTTGAAGCTTGTCTTTCAGCAAGGATAACTTTTTGGAGAGTTGGAACATCCATGTCCCATTAACTGTGAAGGAATCCCACCAGAGATTGATCAGAGGCCTAAGTGACGGATCCTGCAACCACATATTTTGAATTTGAAGGGCGAACGTCGAGGGGGCAGGTCGAAGGACATATTAAGAGAGATCGGGAAATGATCGGAGCCTGAGAGTGGAAGAACAGAGCATTTAAGAAGGAAATTATTCTGCAACCAAAATTCAGAAACAAGGAATCTGTCGAGACGCACACTGCCAAGGAACTGAACCCAGGCCTCCTGTTATTCCACGTGAACCAGCCCTGGCTAGGTTCCACATCAACCAAATGAGAAGAAGAAACAAAAGAGGTAAAGTCCACTTGTGAACATGGCTGCCATTGAATACCTCCGCGCTTATCACGATCAGAAAGAGTAGCATTGAAATCGCCAGCAACGACAATCTTGGAGTTGACAGCCGAATCAAGGACCAAATGAAGTTTAGACCAAAGATCTCTTTTTCTGATCGGATTAGAGGGACCATATACATTGCATAAGAAAAAGGACTCATCAGAATGTTTAATAGAAACTTTACACCAAATGAAGTTCGAGTCGACGAGAATAGGCTCAAGAGCAGCAACAACTGGATTTCCAAATAATTCCAAGACCACCCGAGGCACCAGAAGAATCAGAGAAGCAACCTTCCCATCCTTTCCATCTTCGAAACCAACCATTTTGCAACCATCCTCTGACATCTTAGTTTCCTGTAGAAGGCAAATATCAACCGCAACTTGAAACATAGCGTCTTAACAGACATGTTTGTTAGGGGCATTGAGGCCCCTAACGTTCCAAGAAAAGAGGATCATTTGATCTTCAGAGAGGACTCGCTCTCCTACTCGTTGAGGGAAAGAAGGAACGAAGTTGAAGTTGCTTCCCAGTGCAACCTCATTTTGGGAGATTTTACTCTTATTAGGGCGACCCAGAATACTTTTCGGACCAAGATCCATGTTAAGAAGGGGAGGCGTTGGGAGAATCGGACAAAGCTGCAAATTACCAGATGAATGAACCTCGTGGTCAGCCTCCGTGAACCAATGGAGTCACCATCATTAGACTGGAGTAGTTCGTCCTTTTCATTAACCCATTTTTCCAAAGAGGTAGCGTTCCCTCCCATGCCAAGGGAGATACCATCATGAAAAAGGGACAAAATCCTAGTAGAGTCCTTAACCACTGCAGCCGTTTCTTTTACCAAAGAGATGGTATCAGGGTCCAGAGTTAAGGACTCAAGAACAGGGGTGGGTCAGAAGAAACCATATGAGTGGAATGAGGTGTGATTGCATGAGAGGGAGCAGGGGGAGAAGGGATGGGGAGGAAGGGATTTTTCCTCCATTCTTGTTTGCTAGAAGAGGGGGAATTTTTGCAGAATTTACGGATGTGGCAGGTTTTTGCATTTAAAGCAGGTGTTAGAGACACCTTCATACTCCACCTTTTGCTCCCAAAGCCCGGACTGGGTGGATATGAGAATAATATCTTGAAGCTTTTGATTATGATCGATGGAAATGCAAATCCTAGCGAAAGAGGAGAGGGTACCTTCAGAGTGACAGGGTCGATGCGAACAACGCGTCCCAGACTGGAGCAAATTTTAGTGAGAATGGGAGCGGACCAAAACTCACTTGGCAGTGAATAGAGTCTAACCCAAACATGTAATCCTTCCGTTTCTGCTCTAGCAATGTCGAAATGTGGTTCCCAATCACGAATCGCCAAGCCTGAATCAGCTAGAAGATATTCTTTCCTCACCATGGTATCGTCCTTCTGAGCGGCGCTACGAAATAAAACTAGGAAGAAGCCCCTTTCAAGGAATCGAATACACAGGCCGCTACCCCACTGCGCTTCACACCAATTTTGAATGCCTTCACCGCCAATCTTCGACCAACGAATTTTGCAAAGATTGCTCTAGAAGAGAGAAGCTTTATTTGGGCTGCTAAAACGACATCGTCCTCCAGGGACACGGAAACGGAGGTGGATTGGTCCTTAGGGGACGAAGCAGACCAGGACCATTTTTGTCAAAACCTTCAAGCACACTGCCCGACACTAGGTGTCGGGACCCAGTCGCTTCTGCAAGGCTTCCGACAGGCCCTGGCCCGCATGGGGCACCATCGCCGCATCACGGGGAGCCAAGTGACCGTTGCAAGGGCTGAGATTCAAAAATTGTGACCGTTCTGAACCACGAGGCTTCCGCTTCCCTTTCGCCATCATCCGTCTAGCTTGGACGCAAATCCATAAACACTTCACTCTAATTAAAATATTTAATACTAAGACTACGTGCAATTTATTTATTTAATTAAATAAATAAAAAGTAACTAACTAATGTGCACATTAAACTAATTAAAGAGACTCCCACTTGTAGCATTAGGCATGCCAAGGGGTTATAATGCAAATGAAAATAGATATTAATAATGTCCTGAAAAGGGGACATTACACAAGTACTAATGGTCAAAGGTGGGCATGTCTTATTCTCATGGTTAGTGGCACAAGGACTAATGGTCAAAGTGGGCATGTCTTATTCTCATGGTTAGTGGCACAAGGACATATTTTAACTAAGTATCATTGGCCATAATGAACCCACTCTCATAACAAAAGCCTAGAAGCTTAGAAGAAGAGAAGTTTGAAGCATTGTCAATTTATATCTTGAGGGGAACCACAAATGAACCAAAATATTTTCTTTGAGGAATTGACATACTACTCTAGAGGTGCTTTGCTTTTACAGGATAGCTTCAACCTATTTGGTCAAATAATCCATCATTTGTTAGCACATGGGTATGGCCCTCACCGAAGTGCGTATTACGAAGTGGTGTGAAGTCAGTGTCCCTTTCTAGGGCTGAACTGAAAAACAAAGAAATAACACCAATCCCACTTGAGAGTAATCTGATTTTTATGACAACAGATCTGAAAAATATTAGAAACCCTAGCAGTGAACTGAATTTACACTTTTAGGGCATCAAACACCCTCCAAACAAGCTGAAAATAGGTGCATAAATTCTTCTAAATATTATATTCAATTAATGGAATAAACACCAAGCCAAAGCATCCCAAAACATGTGCAAATTATGAAATTATACCCAGCTGCAATTAAATAAATGACAACAGAAGTACAGTCCACAAAATGAGCTGAAAGTGAGGTCTCCAAACCCCAATAAATGCCAAATAAGTGATAGATCAGCCTTATAAATATAGAGAGACTTGAATATCAACTTGGAATGCCAAATCGTGCCCTAGAAGGCACCAAAATACACTCACACCCAAGTCGCCACCCTAGGAGAGGGTGCCAAAGTGAATGAAAACCCTTGATATTCTTCTCCTCAATGCCCTAGCTGCCCAACCAGCAAGATAGTCTTCATAGAAGTCCTCAACACCACCAAATTGGAGAGTTTTTGTTCTCCAACCTTCAACAAGGAAGGGTTTCATCTTCCTTGCTTGCCACACTAATGGATTTTCGCCCCTTAGTGGATTGGAATAGAGCAACCAACTCTAGAACCAAGTAGATAAAAGTATATAAGCCAAAAGATGCCCAAAATGAGCCTATGCGACCCCTATATAGCCTTATGGTGGTGCCAAAGGTCATAAGGGAGGAATTCCCCAAGACCGACCTCCTTTAGAAGCTTGTTTCTTTTTTAAGCTTAATTAAAAGCTCTCCAACCCAGCTGACCTGCTTAGGAAGGGAAATACAAAAGGAAAATATAATTATTAATTAAAGAAAGACTTAAAATATAATCCAAGAGCTTCCCTTGTTCATCTTCTTCTTGCCCACGGGAAGAAGAATGGGCAAGAAGCCTTCAAATGGATTAGTTCGAAAAAGGGGACATTACAGAAGTCTAATCCCCATCGTTGAAAAGGAACATCAAGTTCAAATGGCTAGAGGGGTAGAGCAAGGAGCTTTGGTCTGCCAAGGAACTGTTGGCATGGGTCACATTTAATTAACCATTTGTAAGCTTCTTTGGATAGAATAGGCCAATAATATCTAGCTTGATGGATCTTAGAAGGTGGGGCCTGAGCAGAGAAATGCCCGCTGCAAGGTTTATTGTGAAATGCTTAGAGTGGTCGTCTTTGTTGAATCTTATCAACACACCTTAAGAGGTTTACGTCCAAACTTTTATTGAGTAGGTTCCTCCATATGGAAAAATTTGTTGCTTGAAGTTTGAGGGTTCTTTGCTTTGGATCAAGATGATTTTGGTATTCTACAAATGTAAGGAAATGCGCAATATCAGTACCATGCATCAGAAGATTTTGTTAATTAGACCATGGGAAATTTTTATTCTTTATTTTCCTCTTCCGCTTTCCATTTATCTAACCCATTTTCAGCAATCATTTTGCACAATCCTTTACCTCTTACAAGTTTTGTGTTCAAACCATATTCCTGCGCTTTTGTTATCCATGCACCTTTTTAGAGCCAAGCTCTTTTTGTGCAAGTATTATTTTACTGCAGAGTCAGGTACAAGTATGGCTGTGTGTGAATTGAGGATGTAAATCTGAAATACTTCACTTCCTTTGCAATAACATAAGCATGCTTTCAGTTTGGGAGTATTTGAGTTCACAATCTATCAATCTACAAACCATAAAAGTTGTGGGCCATTCAACTCCTTCATTCTTTCAAACAAGAATTGTAGAAAGTGTATGCTTACATGGCATAATTGTATATGATAAAATCCTTTTTGAAATCAAGGCACACCAAGACCAGCTTGAATTGCAATTGCACCTTAAATTTCTTCAAAGGCCTTTATGCCATTGGAGTTCCATTTGAAAGCGGCCTTACCTTTCATCATCTGAGTGATATGTTTGGTCAATTCTTTAAAAAGTCGGGAATGGATTTGCAGAGAAAATTTGGTTTTGCAAAGAATAAGTGGATTCTAGGCATGGAAGTAGGAAGGGAAAGTTCTTGGATGGCATTAACTCTTTTGGGATCAATTTGTTCCTTAGAAACAATTGTTTAAAATGGTGTTGCTCCCAATTGTTTTGTATTTCTTACATAGACTCAGTCTGGTAGGTGAGGACGGGAAGACAGGTCTGAATTCTCATCCTAAATCCTTGACCAAACTGGTAGGTGAGTGTAGAAGGTTAGATGAGAAGACAAGTTTGAATTCTCATCCTAAATCCTCTACCACTCTTATTGTTAAATCTACATGTGTATGAAGCTTATTGTAATATGTCACGCAAGTTCTCAACAATTTCATTATTGCATCAGAGCGGTTCTACTAGAACCCCAATGGAACAAGCCACTAAAGAAAGTTTTTTTATGGTTGAGTGGTTCTAAAATGATAATGGTTGTGGATTTTACTTTTGTTTTGGAGAACTGGTATGTTCGGTTAGGGCTTGATGATCCTTTTGTATGATTGTGGTTGTTACCAACTTTCTTTCAGGATGTTTCAAGGATTCTCCAAGGGTTCCTACTTCAGATTTGAGATGGCAGGTTCTATGGTTTCCAGATTACGAGAATGTTTTATGTTGGAGGGCATGTCTAGCCACGTTTCATGGAAATTATACCGAAACTCTCATGGAGGAGTTGAATTTATGGGGACTCATCCTGGATAAGGAGAAGAGACCTAGGGAGGCTAATAAGCTTCCAGATGAACAGTCAATATCAGCTAGAGCAAAATGGATCCTTTCAGATTCGGTAAGGGATAATCTCACCCATCATATCTCTTCATATACCATTGCTCTTGAGATTTGGGTTAAAATGGAAGATCTCTTCCAAAACAAGAATCTTTTCAGGAAAATGATGCTCAAGGGAAAGTGAGCACAAGTTCAAATGTTGGGAAATGATGACATAAACAGCTATTTGATGAAGATCACAGAACTGAAGGATCATCCATAGAAGAGGTGATCAAAGATGAGGAACTTGTTCCCTTTGCCCTCAATGACTTTTCTCAGGATTATGAGATTTTTGTCACCCATATTGTTGCTTGTGAAAATATTCCTTCTGTTTCTCAATTATTTGACATATTTATCCAGGAAAAGACTAGGAGGAAAATTGTGCTTACTAGAAAGGTGGAACCTTCAAGATTTAGATTTCGTTGGAAAAGCTAAGAAAATTTTCAAGTCTTAGAAGTTTACCAAGGAGAAGAGCAAGGATGGCGGTTCAGACAACCTTCTCAAGTAAAAAGAAGGCTCAGGTCACTTGCTATAAGTGTAAGAAGCAAGGACATAATGCCAACAAGTGTCCAGAAAGACATGGCAATAACAACTAGAAAGGTAAAGACACTGACAAACAGGTCCTATATATCTATCTGGAAGGCAGGGCAGTTGGCCTATATAGATAGGGTGGCATTTTCCTTCTAACTTTGAAGCAGTTTTCCGGTAATGCAGGGATAGGAAATGATGTAGATGACTTATGTCATAAAGTAAATACTGCTAACTCCATGCTTTCAATCTTGTCTATAAGTTTTGCATGTTCCGATGTTTGGTATGTGGATTTTGGAGCATCTATACATATGTCACATGATATATCACTATTTGGAGATATCTGGAAGGAGAAGATAGGGATTCAGGTTGCCCTTGGAGATGATGCTACATACCTGGTCAAGGGCGTTGGAACAATATCACTTACACTTCCCTCAGGTGATTTTACTGAGCTAAATGATGTGTTGCATGCTCCTGGTCTCTCTAAAAATCTGTTTGCAGTTTCAGCAATCACTGACAAGAATCGTAGAGTGGAGTTCAATGATCAGCAGTGCATCATCGTGGACTACAATCTAACATACTTCCAGTTGATGAGAATGTTTCTGATAGTGCAGATCCTCTAGTTGAGGAGTCAACACAGCCAAAGGTAGTTAAGGAGCCTAAATGGCTTATTTCTACTAGACAAGTCCTACAAGATGCTCAAAAGATGGATGAACCTCAATGTTCTATGAGAGTTATTCACCCTGCTTGTAAAGCTTCCAATTATGTCGCTCTTTTATCTAACATTCTTGATAAAGAACCTTCTAGTTTTGATGAAGCAACAAAAGAACAGGTTTGGCAAGATGCCATGCAAGAGTATAAGATTATCATGAAAAATGATGATTGGGATGTTGTTCACAAACCCCGAAGAGAAGAAAATAATCAATAATCGGTGGCTTTACAAGATAAAGCATGCAGCTGATGGCAACATAGAGAAGCTCAAAACATGGTTTGTTGCAAAGGGCTTTTCACAAAGAGAAGGTATAGATTATTATGAGACATTTGCTCCAATTGCCAGATACACTTCTATTTGGGTTGTTTTGTCACTTGCAGCTTCATTTGGTTGGAGTCTACATCAGATGGATGTTAAAACTGCATTTCTCAATGGAGAAATTGAGGAAGAGATCTACATCAAGCAGCCACAAGGATTTGAAGTCTTTGGTAAGGAGAACCGTGTTTGCAAACTCAAGAAGGCTCTCTATGGCCTTAAGCAAGCTCCCTGGGCTTGGTATGCCTGCATTGATGAGTACCTTGCCAAATTGGGCTTCTCTAGGACAGCTGCTGATCCTAACCTCTATTATCTCGTCCAAGATGGAGATATATTGTTAATTGTACTTTATGTTGATGACCTCATCTTGGCAGGTAACTATTCCAAACTAATCACTTGGGTTAAGAGGGAGATAAGCAAGGAATTTGACATGAAGGACTTGGGTCATTTACATTATTGTTTGGGCGTTGAAGCTTGGAACCAAGGAGGGTAAGGTATTTCTCTCACAAAGCAAGTATGCCTTAGAAATCTTGAAAAGATTTTATATGTTGGATTCAAAACCAGTTTCTACTCCTATGGTTCCAAAGTTAATTCTAGAAGATGGCACCAAACTTGTTGACGGAACCAAATATAGGCAACTGATTGGTTTTTTGATGTATCGGGTCAACACAAGACCATATATGTGTTATGCAGTTCACATACTTTGTCATTTTATGGTTGCCCCAAGGGGAACACATTGGCTAGCAGCTAAGCATGTATCAAGATGTCTCAAAGGTAAATAGGCTTTGGACTAATGTATGATTCTAATGACGCGTTTGGAGTACTTGGATTTGTGGACAGTGATTGGGGAGAAGATGTGACAACCAGAAAGTCCACTTCTGGCCATTGCTTCTCTCTTGGGTCAGCCATGATTTCTTGGTCCAGCAGGAAGCAAAGCGTGCTGGCTCTGAGCTCAGTTGAAGTTGAGTACATTTCAGCCTCCTCTACTTGTTGTGAGGCCATTTGGTTATGGAAGCTTATTCCAGAGTAATGTAGGAAGCTTTGGAACCTATTGTCATCTATTGTGACAACCAAAGCTGCATCAAAATGTCTGAAAATCCAGTTTTTCATGACAGAAGTAAGCATATTGATCTCAGGTTCCACTTTCTAAGAGATCGAGTGCAAAAGGGAGTTGTTACATTGGATTATGTTCCCTCAGCAGAACAAGTTGCAGATATATTGACAAAGCCACTCTCCAAAGGACCGTTTGAGAAGTTTAGATCACTTCTTGGGTTATGTGAAAACACTCTACTTGCAAAGAGGGAGTGTTGAAAATGTTGTTGCTCCCAAGTGTTCTGTATTTCTTACTTAGTATGATTCAATAGACTAAGTCTGGTAGGTAGAAGATAAATGAGAAGACGTGTGAATTCTCATCGTAAATCCTTCACCACTCTGGTAGGTGGAAAACAGATGAGAGGAGAAGCTTGAATTCTCATTCTAAATTTTTACTGCTCGTATTGTTAAATCTATATATATGTGTGTGTGTGTGTGTGTGATTGTAATATATCAAGCAAGTTCTCAATCACTTTCAATATCAACATGGCTCAATAACTTTCCTTCTGTTATTGTGAAGATACATTTCTCGGGATTGACAAAAATCCCCTGAAATTGACATTTATCAAAATCAGTTTCCAGCCAATGCAAATAATCGTCTCTTTTCTTAGAGAAAACAACGAGATTAATTTCTTAAGGCATGATCCATAGCCCTTTGAAAAGTAGCTCTAAAATTGATTAAGCCAAAAGACATCCTCTTGTAAGCAAAGGTACTCAAAGGGGCAGTGAATGTCATCTTGGGGTTTGCCTTCATGAGTTACTTAAATTGATTATAACTGGAGAAGCAATCCGACATAGATATCATTTCAGACCCCATCACTGCTTGAAGAATCTTGTTCTTGATTGGCAAAGGGTAATTATCTTTATCCTGTTGGTAAAGACATCCTCTTTATCTTTGAAGAATCTTGTTCTTGATTGGTAAAGACATCCTCTTTATCTTTGAAGAATCTTGTTCTTGATTGGTAAAGACATCCTCTTTATCTTTGAAGAATCTTGTTCTTGATTGGCAAAGGCTAACTCTTCTTCTTAAGAGCATCCCATAAATTTCGGGGACATAGCCACTAGGATATTTATTTTTATCCTCTTGAGGAAACACTGCCAATGTTGGATTGAAGTTTATATTGTTTGTAGGTTTTGCACGGGGTGTGCATCTCTTAACGAAACACCCCCTTAGAAATTAAATAATTGTTATATTAGATTAATGTTGATTAGCAATTAATGGTATTCATTAATTACTAATGTTAATTGGTTAGTTATACGGGTGTAGTTAGTTGGGCCCGTTGAACCGTTTAGTAGCATATGTGAAAACTTATTTCTAGCTTAAGAAAGAATGAAAATAATAACCAAATATTTACCATTGACGTACAAGCTTCTTGAATTAATAGAATGTGTTGTTGTTTCCATCATAGTTGCCACGTTTGAAAAGTTCAGATAGCTCAAAAGGGAAAAAGGTTCAGAAGTTTGAAATTTTTCGAAAGGTTTGGTTTGGTTTAGAAAATTTACAAATATAAAACATATATGAATAAGAAATACTATACATATATGATGTTATTTGAGAAGAAAACCAATTACACATAATAGTAAATAAAAAAATTATCTACGGAGTTTTTTTGTTTATGTGCTTAGGTATTAGTGTTTCTTGTTTTGTGTTGAAATTCTTTTAATTCGAATGCTTCTTTTTTTTCAAAGAAAAAGAATGTTTGACCGAACTTGTTAGGCAAGTTCGGTCAGGCCAAAAAGTACGGTTCGAACTGAATTTTCGCAAAGTTCATAAGAACATGGTAATTGTGGTTTCCATATTACATCCTGTGTTTGATTTGAACACTGGTAACACAGATTGACGGTCAAGCATCCATGAGGAAGAAGAAATCATGGAAGAGCCATGAATAAGAACTCACTTGAAGAAATTTCTTTGTGGTGAAGTTTTTGTTTTTTTATAAAGCAGTTTCTTATTTTTGATTTCCTTGAAGCATGAAGCAGTAAAGGAATTTGTTTTTCCTAAAGAAGTAGATTAAAGAAGTTTATTTTTGCTTGAAAGCTTTGTGCGGAGGGTGCCATTTGCTAACTAGGGGTGCTGAAAACTGCTTGGAAGTGTTTAAAATTGCTGAATATCATTTGAAATTGTATAAAAAGGAGTGGAAAGCTTGTCTGAGACGTTGGATGCTTTACAAATCTGAAAAAGTGTTGAAATAATCCAAAGAGAGGCGTTTGGATTCTTTGGAATGAAAATGTAGTTTTCAATTCATTGCATGGCTTTGGAAGTGGTGAGATTGTCTGCATTTACCTCATAACTGCAAATAATTTCTGCATATTACTGTACTGGGCACTGAAAATAATATGCTGGGTTTTGCAAAGATGGTAACGTTTTTTTTTTTTTTTTTTGTCTTATTTGGGTGAAGAAAGGCACGAGGCCCATCTAAATGCCTGCTGGATTTGTTTTTACCTTGCTGGGCATGATTTCTACATGATAGGGTGCTATTAATATCTTGCTGGTCATGGATCCGAAGGTATTCCTTATAATTTTTAATTTTGGGCGTTTTTGAAAGTGTTTAAATATAAAGTCCTGCTTTTATATCACCAACAAGCAGGACTTTGACAGTCAAAAGGTTTAGAAGTATTTTTCAGCTGTTGTGCATGGTTATTTGATGAATTTAAGCTCTTATACAGTTCACCCTAGGGTTTTAAAGAATATTACAGCTGCTGTTATAAAAATCAGATTTTACTTCACTTGGGTTTGTGGTTTCCTTCTTTTTCAGTTTCTGCCCTTGAAAGGGATATTACATCAAACTTGACATTAGTGTCAGGATTTTATTGAAAGATAGTTGTTGCATGGTCGAATACTGCCAACACGTCAGTTTGGTTTGCTTGTACAAGTCAATGGAGGTGTACAAGTGGCATTACTTACTTAGTTGCTGCAAATTAAAATTCTTCCAATTATTTCCACGCTGACTTCCTCCCAAACAAGATAAGTTTCTTTTAAGTTTTGAAACTCATATATTCATTTATGCTTTTAATTTGAAAATAAAAGTATTTATTGTTTTTTATTGGAGTAGTTTCCTACAATTTAGGGAACATTATTTATTGTGCAAATCAGTCCAGATTCCAAATGTCAATGTCCTTTTCAAAATAAAACAAAATTTGAAAAACAAAAAAATTGTGCAAACTCAAAAATCACAACATTCGGTATTAATGATGCATCTGGTTTGTGCAAGTAAAGTAAAGTCGTCGTGTTTGAACCTGTTGCATCTATAGCCTAAAATAGTTGCAACAATGATGTCTATAGCATTGCCCCTTAAATCACCAATGAATAAAAAGGAAACAATTATTTTTCATTTTTGTACCCTTTGTTACCCATTCACATTTGTTGTTCGGCATAAATAACGAAAACATGAAAACCGAGTTTATAGGGAAGTTACGCCCATGTATAAGATTTTCTCATTAAGTGGGTGTCATTGATAGAGTGAATCCTTTTCACTTACCACCTAGGTACCACGTACCATTTTGCTCAAGCAGCACTTGACTCCTCGGTCACGTATTAACAACTATATTGAAAGGCAAGCTTCTTTCACATACCAATGGGCATATAGGAACGAGTATATAAGAAGTGCACACATATGGAGAGTTTGGTATATTGGTTGGTGACATATAAAAAAGGGAATCTGTTGGAGTGATAAGAAACCCCTCCGTCTCCCTGGTACAATATGACTTCAATAAAATCAATTGTTGGCACAACTTTGATCGACAAAGATACTCGGTTAGAGTGGTTGCGGCAAGTGGAGGACACAAAGGCAACACCGCCTACAAATGTAAAGGAAGCCAATATTTGGAAGCAAAATAATTTGAAAGCATTGGACTTGTATGATTCTCACTCAAAGTTGGAGTTCATACAATTTTAGTTAAACTTGTTCAATCTTGAGTTGAAGCATGGTGATGTCATGAGTTTAGCCTCGAAAGTTCGTGCAATCAATTATGATATAGATGCCATTGGTGTAAAAATTGACATCTATATGATTGCTTTCAGAAAGGCCCTTCTTCCTACTCACTTAACTACTGGAGTCCCTTGTAAGTTTAGCAATTAGTCAAGGCTCTAAATTTTGATCAATTGGTTGAAAAGATGATAAAAAGAGAAGAGGCCTTTGGGAGAAAAATGGAGTGATTAGGAGAAAACTTTTGCTATGCCAATAAAAAAGGTGATTCTTTCAAGGGTTCTTCCTCCAAGGCATCATTTTCCAAAAATGAAAGAAGTCAGGTGAACAAAGGGAGAAATAAGGGTCAAGGAAGCAAAAATAACAATAACATGGGTGGAAGCAAAATGACAAACATTATTTGTTTGACAAACATTATTTGTTTAGCAAACAAATGTTGTCAGAAAAAGGGAGCCATGAGGCTCACAAATGTAAATCTTCATGGAATAAGATCAAGCTATTGTTAGTAGAAAGAAGGAAACGAAAAGAAACAAACTAATGAGACAGATTCAGCTCGATTCACCGGTGAATATGTGCTCTCCGGTTGTGATGAAGAAAATAATGCCTCGATTAGTACCACTAGGTTTGATGCTTGGGGTCCTAGATATCGGAGTCTAATTTCCCCTTTTCCAAATTGAGAGTCTGATTGTGGACTTATTGCCATTCCCTTTCCATGGCAACAAAGTGGAATGAGTTGGGGAATGAATTTAACTGTCATTGCATCTTTATTTTCTAATTTTTAATGTTTCTTTTTAGTGTTTCCTTCTTTTTAACAAGTCGGTGGCTTGGTGATGTTTAGAGAATAAGATGATAATTCCAGATTTGCCAAAATGGCACCGCACATACCCAAACATCACTTCAATATAGGTTGCCCCTCTTGACATTAAACATAATTTACACCAACAATTGATAAAATGAAAGATTTCACTTTTATAAATCATAGGGAGCTCAACCATGCAAAGAAATCACATAGAAACCAACAATATCCTTGAAAACATACCTCTAAGCAAGTTGCTTAGGGCAGAAATATGTTATAACCAACAATGAGATCAACACGAATGGGATAATGTGGGTTTTCGTCCACACTACCCTCTCCTCAAGGGTTTTCGTCCTTGGGAGGTAATCAATTCAAGGGTTTTCGTCCTTGAATGAGGTGGAGAAAGGGCTTCAACAAACAACCTTCACCAATAAGATAGATTCACCAAAAGCATGCTTACAAATGACTAAGCGACCTCCTTATATAGACATAAGAGGTGCTTATTACAATGCAATCCAGAAAGGCCGACCCCTTAAGGAAGGATCTTCTAAAAGTTCATTAAGTATTGGGCCTATATGCCACAAATACTTATTTTATTTCCTAATTACATAGCCATCTATTGGAGCGCTAATCGCCCAATAGGAATACATAAATATATAAATGAAATAACTATCAGAATAATGATGCAACTACGAAGCTCAGATCTTCCCCTTGCTTTCTCCTTAAACCCATGGGGAGAAAATGGGTTAAGGTCTTCAATTGGAGTTAGCTTGAAAAGGGGAACATGACAATCTAATAGGTACAAGATTTAAATTATGGGAGCTCTACAACATGTTCCTTCACCTTGACATTATGATGCTTGAGCATATGAGATTGCAATTGCTTGGGGACAAGTGATTTTGGGAAGGGAGGACTGTAATGTCCCCTTTTCCAACTTGAGAGCTTGATTTTGGACTTCTTGCCATTCCCTTTCCATGGCAACGAAGTGGAATGAGTTGGGGAAGGAATTGAACTCTCATTGCATCTTTCTTTTCTAATTTTTAATGTTTCTTTTTAGTGTTTTCTTCTTTTTAGTAGGTCGGCTGGCTTGGTGATGTTTAAAAGCCAAATAAAAGATTAAATTAAGCCTAAAGGAGGTCGGTCATGCATGTTTGGACTTTGGCGCCAAGGTTGGGGTATTTAAGGAGTGTTATGGCTTCATTTGTGGACATCTACTTTTGGCAAATTTACTCTAAAGTGATCTTTGGGCTGTGAGCTCTTAGTTCTCTCCACTCTTGGGCGAAAATCCAAGTGTGTGGCTCTTTCCAAGAAGGATGAAAACCCTTCTTGTGGCTGGTTGGAGGACGGAAACCCTTCATACCTTGATTGATTTGAAGTCATATTGCAAATTTGGGCATTAAAGGAAAAAAGAAGTCATTTTCAGATTTTTGCATGCATTGACAAGCCTCTCCTAGTTGGAGCGACTTGCACTAGTGTGTCATTTGGTGCCTTCTAGGGCACATATCTACTATTTTCTTTCATAATTAGATTTGCTATAATTTATAAAGTCGGAATCAATAATTCTTTGTGGAGTTTGGGGTTTGAAAACCCTTATTTCATAATTTTCTTGGAGCTGTACTTCTACTGATTGTAATTAATTTTCCAATAGTGTTTTCTATCAAATTTCATATTGGAAAGTGGCTTGGATAACTCCTAAAATACTTATATATATTTTGGTTGAGTTATTTGTGGAGTTTCAAGTGTTTTTCATTCATTTCCGGACTGCTGTTATAAAAATCTGATTGCTGTTTTGAACTGGTTTTATTTTTCAGTTTGCCGGTCTGAAAATCAAAATTAATATTATTGGGGTTTGTGCTAATTCCTTGTTCTTCCGTTGAATTACCAAAAATGGACATTACAGAGCCACTCAACACGTGACTTTTGAAAGAACTTCTTTGAGGAGTTTCATGAAGAAAATTATAATCTAGTGTACTTGACAAATCAAGTTTGTGACCAAAAGGCAAAAAGACAATAAGACTCAAGATCCAAGGACTTTTAAACTTCATTCTCCAAATGTCTTATACCTTCCTTAGTTTAAACAAAACTTGTTGACTTGGTGCTCATTTGCCAACAAGGGCACTCCATTTTGTTGAACATGGGGAGGTCACTATCAGAAGAAAAAGTGACAATACAGTTGTATTGATTGGATTTGAGGAAGACAAATTGTTGAAACCCATGGGTGAGTCATCAACATCAAGGAATTTTCTTCATCTCGTTGAAGAAGGTATGTCTACAAGTATGTTGTGGCATGCAAGATTTGGGCATACTCATTATGAAAGCATTTGCTTGATGCGAAGAAAGGTGTAGCAGGATTGCCTACCCTACCCACGAAACTAGAAAAGTGTGAGGCCTGCATATTGGTTAAACATGAAAGAGAACCATTCCATAATTTAGAGTGGAAATCCAAAACAAAGTCAGTAATTGGCTCATTTAGACTTGTGTTCTCTACCAATTCTCTTTGCTAGTGGTCATAAGTATTTCATGTTGTTCATTGATCACTACAACAATGATTTGGATCTATTTCCTCAAACATAAATCAAGCATTCAAGACATTCAAAAAGTTTCGAACAATGGTGGAAAATGAAGCTCAAACTGCATTGGGACTTTGAGATCAGATAATGGTGGTGAATACACTTCAAAAGCCTTCGAGGCATACCTCAAAGAAAATGGGATCAAACACCATCTCACAGTTGCACGCACTCCCCAACAAAATGGAGTGGTGGAAAGAATGAACAAAATTGTGATGAACATGGTTTGAGAAATGTTGTACTTTTAGGGATTTTGCATTTCAGTGGCAAAGGCAACTCAAACAACACTTCAAATGAAGAGTTCATACGAAATGTGGTGTGGTCATCTTTCTTGTTGCCTTGTCTTTGGCTTTTTTATCCACATTTTATGCATTTACCCCAAAGGAGAAAGGTAATAAGTGGACCACGGGAATCATAAAAAGAATCATTTGATATTTTCTTAATCATCCAAGGCATATCGGCTCTATGATGAAAAAACAAGAAATTCCTCATTTTAAGGCATGTTGTTTTGTGACCCTAAAAAGGATGAGGCCAACATCAATCACAATTGAGTCGACTGGAGAAGTATGGCAAGTTTGATGTCTATAAGGAGGTTAATTTAGATGTTCCAAATAGTGAGGGGGGGCAAACTATTGGGATCCTTTTGGTTCTATCTTGGCTCTTGAAACAAAAATGATATTCCTTTTAAGGAGAAAGTGAAACTTCATCAGAAAGTGAACAAGGGCCACAATAAAAGAAGTCAAAGGATGGAGCTTTGTATTAGGATATTGAGGCACCATTTGCTCTACAAAGACCACGAAAGAAGATTCCAAAATGGACCACTTTGACATTGAAAGATGTGAAACTTGATGAAGAGGGAAAATCATGCACTTGAAGTGTCTATGTAGAAAAACAAGAAGAAGACAAGTTCCTCAAAGAAATCCAAAACAAGCTATCTGTTGTCACCGAAGTTGCAGCCTTTCACGAGGCCAAGATGGATCAACACCTTAGTGAAACAATGAGAATCTCCCAAGGTGTGGGACCTTGATCCTCGGGACAGACTCTCGGAGAAGGCCAACTTCCTTTACCTATCTATCCTCTAGCTAACACTACTCTTAAGATAAGCTATTGATCTTCAGGGGGAAAGGGGGAGGAGGAATGCATGAAACAAATAAAGCTAAAAAGTGGTGATTGCACGAAAATAGAAAGGGGATCGCTCTCCTTGAGGGGAAGAATGGGAAGGAAAACACAACGGTGAGAGGGAAAATACTTGCCACAGATCAACTCTGCACTTCATTCCATTCCACACATTTTAAGATAGAGAGATGAAAACATGTAAATATAGCTCACACACACATGCCATAAATGACAAGAGAGGCAAGAGATACAATAAACACAAGTAAAGGGTAGATATAAGCCACAATTACAAGATTTTATTGGTAAAAGATATACACAATCCATTTCATCAATGGGGGAAGGCATCGAGTGCATTACATGTGACCAAAACAAAGGTCTGCAACTCATGAAAGCTCAACCACCATTTTGACATGATAACTTTACATTCGGAAGAGGATCCTTCTTAATGAAAAATGAGTTACAATATATAAAATGAGAAGAGAAAGAGAGAGGAGATATGGAAATCAATGAGAGATCAAAAGATCAACTACTTGTTCACCCACTAAGGACCAATCAACATAAATCAAAGCTCAAAGTTAAACATGGGCGCCATAGCCTTCTTGGGAGGTGTAAAATCAAATTAGATCATGTTATGGCCGACCAAAACCATTAAATGTTGGTGGTGGAGGTGATTTGATCTGATTTGGGTGCCATTTCAGGTGAGAAAGAAGCTGAAAACGCCCGAATTTTGTCATGAAGTTCTCCCGATTTCTTCACCATTCTCTGTGAAATCAAACCCTAATGAAGCTCGATCAAGACCTTTCTAATGGTACCAAGTGTAGGTGAACAAGTGCTCTGGATCGAAAGTTGTGGTCATCCAAAACACATCCAAAATGTGGTCTTTGAGCTCGTGTCTCAAAATGGTCATGAGCTTTTTTGAATTGATTTTTGATCATACAATGCACTTTTTGAGACCCACAACCATCCTATTGTGATCTACTCCTTGAGATATTTCCAATAGTACCGATTTTGCATGATTTAGTGGATCTCGATCAAAAGTTATGGCCATTTAAAGATCTCGAGTGTTGGTGCCGTTGATGTCCATGGGGTCATCAATTTTAAGCTCATGGTCACTCTTGATATGTGTCGGGCTCTAATTGGCCTCCCTGATTTTTGCCTCCCACCCAAGCTGGTGCCATGTGTCACCTCGTGATTGGATTCGGGCCTCACCATGTTCTCAGGATTTTCGAGATGTCGGGGTCATAAGGGTCGCTCTTGGTGTTGTTGGATTTGAAATGCTTGATGACCCACCATTTTTACAGTGGTCACAAAAGGGGGTGTCTCTTTGATTTCACCGAGATTAGGCCCGCCTTAAGTGTCTACCAAAGACGGCCACTTGATTTCTTGGGATTCTGAGACCCATTCCCTTTGCCATCGCCGCTTTGAGATCCCGGTCCGAAAGCTCGAGGCTTTGCTAATGTGACTGCATCGTCATTGGTCCATTGGACCAATGACGTGTTTCATAATTCTTGGGCTCGCGATTGTGATCTTGATCCTCCTCATCATTGGTCCACGTGGACCAATCACGGGTTTTCGTGATTTCGGCTGAGACCCCGATCTCAACACTTAGTTGAATTTTGAAACCCGCCTCGACTCACTCAACTTGGTGGCCAACTCTCCCAAATAGCTTGCTCGACAACCAACCCAACTCGGTTGGTAATGTGAAAAGAGACCACCGACCGCCACTAGTCTTGCTTGTGACTTGATAAAAATCGACAGCCCGATCCTTTCAGCAAAGTGAACCGTTTCAACCTCACCAACCCGTTTTGAGGCCAAAACACAAGATTTGATCTAATTTTCTTCTCAATTAAACTGTGAAGGCTTGGAGCTGATTTGTGTAAGCAACTTTGAACAAGTTTGAAGATTCCTAGGTGCAAAAACTTTGAAAATTGAGATTGAATGCTCTCAAGTGTGGAATTTGATATTAGTTGGCCAAAATGAAGTGTTAGCTCATTTTGGTCAACACTAAGCACAATTCACCTCAATGATCCTTCACTTAAATACCGAGATCGAGGGTTATGCACTATGCATTCTCGCTAAAATTGGCTAGGAATCACACATAATCTTATTACTTTGTTTATCATCCCGGGAATACCTGCTTTTCGATCATTTGACCTATACTACGTATGAGCATCCACCCGGGCATGCTCAACTACAAGATTGTTTCGGTATGGGTACGGGTATGGGTTCGGTACGCTGAAATGGCAATTTTTAAAACCTCGGTACGATGTACGCTTTGGGGTATGTTTTATATATATATAAGATTATAAATTTAAAGAAGCATTTGTATACTTATTGAAATCTAATGCTCATACATTGCATACTTATTGAAATTTAATACTCATACAACTTAAAATCATTCATAGAACATGAAAACAAATTTCCAATACTTTGAGAATTGAGACTTGAGTTTGTATTGATTCATAATGTTCAAAACATAATAGTTAATAACATAGATCGTATTATAGATTTGATAATTCATTATTAATGCCTTAAGCTTGAGTTAGATGTCTCATTGGACATTAAAAAAACATTTAAAGTCCTGAAATATTTTAATTCCTTTCTCAAACCAAAGGAGGCAGTAACAACATCTTGTCAAGGAAAGGATCTTGTCATTATATTTCTGATTTGACGAAATCGATTGTAGGCTTGGCACCTAATGTCAAATGAAGAGAAGATAGGTTGCCCAATCACCAAGTGCTTCTCTTGTTCCCATGCCTTCCAAATTGACTTAAAAATAAAGGACCCTCGAGGAGCAACAAGATAGCCCCCACATAGTAAGTCAACCAAATGAAGTCCTTTTCATCTCTCTCGACCCTTCAGAGCCTATCGCGATATTGAATCTCACACAAACTTTCCAAAGTTCAATTCCAATCAAAGCCCTCATGTTTTATTTATTTATTTGCACTTAGAAAAAGAAAAACTGTGGGTACTCTCTGGGTACTCTGTGGGTAGTCTTTTTATTTATTTATTTGCACTTAAAAAAGAAAAAAATGTGGGTACTTTGTGGGCACGTACCCACAGCTGCACTCCAAGGCGTACCTATACCTGCACTCGGTACCCATACCCGTACTCATACCCAAAACATACCCAACCTGGTACGAGGGGGTCTAGGCGTTTCTGTGCAGTCTAATGCCTATCCCAATGCATTACACTTCATTTCCATAAATCCCACAACATTCAATTTCTCAATTGGAGCATAATTCGATAATCAAAAATGCAAACTCAAACAAAGTTTCAATGGCTGATTATTACAAGTTTGGGCTTCAAGGCCACTTCAAGAATGAAAAGAGAACTAATAATAAATAAATCAAGATGAAATCTAATGTCTTTTAATGTCCTCCACACATTCTTTCTCCTTTTAGCAAAGTTTTCTTTATGCAAGCTCCTCAAAAAATCCAACCAAGAGATGGGATGCTTACCTCTCAACCTATTTGGTTATGAGATCCATTGACCAACCTTGAAGCATTAGGGTGCAAGCACGTATCCGCCATTGTTTGCTCATATTAGTTTAGTTTGATCTCATTGGTAATCTCAAATTGTTTCGAGGTGACATGGGAAGGGACATATGAGGTAATATGCTCCATCCATGGCCACAAACAATACAAGCAAACAATAAACACAATATTGGGTGCCATTGTGTTAACTCCAAGTTACCACAACAAAGGATGAGAGGGTAACTTTTCTTTTTGAGATTAATAACATAACCTCAAAGGGTTTGAAGCAATAAAAGTCCTCTACCTCCAAGGTAGGCATGAATGCGACCTCCACCTCTAAGGTGTGAATGCAAATGTACTTCCACTTCCAATGTGGGAGTGAAATATACATCCACCTCCAAGGTGGGAATGGAATGGTGGGAGGAGTGTTTGTGGTTTGCCCAACAAGCTCATCTGTCCAACCCATTAAGGCTTGCCCCACAAGCACGTAGAAACATTGCGTTTTGGCACACTCTCATCCCATTTATACCTGCTTGATAGCCAAATTTTGGCAACATAATGAGATACAAAATTCATCTAAAAATACAAAAATCAAATAAGCTCAATTAATCAAAAGAAGATTTTGAAGCCATTGATCAAGTGATCAGATCCTCAAAGGAAAACTTACAAGAAACTTATAAAAAGAAACTAAAGATCAATGGCCAAATTTGGCTAAAATATCATAACGCAACAATACCCATTTGCAATTTCCATTAAAAACAACAAAACTTAACAAGAAATTTCTATGGTTAGATGGTAACCATGAATCTTCCACTTGAATCTCTAGGTTTTTCTTCTCTTAAGCTCCTCCCAAATTTTGGCGAAAAATACCTCTTTCAACTCTAAGCAGAGGATCATATAGAATAGCCCCCAAAATCCTAACCATTGAAAAAGTGACATGGACCAAGGGACTCTCTTTTAACTTGCTCTCCACGCTTCCAAACTCTAGCGCCCTTCTAGAGCTTTCCAAGCTTGCAAGAAAATAAAAGATGCTTCCAAATAAGCCCTCATGTATACCTATGGGTTGTATAAGTTCTAGCATGTTAAACTTTGTTTGCTTGTTCACCAAGCCACTTAAAAATCCACTTAAAACTGAAATCCGAATCCCAACTTCTTTGAGAGTTCTCGAGTCATAGTCTAAGCATTTCACATTTGTCCTTTAGTGCATCAGTTTAGAAGATAAGTGTTAGGAAAAGGATGTAAAGCATATCTTGGCATATTCTTGTTTTGTCTTCTAATGGGATGGTTGCATGTCTAGGATTAATGAATGGGGCAAGTTAAATAGAGCTTGCACATTTAATTCAAGAGTGGGGGATATTAATTTAAGGAGTTTTTCTTTTAATTTATAAGTGGAAGAAATAATTAGAGGAACACAATTAACTTCTTTGGCATTTAATTCAGAGCTCACATTAAAATGTAGGGTGACAATTAATTAAAAAGATCTTATTTAATTCTAGGTAAGGTTACACAACCTAGAGGTTTCTCATTAATTCAAGGATTTATAATCACTTAAAGAAATCATTTGCAATTTAATTAATTGTTGTGCTGTAATGCGGCACCATGGGTTGGGCTAACTATGCCCATTTTGTGTGGTGTGCTTTAGGACCATGCTATCCACATCTCTTACTGGACATGTTCCCTACTTACTCATTGCATATATCAATAAGTCCAATACAAATATGTATATAAATTAAATAACCATTTAAAAAGACTGCAATCACAGAGAAACAAATCACACTCGTTCCACCAAGGAATGTTCACACTCTGCAGGCCTCATGGCCTTAATCATCCTATCAAGGGTACAAACAATAGTCCATCTTATAAGCATTGCATTCTGAAACAATGAATAAATATCCATCCAGGTCCATTATCAACGTGCAAATAATTTGTTGACCATTCATGAGCACAAGAATATATAAATCCATCTCATAAGCAAGAGTAAGCTGAAAGGCACATCATTTCATTTATAACCATACACCAGAGTGGCAGAAACACCAATATATGAACCGCATATAAACCTGATAATCCAGCTATAGACTATCCTATATACACACTATAATAATAGGATCACCATGTCAATCAAATACTAAAAACATGTCAGAATAGTATCTCCAGGCAACTCAAAATATAGAAATCTGGCTGGCTAGAACCAATCCCGTAGGGAATGCAATATTAGCAACTTACTCTTGTAGTGTAATAGTGGGGCTATCTGAATTCAATGTGCTTTATTTGTTCTTGGCCATGATTTTAGGTGCCTTTTCGGCTCTGCATTTAGTTTTATAACTCCTCCTATACTTTAATATTTGGCTCTGAAAATTTAATGTTTGTGCTGCCTCTCTTATGAATTAGGCCCAAACGCTATCAAAACACTGAATGCAATGGCTTTAAATTTTACAATTAGTTGTTTCTGGGTTGTAGTTCCATCTCTTAAAGGATATTGAATCAGATGCCTTAAAATATGTTACATAACATTGTAGCTTCTAAATCGCTGTATAATTTCAATAGGCATTTTGCATGGACATTTCGACCTCCCTCTAAATCGTTTAGAAGTAGTCACTTTATTGGCTATGAGATAATCATATATTTATCAACCTAGAAAATATTTGTGGATTCCGCATATAGCTGATTCTCACAAGTGTCTGCTCTGACTTGATTTACAGATCATTGATGCATGCATGTGGCAGATAGAATTAATGAGTTATGTGAAGAAATTTCAGAACAGGTTTTATCAAGCTTGCATGATGTGCAGAAGAGCTTACGTTTTGGCAATCTCGTGCAGAGGTTTATAACTTGATAACACCATGGTGTTCTAAACAACAGACTAGCTTCTCGCTTTGTATTCCATAATCAAAAGTCTAATCAATCATATTTGGGTTGTTTTGAGATTGTCAGGGAACAGATGCTCAGAAACTGCATTTTATGGTTTTTGAAAGAGGGCCATTGGCATTCATGGAAGGAACTGCACAAGTAGTGCGTGGATTTATTATTGAGGGTTCTCCCGTGAAGCATCTGGCTCTTGCTGCTGCTTCTCAACTTTCTGAAAGAGTTACAGAGTTGACTACATTACAATATTATCTAGCTACCTTTCTTGCTCAGGTTTTCAGAGAAATCCTTTTTAATCTATTTAAATGTGAATCATTTTTAAAAGGCCACAAAATATATTCCATTGATGTGATATTTCCTTGTACAACTTGTCATCATCTTTATTGTATCTACGTTTCCTTTGACTTCTTGGGCACATGTAATCGTTCAGCTTTGTTTGTCTAGTTTTTAATGATTTTCATGCAAAGTTTCTTCTTCATTTTTTTGATGGTTTCCTTTCTTTTAATCCCATCTCATGATTTAAGAATTGATACTAAACTGGCTATTTTGTTTCATTCCTTATAAATATATTTTCATTGTTTAGGATTAAATTTAATTGTTCAAATCTCATTGCACTATAGCTATTTTTTGGCTCTGCATTTCTTCTTTCTGGGAAAAGGAAGACTGAAGATGTTCTTCTTTTGATAATGTTATCCAAAAAAGGGAATCAGTTCTACAATTACATCAAGGTGGCTTTGATTTTGATAGCCACTTGAATAGATATGAACCTAGCAAACCAAGCAGCAAGTCAAGAACTTTAAGCCACAAATGAATCTCTGGGCTGATTTAGGAAAGCTACAGCTATCACAACTAGACATTTTGAACCTTGATCTTCTCACCAAGAGTCACTTGCACCTCAACCCGATGAAAATCTCAATGTGCTCGAACAAATAAATTATGAAGCAACAAAAAAGATTTAATGCTTTTCACAATGGCAACACACGAGCAACAAAATCAAACATTGAATCCATCAAGCTGCTTACGAGCATAGTGCCCAATGCTGTGCATGTTAATATTGATGTGACATTTCCAAAGGCTAATGAAAAGGCGTTTAAGTAAAGTCTGAGCCAGCAATGCCCCACTCCAAGGGAAACTGCATAGTATGAGAAATTTAATCTTCACCTTATGTCTATCTCTTGCTAAGGGATCATTCAATAGCACAACCCACCAAGGCTGATATGCTATAAAACCAACACGGGGAAGGTCAGCCTTGAGACAAGAGAAATCTCCTCGAAACAACGAAAGGATGCCTAAAAACTAAAGTAGACTCATTGAAGGAAACATCAAGGTGTTTTTAACAGTGCTCTCTATCACCAAAAAAGGCACAGTTGTCAGCAAAATCACCATTTTTAATCAGACATTATACAATCAAAGCTTGAAATATCAACAGAAAAATGCAAAGGACATTGAAAGGGAGATAGAAGATTAAACTGGAAACGGCTCTAGATAAAAATCTGACGGATGCTCCCAGAAATCTTGTTCATCCTCTCTGAAATGCAAGAAATCGTTGCCCTTTTCAACAGTCCTAGATGGAAAAGGAAACACTGGAAGCAGCTGAAATAATGAGAATCTTTCTCCAGCTTGTCCTTGAACTACCTCGTTTTTCAACTAAAATTATCATTACAAAAGCTCTAAATTCGACCAACAGAAAAACAAATCCATCTTGATGTTACTAATGAAGAAAACAGCGCATCCAGAGAAAGGCACAGAACAACATGCTATTTCTCCGTGAAAAGGACAGTCCCCTCTGTTCCCAAACATTTGAATGTTGTGGGTTTTAAAAATTTACACTATAAATCAGAATATTTGTCAAGCATATTGATTTTGGACTGATTTTAAATATCTTCCATCACCAAGAAGGTTCATCCTTCAATGGAGCAACGTATGGAGAATTAGAAAAATAATACATATCTCCAAAAAATATCTAATGCCCATGCAAAAAAATGTGAGCATATTCTCAATCTTAATCATCTGACAAAGAAATGTGGAGAATATCTCTCCAAGTCATGTTTGGACCAGGGAAAACAATAATAATCACTCCCACCATACCACAAAACACCCACAAAATAACCCGATACCCCCACAAGGGAAAAGAAACTATGGAGATTTGTGGGTATCCAAATAGCTCTATAACATACATACTTCTCCCAAAAGCAGACTAAACTAAAATAGATCTCAAATGAGAGAACACTGAAGTCCATCATATCATGAGCTCATCAGAGCTCATCATAAAAGAAACAAATATTGAAAAAAATGGAGATTCCATCAGCAAGTGCCTTCATGAAAATATATGGACTGATTATAAGTTCACATGACCCGAAGCTTAATGTTTTCTCAATTGCTTTCTCCTTTACTCCAGGATATGGATCCAATGATGTTATTTAGGAATCACATTACATCCTCAAGTTGAAGCTGGGATCTCAAGCCCAAATCTATACTGATTTCTTCCAATTTTTATCACGCAAGGTATTCATTACCCTTTTATCCTAGGTCTTATCTGGGGATCACTTACCATTCTTAGAGTATTGCTTGTTTTCCTTTGCTTCTGCATCAACTCTTTGCCCCTGTAGGTTCTCAATAAATTTTGTCACAGTCTCCTCTTTTACATCATCTTGGATTGTATTGTACTCTATGTATTCCTTCTGTTTTCCTTCAAAATATCCTCTGACATTTGCTCTTGATCACTCCTGAAAACATATCCTTCTATTGTAGGATGGAAATTTCACGCCGCACAGATCTTCCTATGAGAATGTCACACACATTGTAGTATAGCTACAAGTACAACATAACAGAGAGCAATGAGAGCAGACAAAATATAAAATAATCTTCTTTAATAATATCACAATAATTTACAATCCTGCCTATGATTGAAATCTATGGAAATCCATGATGAGATGCTCATGTCCAATCCATCTATATTGAAGATAGGAGTCATAGGAGAATGGTTGCAATAGTTGGGAAACAACCCATCCTAATGAAAAATTAATAGCACTTATAAGGTTACGAATCTTGCACAACATACTCTCAACACACTCTTTTGTTCGTACTTTATAACTACGTAATTCAAGTACAAAGCAAGCTCCTATATCTTTCAAAGTAATATCGGATTTAACTTGTTTTTCAAATTTCATGTTGAGTTTTAGGGACAAGCTCCTCCAGTGCAACAAAAGCATTTCCTTCCTACTTACCCTTGTTTTATCTGCAATTTGTTGCATCTGTTTTATTTTCTCTGGGCTTGGTTTTCCCTGCCTTACTTTTTTTTTTCTTTTAGGCTTAATAATTAATTTCTTCTTTGGCTTCTGAAATCCATTGGCATCCTCAAGTTTTGTTGGATTAGGATTTGGGAATTCCAGTTGCTGTACAGCCAAAGGATGTTCTCTTACCAGGTGGCCATACTCATGGTACAGTCTACAGTGAAACGGGACACTTGAAATTCGTTTATTGCTCCAAAACCATTCTTTTAGATTGAAGCATGATGCTTTTGGGAGACAGCGCTCCAAGTCAAGCATCTCACAGATCCTCATATAAGTAGCTAGATTGCAGGCCATCGTTATTTTCCCCACGTAGACATATTCTCCAATGATCTTTCCAACTTTCTCAAATATCTATTCCAAAACTCGTCAGGCAAAGCACACAACCTGATCCAAACTGAGGTTCTTGTTGGCATCTCTTTTGTAGGGTTGAAAATTATATGGGAAGTTTTCACGAAAAGCTCAACATTTCTGAACAAAAATGCTTGGCTGAAATATTCTTTTGAAATGTGCTAGTAAATAATCCTAAGAACACATTTGAATCTCATACCAACCTTATGTAATGTTTTTCTTTTTCTTTCAGGTGCACAATATATCTAGAGATGGGGGATCCCCAGAAATATGCATAGTGGTCCTTGAGAGGTTAATACTGCTATGTTTCCTCATGTTTTTCCATATCCATATCCAACTCCTGAATGGGGCTATCCTCCATTGACCCCAAGCATACCTTTTGGTTCCATTGATCCCCTAGAACTATTTTTTTTTCTTCCCGTGCCAATGGCTGTTGCCATAGCCTTAGCTGACGGTGATGATTTCCCCTCTGTAAGAACCCCTAGGGACAACATAAGGGGACAAAACATGCCCCCTTCCTAATGACATTTCAGAAAACAAAGGAAATATACAGGTCCAAATCTAGAGGAACGAAATCAGGAGAACCCATCCAGACATACAACAAAACCTAGCATTTTTCTCTAATGGAAACTCAAGATGTTTGAAAACATGTTTCTCGAGTGAATGTTCAGATAGTGATTTTAATTTATAATTTGGATATGTAGAAATGTATTTACTTTTCCACGTTATTAATGTTGCATATCATAACAATGACCATTAGCTATTTTCTTGTAGATGCACAAGCAGGTTTATATGTTTGGAGAACATGTTGCCAAAGAATCTGATCGGGAGGTGGTCACTTCTCTATTGGTCGCTGTTCACAGTTGTATGATTGGCTTGGAACAAACATATGATCTTCCTCTGGTAGGTTACCAGTTGCATGTAAAACTAAATCATATTTTCAGTTTTAAGTGTTCTGCAATGAAAATATCTGAATGCTTGCATCAGATTGTCGAGTTGATTCAATAACCACTACCAGTTTGTTCTTGACTAACAGATTATGAAATTAGTTGCTTGTACAGCCATTTTTAAATGCGCATGCTTGTTTTGAAGTAGGATAGCTAGAGAACTTAGATCATTCAACAAACATGGGAAATATATTAGTAATTTGTTTATTTGCAAATCCAAGTAATCAGTTTGAAAATTAAATGTTCTTATATTCAGAGCAGTTTTGTGGTTGGTTAGGTTCATAATAGTTTGTTTTAGCCATTGCATTTACATGAAATCTTTTCTTTTGGCTATTCCTGAGATTTTCTCAATTTATGACGGGACTTTGCAGAGTAATTGTGCTGTTGCGTATGACGGAACACGAATTCCTCCTATTGTTTTCCAGTTCGAGGCTTTGCCCGAGGAACTTCAAGGAAAATCTGAATGGGCGGATGCTGAGATACAACATGTTCTTGCACTGATAGCTTCTAACCTAAGGAGGCTCAACCAATGCTCTTCTATTGTTGTAAGAAAGCCTTTATCTATCTGCATTTTTGGTCCACTAATAGAATTGTCTTTTGCTCTGTACTGGGAATTGTATTTAGTTTTGTGTTGCTTGGTAGCTGATATATGAATGCAAAATCAGCTGCAAATATACTTGCAGTTGTAATGGTATGAATGGAAAAACTAAAAGCTTGGGTTTCTTCACTATTTCCTACGCTTTTAGCCAGATTTGTGCATGCCATAGTTTTTAAAACATTGAAATATGCAAAAAAATCCAATCATACACATACTAGTTAACTAAAATGGAATTAAAAGAATATAAATATAAATATTAGTTAGATTATATCCAAAGTCATTCACTTCCTGAACTGGTGATAAATGTATGCATCTTCATGTAGTTAGTGAACTGTCTTGCTGGAACTTGGAATCTTCCAGAATCACATTGTAAATGAATGTATTGCAAAGCATGAACTTCCTTCAGCTTAAATACCGAGATTGAGGGTTATGTACTATGCATTCTGCTAAAATTGGCTAGGAATCACACATAATCTTATTACTTTGTTTATCATTCTGGGAATATCCGTTTCTCTGATCATTTGTACCTATACTACAGTATGAGCATCCACCTGGGCATACTCAACTACAAGACTGTTTCGGTATGGGTACGGGTACGGGTTCGGTATGCTGAAACAGCAATTTTTAAAAACCTCGGGTACAGTACGCTTTTGGGTATGTTTATATATATATAAGATTATAAATTTAAAGAAGCATTTGCATACGAAATTTAATACTCATACATTGCATACTTATTGAAATTTAATACTCATACAACTTAAAATCATTCATAGAACATGAAAACAAATTTCCAATACTTTTAGAATTGAGACTCGAGTTTGTATTGATTCATAATGTTCAAAACATAATAGTTAATAACATAGACTGTATTATAGATTTGATAATTCATTATTAATGCCTTAAGCTTGAGTTAGACGTCTCATTGGACATTCAAAAACATTTAAAGTCATGAAATATTTTAATTCCTTTCTCAAACCAAAGGAGGGCAGAACAGCATCTTGTCAAGGCAAGGATCTTGTCATTATATTTCTGATTCGATCGAAATCGATTTGTAGGCTTGGCACCTAATGTCAAATGAAGAGAAGATAGGTTGCCCAATCACCAAGTGCTTCTCTTGTTCCCATGCCTTCCAAATTGACTGAAGAATAAAGGATCCATGAGGAGCAACAAGATAGCCCCCAAATAGTAAGTCAACCAAATGAAGTCCTTTTCATCTCTCTCGACCCTTTAGAGCCTATTGGCGATATTGAATCTCACACAAACTTTCCAAAGTTCAATTCCAATCAAAGCCCTCATGTTTTATTTATTTATTTGCACTTAAAAAAAAAAACTGTGGGTACTCTCTGGGTACTCTGTGGGTACTCTTTTTATTTATTTTTTTGCACTTAAAAAAGAAAAACTGTGGGTACGTACCCACAGGGCCTGTGGGTACGTACCCACAGCGTACGCAGGGCATACCCGTACCTAGAACGTACCCAGCCTGGTACGAGGGGGTCTAGGGCGTTTACGTGCAGTCTAGCTCAACTACATTGATCCTCGTTTCATTGATAATTTCATATCTCATGTATGGAACTTTTTCCCTGATGCTCAACAACTCTTACCACTTGGTAAACGCTAATGGCGCTTACAATTCCTGTCAGCATGTACAATCACCCGAAAACTGATCAAAACCAAAACAATCTCGAGAGGTGAGAAGTGTATGCAACATAAAACCACCAGATAATTGGCCTGCTCATCGATAATACGAAGAAATCAAAAAGAAAAATTTGGACAAAAACTTCAAACTACAATTATCTATCCAAAATGCTACTAAACCACCATCCCTAAACACATTTTGGAGGACTAAACACAAACAAAATCTCAGCCATTTCTTCCTCACGCCAACAACAAAATAATTCTTCTCAGGCGAAGTATTTTCTTCAACATCCTTCCATTTCTCTCAGGCTCCTTGCATCAACACACTCTAATAGCACTGATCAGTAAAACAATAGTTGAACCTTCATTTTATTCAATTAAATACGCAGGAAATATTCAACATCCTTCCATTTTTCTCACGCTCCTTGCATCAACACACTCTAATAGCACTGATCAGTAAAACAATAGTTGAACCTTCATTTTATTCAATTAAATACACAGGAAATATAACATTGTATTATATTAGATTTCGTAATACAATTTCAAGTTTAAATAATAAATCTTGCACAAGACTCAACTACCGGGCCCAACTGCTTGTGTAACTAACACAGTAACATTATTAACATAAGTTAATAATGACTCAGATAATATTAATAGCTAATTTGTATGACTTTGGATCAATACACCCAACACGATTGTTATCAGTGACATACATCTTCTAGCATTTTGGTTTGAATGGGAAGGAGATGTTGGGTCGCTCTTCAAAGTGATCCATATGGCATAAAAATGGGAAGGAGAGGAGAACCCATTGCCACACCCTTTGTCACAGGGTTCGCCGAATTTCTTCCTTGAAATTCGAAATTCAGCGAATTTAATAAAAACCTTAGAAAATCGTCAAAATTCGTCATAAAATTCGTACAGTATGAAGTAGCTTAAATGCAAAACCTGAAATCATAAGAACAGGTAGATAAAATCTGTTTTAGAGCTTTAGTAACTTTCTTGTTTGCAGTGCTGAGTGTGAGTTGCTGTGGCCTGTGAGTGATGAGTGTTGCCACACCCAACTGAGCATACTGCAGCTCGATTCCACTGTTGGAGGCTGATCGATTCCACTGTTGGAGGCTTGCAGCTCTTGCCGCCATTCAATACTCGTCATTCACGATAGGGCCAAAAGAAAATTAGGTTAAATCTTTCATGATTCTAGCTTTGTTGATGCTTATTTGTTATATTATATTAGTTTTTATGATTAGGCATTAGGTTTCACCTTTTTAAATTAGTTTTTGGCTTTTTCTTTTCAATTCTAATTTTAAAAACATGAACTTTAGACATTAGATTTTTCAATTACTTATAATTTTAATTTTACAAACATTAATATTTGATTAATAATTTATTAAGATATTTACGTGCAAATATAAATATGTATATATTAGTATTAATAAATAATAACTTTGAAAAGTATAAAGTTATGTCATTCAAAGTATTAATATTAATGTCTTTAAATATTATACATCAATTTCACTATATTCATTTAGATATGAAATATTAATATTTCATTTAGTATTAAGTTTTAGTTTCAGATTTACGATAGTGACATAAATTAACTTTAAGATATTAACATAAATTATATTTAAAATTAGGTATTTTAATAAGATTTAATCTTAAATTAAATATTATTATTTTTTAATTAAATTATATTCTTCGAACTTATTGACGATTTTTTTTCCCGAATTTTATCAGCTAGCGAATTTCTTTCGAATTTTATCCTCGCCGAACATGAACACAAACACGAACACGAACATGAACCTTGTGACTTAGGCCACACCAATGGCTTGCTCATAAAAACCACCCCGAAACTAAAGAACTTGCTCATAAAAACCTTGGAAACTTAAGAAAGTGAATTTCAAGCATAGTTCAAGAAGAAAAGCTGTCCGAGCATTTGTGTTTTGTTCTAACCGCTGATCTCATCACTTGGGATCTTGTTGAAAGGGGAGACTGCATCAGAGGTTACAAAAATATGCCGCCAACTAGTCTCTTTATCTCTTACAAACTTGACAAAATGAGCCGAGTTTAAATAAAAGAATAAGACCACCACACCAAAGGTTTGATCTACTTAGTCAAGAAGTCCGCAAGTTTGTAGCTTGGAAGATGAGTTGTGTAAACAATTGACCTTAACAGAACCCCGCTTTTTTAATTCTGGTACCTCATAAATTTTCAGTTACCTCTTTATTTGAAAAAAGCTCCTCAACCTTCAAGCTGGATTTTAATAGCTTTAGCCACCCATTTCATGCTCGAAATAGTCACGTTTTGATACTCTTGCTTATAACTTTTTCTTGTCAGAAAAGAAAGAGAATTGGTTCATAATTTTCCTCATTGTTCTTTTCATTTTTGTTGATACAAACATCATCTAAGTAGTTTCCAGAAACATTCCCAAATACAACTTCAAAAGGTTGTGCATTGTTAACATGAAAGTAGCTGTAGCATTTATACGGCTAAATGGCATCACTAAAAATTATTAGGGCTCCAAATTGTAGTTAAAATTATTCTTGGAATGTTTTTATCTGTGAATTTTTAACATCAGATCTCTAATTCATAATTTTGTTTCCAAAAAGACTGCAACCCTTTTAAACTTTGCAAAAGTTTATTTATGTCAGGTAAACAATACAAAATTAAAACTAGACCAAAAAGGGGTTGAAGATATCATCATTCACGACATTATTTTCTGTCCTTTATAACCTAGTGTTTATTATGTTCTCTAGTTTGTGTTATTTTAGTTGCCACAGAGGGAATTTACTCTGATAATATCCTTTCCTTTTCTTAAAGGGTGCATCCATTAAAACAGATGAACTTTTGCTGTGAGAATACTCGAGTCTTTTCAATTACATTTAGCTCAAAAACCACTTAAAAGCTGGAACACTGGAAACTTGAAGGCCCCTCCGCTTTTTTCCTGTGAAATGTTTCTAATTGAAATGCCCTGGAAACGTCCCAAAATGCCTGGGCATGTGCCGGAAATGGATCTACTGTTTTCATGCCATTTCTGGGTATTTCCAGGCCATTTATGGCAGCAGATTTTGCACCAAAAAAACCGTAAAAAACAATCACAAATTAAATACCTAATACTAACCTTATCCCACCCCTAACCATAGTCAAACACAAAACAAAAGCATGTTGAATGTTTTGAACTTTTGTGAATACTATATTTTCAAGTGTTACTGATTTATCTTTTATGGACTAAAAATGAGTATTACATTTTTTTATATATATTTATATATTTTTAATAATTTATCATATGCACGTTTTTGTGGCATTTTGTTTCCAAGGATTTTTGGAAAATCGGCATTTCCACATTTCAGATCCATTTCTGTTTCCAAGTAATTTAGCTTAACAGTATCCCTTCTGTCTTTGTATTCCATCTTGTTTAGTTTGATGTTAACATATGAACTGGAGTTCCCCATTTTAGGGATATGGGGTAATTTCTCAGCTTTCCAAGTGTTATTTGGATTTTTCTGAACCATTAACATTTGCACGATTTACTCGATTTGAGATTTTTATTATGGAAAACACCAGGCCTTAAGTTATTGTAAATTTTGAGGCAATGCTTCCTCATGTGCAGTCAAATTGATTAAAATATAAAGTGATATATTCATATTGAGGTGAGTAGTAAGTAATAAAGCACTGGATCTGTATGAATTTATATTTGAGATTGATAGTTAGAGCTAATGTTGGAGAGGAATTCAATCATTATTTTTATTTCTAGAAATTCTGTCAAAAACATATCTAAAATATTGACCACATCATTTCACCCTTGCAATCGTCCAAGTGCATTTCATTGGTCCAGCATCAAGTGTATTACATCTTTTTCATATCATATACTGGTACAGGAGCACCATTGACCGTCTCATTGCACATAAATAGCCTTAGCAAGGTCAGAAAATGCACAAGATTAAAAGAATCTTATTTGGTTCCTTTTGTCTTCATACAGGTTTCAAAGAATAGGAGGCCAAGAAGGGCAACAAGATTGTGGTTAAGATATGCAGGAGTTGCTGTTGGTCTTGCAGCTTGTTCAGGGTGGCTTTTATGCCATAGTAAGTTAATGGGCAGTACAGATCTTGATCGTTGGATTAAGGAAGGAAAATGTTCTACAATTGCATTTTGGAAGGACCATGTAGAGTTACCGGTATAACTCAGAATCCTTTCTATAAATATTTTGAAGCGTTTTCTAATAAATAAGCCGTGTTATTTTTGTGCTTGAAGCCATAGTTTAGGATAAACTCAAAAGTGTTTTTGGGGTCTTTAAAATCAATTATACTGAGCATCGGTACCTTCAAAGGAGAACTATCTGATATATGTGCCTCATATCAGGTCCCTAGGCTTCTTGTAGCTTAGATTGATTTTTCCTTTTATGAGCATTGATGATAGCAACACCTCTTTTTGGGCCATCTTCTCTTTTCCTTGCAAAATTCTTGTGCATTAAATTTCTTTGCTTTGCCATGATTTATTTCTTGCTTATTTCTTTTGTCACTTATAATAGGGTTGAAAAGGAACTGTGCAGGCAATGAATCCTGGAAAGGGACTTGAATTAGGTGCTCAGTTTGGGTAAGGCTAGATCCTTTTCTGATTTTAAATATGGATTCAACACCTGCAGACTTGAATATAATCCTGAATTTTGTGATACCTCACGCACCTAGGGACCAAGCAACACTAACCAAACAAGAATACAAGTCATCTATCATTTGAACCTCATAGTCTTGTGTTAGAGAACTGGTTTTCCTTAGTCGGAGGAACATATTTGTGTGGTTACCTCGTAAATCAACTCTAATAATAGTCTTTGAAATAGATTTCTTCTCTACTCTGTTCTTTGAACTTGAAAGGAACATCTAGAAAGCAATTATCCACTATATCTGGAAACAAAATCACTAAAAAGGTACATGTTATAGCGTTGGATTATAACATGAGATTTCATGATTCAGGTGGCACTGGGAGTATGTTGATAGCATGTCAGCATTCTACGTGTTTGCATTTTCAGCAACAGTTTGTGACTGCAACAGAGCCAATGAGAGTTCTAGCTTTACGCCAATAGTGTAAATTGTGGTGGCTTCTACATCTTAAAGGAATATTTTTGCAATCAATTAGGTGTTCCCATTCGACTCCTCACATGTCCAGCACAATCCAGTCTTGTAGAGGCTTCTCCACATCCATGTTTATGCAGATTCTTTCATAGGTTAAACCCCTAGGCTATGAGTGAATTCGAAATATGTTTTGTTTTCCTATTGTGTTCCCAACTCTCTACAAATAAATTCTTGCCAGTAGTCACTCGAAGGAGTAGCAAATAGATCATGCTTGGGAGGTCTTCCATGGGCTTGAATATTGGGGACCAAGGCTCCATGAAAATCTTAGAGTTTTTCATAAAATAGCGTGCACCCTAGAAGCTTGGGTTTTTTTCTTGCTGCAGGTCAGGGTAAGGTGGTCTAATAAGAACAACCTTATTCTTGCAGATCTTGCTCAAAATACTCAAATGGCCACAGACTTTGCACACACTCAAAAAAGCGACACGCACTGAACAATGAGGTAGGGAAACAAAGGCAACAACTTTATTTGTTTCTCTTGAGGGACTACAGATATTTAAGCTACACATTCTCTCGCTCTTCTCTCTGGTTGCAATACAAGGAGAAGACCAGACTGCAACCTATCAATAGGCTAGATTCAACTCTCTGCTCCTATGGTACCTACACTCTTGAAGCAGTTCTTCTCTTTATCCAGCCTGCTGCCTATGAATCCTTACCTTTACTTTTATGGGAGTGGAGTGACTATTGGGATTCCCTCTTGTCTTGTAAAATGCTTAAAATGAGCAATCAAATGTTTCCGTGCCAAGATTAGGATTGTGCAACTGCCACAGTTGGAACCACTGATTTTTGGAGACTAGCATTTGCGAAACCTCCACTTGACGTAGACATGTGTTAACCGACAGTTTTTCCATGGGACAAAGAATTCTCTATCTCAATGGCTAAACTGTCTTCTCTAAATCCCAGGGGCCTGCTAAAGTGCCGTTGACCTCCATGGATGCTTGTGGTTCACCTTCATATTGCGGATTGAACATAATTGCTTGTGTTAACCGTAGGTTCTGCCATGGGACAGAGATTTCTCTAACTCAATGGCTGAAATTGTCTTTTCTCAATCCGGGGCCTATTGAAGTGCCATTGATTTCCATGGATGCCTGTGGGTAACCTTGATACTGCTGATTGTGCCTGACTGTACACAAACACGGTAGATATTTTTGTGTGATGCAGTAATTCTTGTGGACTTAGATACTCCTACATCATACATCCTCGGTGATGTAGGAGCATCCCAGGTTCAAGGAAATCTTGCACAAGTTTTGGCTAAGTGAGGGTGCGTGCAAAGATGGAGGTGCAGCGGAGTGAAGAGACGATTGCGTGGAGTGCGCAAAAAGTTTAGCACAATAAAGGAGAAAGCCACACAAACAATGTGCGGAGGTTTGAAGAAACATAGAGTAGAATGACGTGCGCAGAAATTCGTGGAGAAGAAAAGGGAAGAAGAGGCGCGTAAAGAGTAAGGAGTTTTAGCGCAAGGAAGGAAGCTGTGAAGGATGTGTAAGAAGATGAGCGAAGGGATCGAGCAATGGTGTGGATTGCATAATCGACGCGCGAATATTTGAGAAGACCCGGAAGATGACAAAGTGCGAGAAAAGAGGCAAAGGTGTACCCTGAAACCATGGATGCGCAAGAGATTTGTGAAGCAGCTTGGCAAGGAGAGAGAAAGCTAGAAGTGCACAACAAAGTAGGAGGTTGGTAGAAAGCGACAAAAGCGGTTAGAGCTGTCTAATCAAGGCAGCTAATAGTGACTTAACGGTCCGAGGAGGCCAACAACCAGTCGACGTGGCATGACAAGGACATCCGGATAGTGCAGAAGTAGCTCAGAATTTTTTTGAGCTTGAAGACCAACACTGAGTTTGAGCAGGAAATTTGGAAGCGTCTTGAAAAAGTCAACTAGGAGAGAGAAGCGGGAAAGGCGCGACCATAAAAGGAGGCCGAGTTCACCATCTAAAGGAAAGTGCGGGGTAGAAGTATAAGTAGGCACCAAGGAAGAAAGGCTAAAATGGCCAAGAGCTGAAGTTGTTAAATGTGATTGTGACACATAGGGAAACTAGTCTAGGTTAGGTGCTTAGGAGAATCACCTAGAATCTGTAAATAATCCTTTAGAGAGTTTGTAAGCTCCTTGAGAGCAGCTGCATGTAGATGCCGTTAAGGCCATTAAGCAAACAAAAAAATCTTATGTGTTTTGTTCCGCCATGTTGCACTCTGTAAACAACCTATGGTCGTTTCGTCCCTTGCGTCATTGTCAAGCGGTATAGGCCAAGCTACTTTCTTGCAAGTAAAGGAAGCGGAAATGCTGGTGGAACACCGAACGTGAGACAACTAGCAAGAACATTTATGTTCTCTAGTGTGAGGAAGGTGGGTAGAGGACGCAAGAAGAGATCCCAAAGTGTAGTGGCCAAAGGAGATCCAAATCTTGTGCATGAAGGAAAGATGCCGCCAAGGAGAAGGGACGTGTCGATGTAGTAGTTGCAAAAAGATTGGAGGAGATGTTGGAGGAGTTCAAGGGTGTAAGGACCAAGCTGGAAGGTGTTGAAGAAAACCACCAATGAAGAAGGGTCTCGTGGCACATAATGCTCGAGAAGGAGAAAGGCTTAGCAAGGATTCAACAAAGTGTAGAGAAGATTGTGTGGTGAGAATGCCGGTAGAAGCGCTGGAAGTAATAAAGGCATGCGCGAGGCATAACCAGGGTTCGCGCGAGAAGAGCGCAAGAGCCACTGGTAAACTATGCGTGCGAGTACCACCGAGGAATGCGTGGAAGATAGCGCATGGAGAGAGCTCATGAGTTGAGAAAAAGGTGAAGAAAGAAGTCACCTAGGGATATCCAATAGTGCGTAGGACTGTTGTGTTGAAGAAAGAAGCATCGGGGAAGAGAAGATGTCGCTGATGTCCATAAGCGTACAGAGGATTGCGTGAAACCCACGGATAGAAGCGGAAAGACAAGAAGAAGGTAAGAATGAGGAGATTCTGCAGCCAAGGATTGAAGAACACGCGAAAGAAGAAACTTCAAGAGGAGTTGAGGAGTGCGTAGATAAAGACGCGCGCGAGAATGAGAGCACCATTGCAAAGGAAACAAAGGAAGGAGAGGAAGAGGTTGCTCAAGGCAATTGAAGTATAGAAGACCACATAAAAGACTACGAGAGTGCATGTGAGAAAGAGCTTACTAAAGATAAGAGATCTGCGAAGATCTCAAGGAGGAGCGTCTTTGAGGAGCATGCGGGAGAGAAGAGCGCAAATAGAAGGAGTAACTACACGTGAAAGTAGACGTTACCACAGAAGGTAACCAAGGAGGAGTAGGATGATAGAATCCACACTCATTGATTGTAAAAGGATGTCAGAAATCAGTATTTTTGTAATTTAATCTTGTTGTATGATCTAGAACTCTTGAAGTAAATAAAGTTGTTGCTTTGGTGATCTAGTGTGCATGGTGTAGTTTTGATCAAAGGGAGAGCAAGGGCCCACTCACCCCAAGACTCAGAGCTTTCGGTATTTCTGTATTGGTTGTTTTACTTTTGTGTTAGTATATATATGAATGTGCTTATCTGTGTTTAGTACAATTTAATCCATATTATTTGTTGTTGTATCTTTTATTCCTGATTAATCTTTGGCAAATTTATTATACAGTAATTCCCATTTAATAAACTTTCTTTGCTTTAGCAATTTTGAATTCCTGCAGTGTATGATTTAATTCCCAACATTTAAATTCTGTTTTTATTTTAAATCCTGCAATTTCTAATTTTGTAAGTGTGTTTTTACTTCAAGCATTGTGAGTTTTCAATTCAAGCATTGTGTGTTTCAATTCTGCAAGATTGATTTTATTCTGTACCGTTTGTGTGTAATTTTCAATTCTAGATTAGATTTCATTTCCAACATTTAAGACTTAGGAAACCCCCTAACAGATAGTCCCACCAAGCAATTATTAATTACACAAAAGAATCTTATTGCATACAACCTTGGACACTGCCCTGGTCAGAATGACATCAACAATTAAGTTGATTAAATGAGGAGTTAACAACGAGACTCATTGCACTTCACTCTAAAATGCCTCCTTTGTTGACTGCTCCCAAATGACAGTTCAACAACTTTATCTACACTCTCCCCATCTTTTGTTGCACATTTCTCCATATATGCAACAAAATCAACACTCAAGTTATTATTGGGATCAAACATTCCCTTAGTCATCCCCATTTCTTCGTCAAGTAATAGATGGTCTTCAACTCCTTTGTCGAATATGGGACCTTCGTGAGATCACCATATTATCTTTCAAAGTTTCTTCCGAAACAAGCTCCTCATCTTCATCTTCACTTTCACTTCACTTTCTTTTGAAACTCCCTCAAAAGTTCCATCATGTGCAACAACTTGCACTTCCTTCACCTCCACCTTCATGCCAATAAAAGACATGCTTCTGCTGTTCATTCCACTAGAATTTCCTCAATCAGCTTTAATATTCTCTTATTCTAGTGAACCTTCCTCCTTTTCATTCGTACAATGCATGGTGTGGTCTATGCTATCTTTCTTCTATCTTTTCCTTTACCGGATTGTCGAATAAATTCTTCCATGATGTCTAGGCTAGCTTCCACAATCACTAACCCCTTCAGCTCTTCAATTTCGGACATGGGTAGTGTAGAACCATCCTTCCTCTTCCTCTCTGCCTCAACTTCCTCAGCTTGTGTTTCCTCTCTACAATCCTCAACCCAGCCACTTGGGTTGCATGCCTCTTATTCATCACTTGCATACCTTTTTCATTCACTCACCGGCTTCTCTCGGGACCTCTCTATCAACAGTTTGTTCTCTACCCACCTATACAAGATGGAGAATTACTTTTTTCACCCTCCACTTACCATTAGTGGACTATGTACCTTCAGTTCTCTACCCACCTATGCATGATGGAGAACTCTCATGAATCCTTATTGTGTCATTGGTACTCCTCACAAACTCTCGACAAGACTCTTTCTCTGTGAGCCTCTCCGGGAATCAATTGCAACACTTTCTACCAAACACTCTTAGTTGGAAGATGTATTCACACTTTCTCAAAACACTTATAAGATACTCCTTTGATATCATATGATGCGAGTTAGGGTTAAGTGCTCCGATGATGGACAACCTTGTCCCTGCGTCCCTTGCTCAAAATACTCAAATGGACACACTTTCTTCATACACTCGAGAAGAAGACATACATTAAACAATTGAGGCTAGAAAACAAAGGCAACAACTTTATGCGTTTCTCTTGAGGAATTACAAAGTTTTAAAGCGCACACTTTCTCCTCTCTCTAGTAATGGTACAAGAAGAAGAGCAACACTACAACCTCTCAACGGGCCAGACTTAACTTTTTGGACTTGTGTGGACCCCAAGTACCTACACTTTCAAAGCAAGTCTTCTCTTACTCTAGCCTGCTTCTCCTCGAATCCCTACCCTAGCTTTTTGGGTGTGGAGTGACTATTAGAATCCCCTTTGTCTTGGAAAATTCTCAAAAGGAGCAATCAAATGTATTTGGGATGTATTGGGCTTGTGTAATTGTAATGGTCAAAATTGTCGGCTTTTCCAAATCGAAATTGTCATCTTTGTAGTCAAAATTGTCGGCTTTTGCATTCGCAACAAGTAGTTAACGCAAACTTTCCTTAATCAACGACTTCTCCATGGGACAAATAACTCTATCTCAATGGTTGAATCCGTCTTCTTTCAATCCCAAGGGCTTGTTGAAGGTCCATTGATCTACACGGATGCTTTTGGTTCACCTTCATATTGTTGATTGAACATGATTGCAAACAAATATGCAAGTAGATATTTTCGGTGATGCATGATTGTTTGTGGACTTGGATGCTCTTGCATCATATTGTCGTGAAGTAGCCCTTGGGCATGATTAAGATACCCATAAATCCACTTGGGTTCCAGATTTATCGTACCCACGAAACAAAGGATCAACGCTTTTGGCTTGACAAGCCACGAGACATTAGTCCAATTGCCTAGGGATACGTTGATCTTCGGTGGGGTTACCTTCATATTGCTGATTGGACTTTATTACAAGTGAACACACTAGTAGATATTTTTGGGTGATGCAATATTTATTGTGGACCTAGATGGACCGATATCATATTGCCATGAAATAACCCTTGGGCATGATTAAGATATCATAAATTCATCTAGTTTCCAAAATTCTTGGCCCTTGAAAATGAAAGATCAATGTCTTCTCCTTGACAAGCCATAGACGTTGGTCCATTTTGTCTAGGGAGAAATTGATCTTTGGTGGGTGTTGATATGCAAGTAAAGGTGTTTTATTTTTGTGATAGAAAGGAGTGCTTGGAAATTGTGTTCGAGTGGAACATTGGATGAACCAAAGTTTGTTGCTATAGATATTAATATTTTCCTTGTGGATGGTCGAGCAAATGTCTCCTCCTAGAGTTGGAGATTGAGGAGCTCTTCATTTTTAGAAGCGCCATTTATTATGAGATACAAAGATTGTCTTAATAGAGACATGAGCGTCTTCGTATCCACTTTCTTTCGGTGACTTGGACCTATGACGCCCGACCATTTTTCTTTGGGAGGTCGTCATCTTTTGATACCGAGCCTTGTAGAAAGCCCCTAAAACTCCTAGAATGATCACCTCTTTCACAACCATCACATAAGTTGGCGGTGTTAAGTGCCCTTTGGATACTACTACTTCACACACTAAGGTGGGTAGGTTAGTGAGGCGACACTCTTTGCACTTCAATACTACGGGTGTTCCCAACACACTTTCTCTAAGTGACATGAATCTACTCCTTAGTGTCATGGGTTTGCTCCTCGGCACCGTGGATCTAGTCCTTCCCAATTGCTTCCCATCATGGGGACAAACACACATTATAAGTTTTTTTGCTGCCATAGGAGTTTGTTTTCCTTGGATGTTGGGGGATTTGGAGTACTTGACTTCCTCCTAGGGTTACCTAGTTTTCCCCCTCAACACTAGACACTTACCAATGAGCATCAATTAGATCTTGCTTTGGCCCTTTTCTGATAATGAGATGATGACATGAATGATTCCCTCTGTCCCAAGTATGGTTAAATATGTTTAATGGGACAACCATCCAATCTTTCCATCTTGCATCAACCCATGCAGTGTTTCTTGCACCCCCCACATGGCTATTTGTATTGGTACCTTAAACACATTGGTTGGGGCTTTATTGCTTTGGGTTTACCCTTCGCTTTTTTAGTACTCTTGTTCTTTTTATTTAGCTAGTCTTTGATCCTAGGTCCTTTTACCCTAGCATTTTATATTGTAATTGGATGTATTCTCGAGTCCCATTGACCTACTTCTTCGTCATTTTGGACATTAATATAATTTCTTTCTTTCTTTTTAGGGTATTGAAATGGGAGATGAGGCCATCCGGCCTCATTGAGCGAGGAAAAAAATAGGGGGATTGATCAATTAGAAGTGGTAGTTAAGGACAAGATGTAAGTGATTTAGGGGTATGTGTTTGGGTGTGTCAAGAGTAGTGTTTTTAAAGCTGGTTTAATCGAACCGGAATTGGCGGTTTGATCGGTTCAATGTTTTGGGGCAGATCGGTTATAAACCGGACCAAAGTGGACCGGTTTGTCATCAACCGCCGATTTGGTACCAAATGGTCCAGCCGGTCCAACCGGTCCGGTTTTGGTCCGAACCGCCGAGTTAGAAAAAGCACTATAATTTGACACTAATTTTGCAAAAAACAAATTTTTAATTAAAAGTACACCTTTTAGCTGATCTAAACCCTAATTTATTGTCATTTTTCTATAAACACCTTTCTTACATGTTATATAGTATATACATGAGCAAACTTTGCATATTTTGTGTGTAATTGTTGGAATCATGGTTTCTAATCTTTCAAATATATTGTTTTCATTAAAAATGTAATTTTTGTGTTTTTTAGTAAACCAGTTCATAAAGTTTGAACCGGTCCGATCCAACCCTCGACCGGTTCCGAGTCCGGTTTTGATTTTTAAAACATTGGTCAAGTGTAGGGTATCACAACATGCTTTTCTTCAAACATGCTTTAACCGATCATCATTAATGCATGGAATTTTTCTTTTGAAGTAACTAATATATAGTTGGTCTCTTTTGTTCTCTCTTTAGATAGGCCAAATTTCCACTACCCTTTAGTCCAAAATATAGAAAAATAACAAGAAATCATATGATTATCTCAATCCCAAGATAACTTTCTCTTAGTAGGCAAGATTGAAAAAAACAAAAAGATAGGGATCTAGGCACCCTAAAAACCTACTCAACTAAGGTTTGATGTGAAAATATTTCTCTAGCTATTGTCACCATATTCTAGATTAGGATATTAATGTGCGAACAACATGTCCATCTTTGTGAAGTAGGTTATGTCGACTTGGGGAAGTGTGAAAATAAGCCAATAAATGAAAATAAATGAAGTGATGGATGTAAATATGATTTAAAATCAAAGTATGTACCTCAACATGCATGACTAATGAAGAAACAACTCTTTTGATGTAGAAGCAAACATCATTGGAAAATATGTCCTATTGTGTAAGATTGTAATGTCCCTTTTTTCGAACTAATCCATTTGAAGGCTTCTTGCCCATTCTACTTCCCGTGGGCAAGAAGTAGATGAACAAGGGAAGCCCTTGAGTTATATTTTAGTCTTTCTTTAATTAATAATTATATTTTTCTTTTGTATTTTCCCTATGAAGTAGGTTGGCTGGGTTGGAGAGCTTTAAGACAAGCTTAAAGATAAAATAAAGCTTCTTCTTGAGGTCGGTCTTGGGGAATTCTTCCCTTGGGACTTTCAAGGGTTCGCATAGGCTCATTTTGGGCATGTTATTGGCTATTATAATTTTATGTATTTGATTTTAGGGCTGGTTGCTTTATTCCATTCCAGCAAGGGGCGAAAAATCCTTTGGTGTGGCAAGGAAGAGGAAACCCTTCCTTGTTGAAGTTTGGAGAACAAAAAGTCTCCAATTTGGTGGTTCGAAGGCCTTCAAAGAAGACTATCTTGCTGATTAGGTAGTTAGGGCATTGAAGAAGAGGAGTTATCAAGGTTTCTTCATCAATTTGGCACCCTCTCCTAGGGTGGTGACTTGGGTGGAGGAGTATTTCAGTGCCTTCTAGGGCACATTTTGGTGTCTCAAGTTGATATTCAGATTTCTCCTAATTTATAAGGCTGATCTATCACTTCTTTGGTATTTATTGGGGTTTGGAGACCTCATTTTCAGCTAATTTTGTGGATTGTACTTTTGCTGATTATTTTAATAATTCCAGTTGTGTGTTGGCACTTATTTCTCCTTAATTTATGAAGTATATTGGCTGGAATAATTTCTACATGGTTGATTAAATTATTTGGGATCATTCTATATCATTTTTGGTTAGATTTTGCATGAGAATTGTTGCTCCTAAGTGTTGGTACAGTTTGCTGCCCTAGAGGATTATTTATTAATTTTCTAAGCTGGTTTTTGATACCCTAAAGGTGTGATTTCAGTTGGCTGCTAGGGTTTGATCACTGCTGTTCCAAAAATCTGAATTCTTGCATTTGGGTTTGTGGCAAAACCCTTATTTTCAGAATCAGCCCTAGAAAGGGACATTACAAAGAATGATGCAAATTGAGTCTCGTGTCAAGTCTGATTGTATAGTTGTAAATATGTACTTTGCTTTTGCTTGTATGTCACGTTAGAGTAGAAATGTGATGATAAAATGTGCATTTAATTGTGTCATTGAATATTTGTAGCTTGGTCAAAGTTTCCTTTTATACTAAAGTCCTTTTTGTATTTCCCAAAGTTTCGATAACCCTCAACATCATGCCCCTAGTTAGCATGTTGCCAACAAATATTTCTTGGGGTCATACCATTGAGGGAGAAATTTTGAAGGGTTGAGGGTCCCTGGTTTAAATGGTTGCAATATTATCTTAATGTGATCCTGTGAAAGAGGTTTATATTCAGCTGATTGTGCCAGAAGATGATTAGGATGAATTGATGATTATAGATAAACTCGAGAGACCGAACGCGTCTTTTATGGTTAATTTCGAGTGACAACACCATCCCCACGGGGCATGGTGATTTTGGTTCCACGTGAGAACCTCAAGAGCTTTAGGTTGTTCATAAAATTTGTAAGGAGACGATTTCATCTTCTAGCTTGGTTTATGAGTTCATCAAGTGTTTAAGGAGTGAAGATTTGTATTTTGTATTGCAATTGTGTTTTCAAGGCTGTTAAAAGATGATTGAAAAATGATGTCTTGTCCATATTGTGTTTGCCTTGGAGGCCCAAATATTTCCATTCCGTAATAAAATCATGGGCTGGCTCATAGTGTATTTGTTTGGCATCAATGAATCGACGTGGTGCCATTAGGTAGAAAAATCTTTCTAATATTATTGGTCGAATACATTTATGGTGTCATTGAATTTTTTACTAGAGCCATGTTTCAATTGACTATTTACTTGTGTCCTTTGAGACCATAGTTACGTAAGACTTCGAGACAGTGGTACGGGATTTTCAAAATTTGGGGATGGCAATGGGGCGGTAAATTAATAAAAATATATTAAATTTATATATATTACAAATATAACATGAATACGTCAATGAACTAAAACTTAAAATTGAAAGTTTGAAGATCGAAACCATTAATCCAATTATTCATCACATAAGCCAAGGCCCAAAATGCTATATTTAATATTCAATGTTTCATATTAAGTCATTGACATTATTATTAACATAGAAATTGTAACCAAGAATCGAGATACACCGATGCTTCATATTAGATAAAGATGCAATGATACATCGACAATATCAATATGACAATGAAAAACAAGTCTTGATTAATCAACATGACTGTGAAAGAAAAAAAGAAGATTTAAAAAAAAAAAAAAGCTCGCCACGAGGGACGTTGGGGCGCCTCTCAAACGTCCGGGGATGTCATGGCGTCCCCCGATTCATAAAGTACAGGGCGTCCCGGTGTCCCCCGAACTCGTGGATGTCCCCTTCTTTTTTTGCATTTTTCGGGATGTGGGGGATGTCTTGTCCTTGTCCCCAAGTCCCCGGGACGCCCTAGACATTTGGGACTGCTTGGGGATGAGGCGTGCTCGTCCGCGCGTAACACTGCTGCCTGCGAGACAATGTGGTGATTGCGTATTGGTTTTTCATGATCCTATTGTTAACGCGAAATATGGATAACACCTATCTCTTTAGATGTTTGGAAAATATCTGAAATGATTTAGTGGATCCCTCTTTCCATCAAAATTAATTGTAGTGGTGAGTGGTCCAATGTCTATTTCAGCAATGTAATGTGTTAATTTCTTACTTTGAATTGCTTGTATGACTTTGTTATTGATCGAGGGTCTCGTTATAACTTGCTCCATGCTATTTGTGGGAGGAGGTGGGGATAATTCTAGGAATGGGGCACCAAAATAGGGGACAAATTTGTTGTTTGTTTGCCATGAAAAGCATTCAATTTTGTAGTTGATTGATTTGTTGGTCAGTTCTATCTTGCGTTCACATCATGTGAGTTTACAATTGTTTTACGTCTTGAACGATGAACATTTATATGTCCGTTTGAATCATATTTTAATCCTAAATCTGGTTTTGATTGGCATTTTGATTGACATCGTGATTGGAATTTTGATTAGCATTCTAGTTGACATTCTGATTTGGAGGAGTTTGTAGAGGTTGAGATACTTGAAGCGCTTGTGATGTTTGTGATCGAGAGGTTGTGATGTTATTAATAATTGTTGAAGCATCTGTGACCTTCTTAATTTTTTTGACCACTGTCAAAATAGGAGAAACAATTTCCGACTTGGTAAAAATTTTCACCATTGGGAGTAGGAATATACACCGGGAATATTAAGGAGTGGTACTTTCATAAGCAATGTTGTAGATAGTAGCCATAGGCTCTGTCATTGTCATTTTTGTTGAGATAACTTCAACCATTGCATAAGGAGATTTTATTTCTTAAGCGTCTTTGTGGCATGCTCAAGATGATCTCGTGGGAATGCAATCATTTTGGTCGTGGGACATGCAGTTTGTGAGGTTCGGGGTGTTTAGTACCTTCAGCTATATTCACCACATTATAACATCAAAACTTTATTGGACGCTCAAGGACAATTTCAATGTATTCATATTTTTCATTACCTTTAATCTCGAGTTGCGTTTTACTAGATGCCCTAGTATAGACATTTGTTTGAGTGATATGGTCTCTATCCCTAGGTTAACTATTAGAACCAACAATATTTACGAGGACTTCTAGTGTAGAAGTTAGTGGAGCTTGAGTAAAGATGCTCCATTGTGGCTTTCAACATTGTTCTCTATTTTATGTTGACAAGATGAAAAATGTATGTTTGAAATGTAAGGTGGTTGTAATGGATCTTGTGAACTAACCAAAATGAGGGTTAACGATAGGTTCACCAAAATGTATTCATGTAGAAAGGGACCTATTTAGTAATTTGCTAAACTTATGGAGGGGCTACTTTGAGTGTAATGTCCCCTTCTCCAAGATAGTTCATTTGAAGACCTTGGGCCCATTCTCGCTTCTCGTGAGCTTGAAGGGAATGAGCAAGGGAAGTATTCAAAGTGTCATGATTTTTAGTTTCTTCGTAGCTTTGCATTACTTCTAAGCACTTTTATAATTATAGTTTATAAAAGTCAGGTTGGCTGGGAAAAAGGTGAAAAGCCATTTGAAAAATAAAAGAAAAAGGAACTCTTATGTCTCCAAGGAGGTCGGTCCTCTTTGGGAGGATTCTATTTGGTTTTGGTGCCACCTCTAGCTATTTAAAGGGGTTGCTTGGATGGAAAAAAGGTATGCTTGCTTTGGAATTTATTCTCTTGGAGTTGGAGCACGAAACTGCTTTCTCTCTCTTGCAATTGAGGATGGACCCTCTTTGCACTTGGTTTGAGGACAAAACCCCTCATTCCTTCATTGGTGGTCTCACACAAAGGTCACACTTGGTGATTACATTCAGATTTTCCTTGGAACACGCCATTTCCAACCCATTGTAAACCCTCTCCTAGGGTGGTGACTTGCATAGTGGAGGGTTTTGGTGTCATCTAGGGCACGACACTCCTTTCTTTGCTGATAATTGGATTGTTCCTAATTTATAAGGTTGATTTCATTTGTAGGATTGAACTTTCCGCCTTGGAATCATTATTTCCGGCCATTTTTATAAGTGGGTTTACCGCTGTCACAAAATTAATTATTATACTTTAGCTAAAAATTCATTTCTTGGTTTGTACTTGCTCTAAATAATTATTATTGTTCCCTACATGCTTTGGATGGTGTAAAAGTGGTGTTGGAAGTGAATAATTGCAATTTCTTACTTGCTGTCATAAGAATTCAGACTGTTGTAGCTTGCTGTTATAAATTTCAGTTTATTGTGATTTGGGTTGGTGCCATTTCTCCTTTTCTTTCAACTCAGCTCGGAAAGGGGCATTATAGTGGTATCAGAGCAAAGATCTTCCCATCTGCGCAGGGTCGAAAGCTAACATTTGAGGCAAATCTACAATGGACACATGAGTGAAAGGGAACTTAGGAGAGAGAACATGGATTGGCGACCTAAGTTCTTACCAAAGAAAGAAAAAGTCATTCTGGAGGTTGAAACATGACATTCAGTGGGTCACAACATTACGGCCAGCTATGAGGAGTATAGGGCTCTTCCAAATGAGATTCATGATGCCATTTCACTTGCAGATGCATGGGTAGATCAAGGCCCAAGCCTAGATCTCAAGCACCACAGAAGGATCTTCAACATGCTTTGAGGAAAGTGACACTCTCCACATTTGATGGTTCCAACAAGGGGGCAGCCGGTGCATAGATGAAGATGCTAGGGTTAAACCCTAGACCACAAGAATATGCCAAGGAGCCAAACCCAAAAGAGTTTCTCTTGAAAGAAGAAAAAGAACCAAGAAAGGTAACATATACATCAACACCTCGAGAGGTCAAGAAAGAAAACATGGGGCATGAACCGAAGAATGAAAAATCAGATCCGCAAGAAAGTTTTGAGGTGGAGTTCCAAGAAGACCATCTTGAGGGGCATGCACTTGAAAAAAGGCTTTTAGTGGTTACTAATATGGATTTTCAGCTTGTTAGAATTTTTAGAACAATAATCAATAAGAAACAAGTTGATGGTGTTCATGACTTTGGAAAGAACTATGAAGATGCTTTGTACATATGTCAACAAAGTATGGATGAAGTCAAGGTGGAAAGGGCTTCACTTGTTGAATGTGAAGAGTCTAAGAGGAAGGAGAATGCTGATCCTAACTCAGAAATTCTGAGTCACAAGGATGGAGGTGTTGAAGATATCTCAATTAGTCTTCATCCGACAAAGGAAGGTGAGCAAGTTGTGTACAGCTAAAGGTATGAAAGTGTTGTGGATTTGTTGCTTCCTACTAAGTCATTTCAAATGTGGGGTCATCATGGACAACTTAGTGGAAATGGTGATAGAGTGAAGAACACTTCGAGTGGCAAAGGGCACATAGATCCGTTCATACAAGTGAACATGAGAGTTTGGGATCCAGGTGATCTTTTGAGATACGAGAAGGGTAAGGTTTTGGAGGAGTTAAATGTCACTATTGAGTTCTCCATCTCTTGCACTTGGCATGTAAGAAGAATTGGGAAGAGTCATGTGAAGTTTTTTGTGTATTCTAACAACATGATGAAGGATGAGTCACTACAAAGGGGCTTCATCATTCCTTACACCATGGAGACACAACTTCTTTTCAATGCTTAGGGTGGTGTAATGTCCCATTTTCCAACTTGAGATAAGATAAGATAAGATAAATACATTAAATGTCCAACGAATGACCACAAAAGTAGGTCAATGGGACTACACCCATACAAAGAGAAAAATAGAGTCCACCAAAGGACCAAAAGGTCCTCGAGAACAACTAGAAAAGAGAAGAAGGAAAAGAAGAATGGGCAAAAAGAGAGGCCCGGAAAAAGCCTGTAGAAGTCAGTAGAACCGAACATGCAGAGGAAGAAAAGGAAGAGGAGGCAAAAGAGGAGACCCCCTCATCTAACATCAAGGCCGACTGAAAGAAGCTAGTAATGTGCTGAAGCTCGGTATCTGAGGTTGTGGAAGATCTGGAGTGTTGATGCCCGGAGGAGGGATGAATTCTCGTGCTCGTCGGTGGATCTCAAAGGCCATCTATGAGAAGAGGGCCTCGACCTTATATGTGTCTGGACGTCCTGGTTTGTGAAATAGTGCCCGGTTCGGACTAATCTTGTCTGGGAATCAGGATTGGTATCACCCTGCCGCTTAGTGCCTCCCGGGGAGAGCACTGTAAAAAAGGAAGTGATTTGTCGAGTAGTCGTTTGTCTAGAAGGAGGCTGAAGGGTCTCTTCCCGAAGCCTAAGAGCCTCCTGTAGATAGAGAGCAAGGCACCTCTGATCATAGTATCTGAAGAAGTCTGTGAATGTCGGATGCTCTCTGAATAGCAAAGTGAAATCTCCCTTTAATCTTGTAGTAGATGGGGCACCGAAAGATGAAGTGCTCTTCCGTTTCAATCTCCTAGAGGGAATAGAGCTTGCAAATCCACTCGAAACGGTCAATTTGATGATCACATTCAACCCGGAGCCTATGAGAGCCAACCTTGAACTGACCCAGGAAATGCGAAGGGTGTGCATCCAATGTCGGGAAATATATTGGGCCGAGAAATAAGACCATTATTGACCTCAAGAAAATGCGCAAAGCATAGAAGGCCATCTTTGGACGTAACCCACCCCAGGGGGTTAGTCCAGGTGCACTGAATGAATTGCTTATAGATATCATCTCTGATGATTTTGTTCAAATCTGCTTGCCGGAAGGAGATGGGCGGGAGCGTCCAAGGAATAATTGTATGGTGGGAGGTGATCCATCTGAATCCCAATAGACTCAAGTAGTTGTGAGACTTTGACATACCAACAACGAGATCAACTAGAATGATCGTCCAAGCAATGGCCTCAGAGGAGCAATAAGCAAGGTAGGGATACTTGTCCCTTCCCGTAGAAGAATCAACAAGTCTCCGAATGCGATGCAAGAGGGAAACAAGGCCAAAAATTGCTTCCAACCTAAAGGGACGAGCCCCAAACTCTGTCAGGATGATATTGTGGGGAACCGTCTCCTTGCATCTGATGATATGTCTGAGAAGAAGGATCTGAACTCTCTCCACTGCAGCCCAATCAGACTCAAGTAAGGAGGGCCCCAAACCTCAGAGCCATAAAGAACCGTGGGCTTGACAAGAGTTTGAGAGGGACATCTTGGATAGGATGTCCTAGAAGTGATGGCGGAAGCACTGTCTCTCCAAGATCGCCAAGGAGCCATAGCCCTTATTAACCCGAGGCTGAGTGTTGGTCGTAAACTGAAGCGAGGTCCAGAAAATAGTACTCCCAAGTAAGTGTAAGAGCTGGTGATCTCAAGCTCATCCCCCTTGTAGAAGAAATGAAAATCAGATGTCTTCAGGCCATTGAAGATCATAACTTTGGTCTTACCCAGGTTAATTGTCAGCTGCTGTGGTCACAAAAGAGGGCTAAAGCATCCAACTATCTCTGTAAACCCTCCGTAGAGGAGGCAAGAAGGACCACATCGTCCGCAAAAAGAGAATATAGATCAGAACCTGGTGGAGAAGACAACCGTCCCCCTCTGGATGTGATCCCTGAGAAACTCCTCCAACTCATCAATATAAATATTGAACAAGGTAGGAGACAAAGGGCAACCCTACTTGACCCCAATGGTACTCCTGATGAAGTTAGAGAACCCAGTAGCAGTACGAAGATGGCCCAGAACCTCCTCATATAGGCGCATGATGGCAGCTAAAAGAGTCTCGGAAATGCCAATCTCTTTGAGCCTTTGGAAGAGAGCTTCCGCGGAACAAAGTCAAAGGCTTTCCGAAAGTCAACAAAGCAACAAAAACCTTGGAAGAATGGTGGCGTGCTTCCTCGATGATGGCCCGAAGAGTGAGGATGTGGTCAATGGTCTAGTAGGTTGGTCGAACCCCGCCTTGTCCCCTAGCACAAAGTGCGGTCGAAACTCACGAAAGCCGCATGTGAAGCATTGTAGCATATAGCTTGGTGAATGTGTGACCCACCAAGATCATTCTGTAGTTGTTGGGATCAGAGGTAGGACCCGATTTGTGGATGGGGTGAATAATGTGGTGGGACCAAGACCTCGGAAAACCTGTACAAACCACTTGGTTGAAGAGATCCACTAAATAGTTGTTCAGGATGCCAAGTCCTTGCTTGAAGAGTTTCCTGGAAGCCCTCCTCATCCATTTGCTTTTGCTACTATTCATGGCTGAAATGGCATTTTTAACATTCGTGTGGGTGAAAATGTGACAAGCAGAAGGTGGGGACACAACCCGGATTTGGGGCTGGCCAGGGACGTCGTAAAGAGTGGAGGTATGAGCATACATGGAGCTGGGATCAAGTCTGCGGAAGAGGGGAATGTCTGGGGGAGAATGGTATGCCAAAAACGCTTAGGAGAGTGTAAAAGGACTCACGGAGCTCCCATCTCCGTCGTGAGATGAAAATGTGTTTCTTGTGGCGAAGGAGGTGGCGATAAGTGGACTTGAGAGAGGGAAAGGATGGGAGAGCATGAACATAAAAAAGCGAAGCTGTTGGTGAAGGGCTTTACAATCCTCATCATACCATTGGTTCATGGGGCAAGTTTTTTTGTTAGGAAGGGTGAGGGTGATATGGGGGTAGGAATTCGAGGCAGCCTCATGGATAATGGAAGAGAGGAGGTTGTACTTCATGTTTATGGAGAGTGAGGTGAACTGAGGCTCAGGGGGGAGAAGTTGACGAAGGTGGGAGGAAAAGGTTTCAGGTCACCCTCATCAAACTTCAGAATAGTGCGTGGAGGACAGCAATGGAAGGGAGGCAGGACCTGGGGGGATCAACCTGTAGAGAGAAGGAAAGGGTCGCATGATCAAGCAAGAGGGATGGGGAGACGGACAAGTGGTGGATGTAAGGAACCAGGTTAGGGGTAGTTAAGATGTAATCCACCACGCTAGCCCCTCCACAGTGAGGTGTACAAGTGAAGAACCTGGAGTCGAGGAAAACACGAAATACCATTCAGAATCAGCAGCTCATGAGACTCTCCCATCTGTAAGAGATGTCGGCCATAGGACATCAAAGGTCCCACAGAGTCCTCTGACTCTCTCTGAAGACCAATAGAGTCGGGATCCACCTCAAAAGCACAAAGCACATCACCAATCCTGTCGTGCAAAGGGACTGGAGGTTTTGGTCCGCGCATTGAAGTCCCCCAAAATGAAAACCTCTCCAACCACTGAAAACTAAGAAATACTTATATAGAGGTCAAAGAAAGGGTCCTCGTCTGGGCCATTATGAATGGCATAAGGAGAGGAAGTTGGGGAAAATAGCAAACCACTATAAAAAGTCTCGAGGTGGGGTGAAGTCTGTCTGATCTTGACCCAAAGGAAGCGGGAAAACTCATCCGCAAAGCGACCACTGAAATTATGTTTTGGAAAATGTCTCGAGAAAAAAGAAACCCCGCCTCGATCCCTAACACCACCAGAACTCCTAGTCTCTTGCCTGCAAACAGAAAGCCAATGATACCCCCTAATCTCCAGGAGAGGATGAACATGGCTCTCATGAGTCTCTGTGACAAAAAGGAGGTCTAAAAAACCCAGAGCGTCATATAGTACACTGGAGAAGACTAGAATAATCCGTTACCATTCCAAAGCACATGATGGAAATGCCCCTATTTTGTTGCTTCTCCTAGCTAAACCGCCATTTAGGGCCGGACTTGGGAGCCCAACCGAGAGGGAAAGAGTCCTGGATAACAGGTCTGAGATTACGAATTACAGCCCACTTGCCTGCTTTCCTAGCTGCCATCACCGCTTCACGAGATTGTTTGAGTTCGGCAACTTGGGCTCTGGTGAGGTCTTCATCAAGGAAGACCTTATTGGGAAGGGAGAATAGCTTACGCTTGGCTCTGAGCGCCTAAGCCTATCTTCCGCTGATTTGAAATGAGGAAAAGCGTTGAGTCTAGCCCAAGCCATGCCTTGTCAAGTTGCACATCTGGAAGCTCCAATTTTTCAGTGAGAAAGTTAGACCCAATGGCCATCGGGTCCGAAGAAGGGGGAGGTGTGGGCAGCCCTCTCACCTTGAGGTTGAGTTCCCTAGCCCGCCTGGTTCGTTCCTCTACCAACTTTTCCTGCACCACTTCTTCTATTCTTGAGGAGGAGGAATCTGTGCCCTTTCCCTTCACCACTTGGGCCCAAGAGTCTGTTTGTTGTTTGAGATTTTCATGTTGGGTTTTGAACTCTTCCTGTTTGTGTTTTAGGTCCAAAATCTCAGCTTGCAGTTGGTCGTTGACGATGTTGGGAGTGGAGTGTGATGTGGTATCTACTAGCGATCTCCGTAGAGAGATATTATCTGCTTCCACCTTCTCCATCTCGCAAAGTAAGCTCAAAGACCTCCGTTTTGAGAGACCTGGAGGATTCAATGATTTCTAGCCTGTGTAATAGTTCCTCAATTATGCTTGGGTAGTCCTCCCTCGTGTTGTCCTTGTTCTTCTCTCTCGCAATATAACTCCGCCTGCACAATTGAATTGATGGAGACATTGTTGGTGGATGGACTTGCTGAAGTGGAGTTAAAGAGAGGGGAAAGCTAGAGGAGTCCCCTAGATGACCAAGTTGTTTGAGTGTTGGTGTGGGCATAAAGTCAAACATTTCGCCAAGCCCGAGTTGGGAGTTGTGGGTAGACGGGACCAGGAGGTTAAATCGGCAAAACAAGGGTCCGAGAATGGTGCAAGAGACCAAAGAACAAAACGTCAACATTGACCCAATGTTGGCTAGATTTTCTGCATAGCACAAAACCTAGGCAGTCATGAGATAAATCTCCCTCATTTAACCGGTGAGGCTCCCGTGTCAGATTTGTCAATAAAAATGTGTTATTATCTATCGGGGTTTTACTTTAACCACTTAGTTCATGAACCATAACTAAGAAGTTCAGAGCAAATAAGCAAATCTGTTCAAGAAAGAAAGTATTTTATAGAAGAAGGAAGTAAGTGAAATACATGGAAGAAATGGGGAAGATGTGCATCCCAATTAGTAGATAGCAGAGCTAATCGCATGCACATAGAAGAAACTTAATAGATATGAACATAGAATTATAAAACAAAGGTAGCTCGGATCCAGATCTAAAATAACACAAAGTTTACTTAAAAGATCTAAGATGTAAAAGCAAGAAACACAAGACACCGTGACACAAAGTTCTCCTAAACCGCTCCTTTATATCCCTTTGCTCCAAGTTGCTCTGGGGTTCAAAGACAAAGTCTAGAACACAAGATGCTGCTTACATAAATTCGATTGATTAACCCGAAGGTTCTTCCTCTACTTATAGAATGTAGAGGGGCAATTACAAGTAGGAAGCTTTGAGTTGAACCGACACATGTGGAAGTCGGAAAAGAAACAACCGACAATCTCCTCCGAAAATTCCTCTTTGCATGACATGTATGATTTAGAATCGAAAATAGAATCTTCTACTTTACACGTGCCACCTATCTCCAAGTAGTTGACTTCAAGTAATGGCTTTTAAACCAATTACTTAAGTTGTATAATTTAATTGATCGCTCAATTATTTTGTCGAAGGAAAGAAGAAGGAAGAGGAAAGCTGACTTTGTCGGAGGAAAGAAGAAGGAAGAGGAGAGCTGACTTTGTCCTTTTTCATGTCTGCACGCATGCGGAGATCCGGAAACAAGATGGAATTGCAAGAAGTTGGAATTGGAAGGAAGCTGGAATTTTGCCTTCGCATTGTCTTCTTTTTTATCCTTGAAGCTTTTGTAGTTCTTTTGTTGTACATGCATCGCTGATGTTTGCCGTAGATAACTCATCATCCTTATTTTTAATTGCATATGAGCAATTAAAAATTCTAGAAAGCACTCCGGATGAATGAAAATTCAATGAAGGCTTCAACTGGAAGATGAGAGCACATGCACAGGATCTTGGAAGGAATTTTCCACGCACTGACTTCTTCACGGGCTGCATTTGAAACAAGAGGATGAAGCCTTTGTGCCGGAAGCTTTTGCAACTATGAGATCTGGATCTGGATCTACATATGGATTTGCATCCGCATCTGGATATGGATCTGCACCTGCATAACAAATTCTGGCAACTGGGTTGTGGATGGAAAAGCTGCAGCTCGAATAATTCCACTGCTTTTAATTTGCACGCATGAGTGAAGTCTTTCCTGCTCTGGATCTGTCTATCAATTCAGCAAGAGGTTTCGAGCCTAGATCCGTGTCTCCAATATCTACAAATTTAGAAGTGATGCATGACTCCGTTGTGCTTTCTTTTTCATCTTTCTTCGCCATAGCTTTGTCTTTGTTTGAATAATTCTTTTTCTTCTTATTTAACTGGAATTCTTCAAAACTGGTGCAGATCTGGACAATTCTTCAGATTCAGAGGATATATGCAATGTATTGGACATTGATAAAAGCTCCTTTTCCTTTGTAAAGCACCTGTAATGAATTCCTGCAATTTATTTAGACAAAAATGGCCACTGGAGCATGAATAGTGAATTTTAATTGTAAAAATCTGCACTTTTCAAGCCTGCTGCCCCAAAATTGGTGTTTAATTTGCACATAAAGAGAGCATGAATCCTTTCAACAACACCTGAGCACCTGTAACACCTATGCAAACAATTATGCAGACAAAGATCAACCTCCTTCAAAGCATGCGCCAAATCCGGAAGCTTTTAGCCTTGTTGTCACCTTGCCTGAGCAAAACCTTTCTTCAAATGCCTTGTTTCCACCTTGTTTGAGCAAAATCCTTCTTCAAATGAGGCACACTTTTCCTCTTGGCTGCAATTCTTTACCGTGAATTAAATAATTCACCTATATGGCTGCCCATGCTTATATAACCCTCAATTCTATAATAAATAATTGCCTTAACAATTAAAGGTAATTAATTAATTAAAAAGCATGCTCTTCTCTTTTAAATAAAGCATGTTTAAGGATAGCCATCCAATAAATTAAATTAATTCAATTTAATCATCCACACTTCACTTCACTTAAGCTTCACAGTGTGCTTTGACCATAGCCACTGAAAATATGAATTAATATAATCATTTAATACTTTAAAAAGTATTAATTCTTTCTCAAAAGGGGCTGCATTAAATAAATTAAATTTATTTAATTTTGGAATTCTATTTTCAATTGATTTATTCCCCTTTGCTTTTGTTGACTTTTCCACAAGCCTGGGTGCAAAATTGGGTGAATAAATATTAACAAATATTTATTTAATGGATTATTATTCATCCAAGGTGGGTCGCACTTTTTTGCATAATAGAATTCTATTTTAAAGAATTTTTGACAATGGGATTTTTACCCTACAAGGCAGCCCCGGAAATCCCATGATCCACTTAAGTGATTTGACTTTGATAATGGGATTATTTGCCTGCAAGCAGTGCAATAAAATCCCGTGATTTCACTTAAGTCACTTTTCTTTTATTTCATCATGGGAATTTTTACCCTGCAAGGCAGGTAATAAATTCCCGCCTTGCCTGCAGCATCTAACTTTCCCACTGCAGCTTAAGTGAATTTTATAACACGGGAAAAAGTACCCTGCTAGGCAGGTATAAAATTCCCATCATGCCTGCGGCTTCTATTTTTCCCATTGCAGCTTAAATCCTTTGTTTTCCAAAAATGCGCCCATCCCCGCAGGGGCTTTTCCGTGCATGACTTCGCTTTTCCCAGTGAACTAGACCTCCGATGGTGACTTCCTCCGGGCACAACGTGCGTATATGTTCTCCAGCTGCTCCAGGCCAAAAATCGGGCTTACCTCGGCAAAGGAATTGTTTTAGAGAAATTTCACAGAAAACGAAATGGGACAACACAAAAACACTAAAATTGCCAAAAGTCACAAATAAAGCCCAAAACTTATTCCAAGTTAAAACCCTTATGGTACATAAGAGTAATGACATATTCGATCATAACAGCGTTAAAACGGAGCGCAAATAGCCTCATACGGGGCTCAAAATAATTAAATACAAATTTCCCTTGCAGACAAATCCCGAATACGTAATATATCAATTTTGGGCATCTAGGTATTTGGCGAAAAAGGCTAATATGGCTCTTTGGGAATATTTTGACGCAATACAAGAACTTTCAGGCAATAAAAACACAAAACGACCCATTATTTTAAAAGTACAATTTTTTTGGATAGGGTAGTCGCAGATTTCAGGATGAAATTTAGGTGACACCACCCAAAGAAGAGGATTAGGAGTCATGGCCCCAAATTTCACCATATTTACACAGCTTGTCCAAGGTGAGAATATAAAAGGTCTATGCAACGAAAATGACCACAGTGTTTGCGATTAAACCGACATTTATGAGTCAAGGGAAATACAATCGTGACCTAGGGTAGTCGTGAATAGTTGTGAGGGAAAAGACAAGGGCACAAAAGTCATTGCTCACAGTCGTGAGAGCACCAAAGCAGAGTGAGATCCCTAGCATTCGAAAACCCACATTCGTGAGCTCACCAACAATTGAGAGGGTACTAGCAGAGAAGAAACAAAGGGAAAATGCACACACACGACGAGATTCGACGATGAGAAAGCATACACGACAAGTTGTAGTTTATTGTAGAAAATTTCGCTCCTAAGAAACCTCGTAGTTTATTGAGAGCCCGATTTCGCTTCCGACGGCCCGATTTTGGACTTCTTGCCATTCCCTTTTCCATGGCAATGAAGTGGAATGAGTTGGGAAAGGAATTGAACTTCCATTGCATTTTTCTTTTCTAATTTTTAATATTTCTTTTTAGTGTTTTCCTCTTTTATACAAGTCGGATGGCTTGGAGTTAATTAAAGGGCCAATAAAAGATTAAAACAAGCCTAAGGAGGTTGGTCATGCATGTTTTTGGTTTGGCGTCAAATTTGGGCTATAAAAGAAGATTAAGGACTTCATTTGCCCCCATCTACTTTTGACGAATTTACTCTAAAGTGATCTTTGGGCTGTGCACTCTAAGTTGTCTCCAAGTGTGTGGCTCTTTCCAAGAAGGACGAAAACCCTTCTTGTGGCTGGTTGGAGGTCGGAAACCCTTCATACCTTGAATGAATTGAAGTCATATTGCAGATTTGGGCATTCAAGTAGAAAATAATTCATTTTCAATTTTTGCATGCATTGACAAACCTTTCTCGAGTTGGAGCAACTTGCACTAGTGTGTCATTTGGTTCCTTCTAGGGTACATATCTGCTATTTTCTTTCATAATCAGATTTGCTATAATTTATAAAGCCGAAATTAATAATTCTTTGTGGAGTTTGGGGTTTGAAAACCCTCATTTTGTAATTTTCTTGGAGCTGTACTTCTACCGATTGTAATTATTTTTTTAGCAATGTTTTCTATCAAATTTCACATTCAAGGATAACTCCTAAAATTCTTATATATATTTTTGGTTGGGTTATTTGTAGTTTCAAGGGTTTTCATTCTTTTCCGGACTGCTGTTATACAAATGTGATTGCTGTTCTAAACTGGTTTTATTTTTAGTTTGCTGGTCTGAAAATCAAAATTAATATTATTGGGGTTTGTTAATTCATTGTTCTTCCGTTGAAGACCTAGAAAGGGACATTACAATGGTATCAGAGCACCGATCTTCCCGCCTAGGGTTTTCATGGAAGAGGCAACAAGGGTTTCCTATACTATCAAAGAAGAAGGAAAGCGGATCAGCCAAGAGAAGAAATTAACATGGCCAATCAAGATCCTCAAGAAACCAAGTTCGATAAGTTGATTGCAGGTCAGGAGAGATTGGCGGACAATGGACTTCCTTTCCCTATCTCTTCAAAGGATGATGATAGCTCATAATGGGAGCTAATAATGCATGACGACCTATGGGATCAGCCCACGGATCAGCCACAAGGCCTACTTTTCTTCCAAGGGAAGAAGCTATTCCGGATATTGGAGCAAGGCCCTCTACGGGAAAAACATTGCCACAAGCTATGAAGAGTATATGGCTCTTCCAAGAGAGATTGAAGCTATTTCACTTGCCAAATTCATTGGAGTAAATAGAGGAAGGTCTAGGCCTGAGCCAAGACAACATATGCCGCAAAAGGAGGTGCAGAATGTGTTGGGAAAGATGACCTTCTCCACCTTTGATGCCTCAACCAATTGGAACAACTAGAGTTTGATTGGAGGAAGCTTGATACATACTTGACCATGGTTTAGTGACACAAGGGCACAATGAGATCCATTCCTATGATGAGTTTTGTCGAAGGCTCATTGATCGGTTTGATAGAGTTGATCCGGAAGTTCACTTTCGTGAGCTTGCTCATTTGAGACAACAAGGCATGGTGGATGAATATGTGACAGAATTTCAGAGGCTTTCCGTTATGATCATGGATGTTTCAGAGAGGAGGCTTGTAGTGCTTTTCATTGAGGGTTTGATCGAGCCACTCAAAGGCTTGGTTAGAGCCTTTGATCCTTTGTCTCTTCAAGAGGCAATCAAAAAGGCTTTGGATCTTGAAGGAGCTGCTATAAGAACAACAATGAACATCAGTCATCTCAAGGGTAATTCATGTGGAGGAAAACGATTAGATCTTTGGGACAACCTAGACCCTCCTTGGAATAGCCAAGGAAGTTCCTACAAGGAATGCCAAATACTCACAAGGAGCTTCCCAAAACCAGCAAAGAAGGAGAATCTAGAAACGAGCTACGAAAGAAGAATTTGTGCTTCTCATGCAAGGATCAATGGACTATCGGGCATGTTGTTTGGGTAAAGGTAAAGTGCATTATATTGAAGTATTTTCCGATTGTGTGATGATGATGAAGCAAAGCATGATAGTGTTCCAGAAGAGGATCCAAAGAAATTAGATGGCACTCTTGCTACAATGTCTGGAGCACCTAGATATCACCCATTCCAGGTAAAGGGTGATCTTCAAGGACATAAGGTCACCGTCTTAATTGATAGTGGAGCCACGCATAATTTTGTGGATGAGAGCTTGGTAAAGAAATTGAAGTTGAAGGCTGAAAATTTCAAGGGTTTCAATGTCACGGTGGCGGATGGCTTCATACTTCCATGCACTAGAAGAATACCTCAGCTCACACTCACCTTAGAAGGACATATGGTAAGAGATGATTTCTATGTTATTAATATTGGTGAATCTGATTTGGTGTTGGGAGTTAATGGTTGCATTCGTTAGGTGAATTCTCTCAAAACTACCAAAATATGGAGCTGAAATTTAAGGTAGAAGGCAAGGAGGTGGTGTTGCATGGTATGAAAGGTGGGACTCCTCAAGTTGTGACTGCTAAGAGCATGGAAAGGACTTTCAAAAAGGGGCAGGTTGCTTGGGCTGCTCATTGCTTGGTAAGGTCTAATTCTTCTATTTCCATTCAACAATCTTTTCATGATGATATTCAGCCCATACTTGACAAGCATGCCAAAGTTTTCAATGAATTACCTCATGGGCTGCCACCGGATAGAGGATTCCAACATGTTATTGAGTTAGAACTGGGTACCAAACCGGTAATAACCACTCCTTACCGTCACCCAAGGATCTACAAGGAAGAAATTGAAAGAACCATCAAGGAATTGTTAGAAATGGGGCTGATTAGGCCTAGTTCCAGCCCCTATGCTTCTTCCGTAGTGCTGGTTAAGAAGAAGGATGACACTCTAAGATGTGTGTGGACTACCGGATACTAAATAAGAAGACAATCAAGAACAAGTATCCAATACCAAGGATTGATGAGCTAATGGATGAACTACATGGAGCGGTCTACTTCTCCAAAATTGATTTAAGATCCAGTATACCATCAAATAAGAGTAAGAGAGGAAGATGTACACAAAACCGCATTTAGGTGTCACTTTGGGCATTTTGAGTTCCTTGTCATGCCATTCGGGTTAACCAATGCCCCGACCACCTTCCAATCATGCATGAATCATATTTTTGGTAAGCATTTGAGGAAATTTGTGTTGGTTTTCTTTGATGATATTTTGGTTTATAGTAAAACATGGGAGGAGCACCTCCAACACTTGGATAAGGTGCTGGAAATTTTGGAACAGCAGTCACTTTATGCAAAGAAATCCAAATGTGAGTTTGGTATGGATGAAATCTTGTACTTGGGGCATGTTATCAATGCACGTGGGGTTCATGTGGATCAACACAAGATCCAAGCCATCATGGATTGGCCAACTCCAACCAGCATTACACATTTGAGAGGATTCTTGGGTTTATGTTCTTATTATCAAGATTTGTGAAGGGATTCTCCCAACTTGCAGCCCCATTGACTTCTCTAACAAAGAAAGGAGCTTTCAGCTGGTCAAAAACAACCCACATAGCTTTTGAAGAATTAAAAAGGTGATGTGTTCTTGTCCAGTTCTCGCTGTTCCAAATTTTTCTATACCATTTGTACTTGAATGTGATGCTTCCGGTGAGGGTATAGGAGCTGTTTTGATGCAAAACAAGCACCCCATTGCATATGAGAGTTGGAAATTGAAGGATCATGAGAAAACGTTGTCTTATAAGGTCAAAAAGAGAAAAGGTGAACTTGAACTATGACAAAGAAATGTTAGCCATCATGCATGCATTGATCAAGTTCTGACAATACTTGATTTGTGGAAGGTTTGTGGTCAAAACCGACCACAATAGCTTGAGGTTCTTTCTCCATCAAAAAGAATTGAATGATCGGCAACAAAAATGGGTGAGTAGGCTCCAAGCATTTGATTTTGATATTGAGTATGTTAAGGGAAAGCACAATGTGGTAGTGGATGCTTTATCAAGGATGCCACCTCCTACTTCATTAGGGGATGTGGAACTTCATGATGAGGAGAATGAAGGAAACATGACAACAAATCCATTGAGTTTGCAATTGCTTGGGGACAAACAATTTTGGGAAGGGAGGACTGTAATGTCCCCTTTTCCAACTTGAGAGCCTGATTTTGGACTTCTTGCCATTCCCTTTTCCATGGCAACGAAGTGGAATGAGTTGGGAAAGGAATTGAACTTCCATTGCATATTTCTTTTCTAATTTTTAATATTTCTTTTTAGTGTTTTCTTTTTATACAAGTCGGCTGGCTTGGAGTTAATTAAAGGGCCAATAAAAGATTAAAACAAGCCTAAGGAGGTCGGTCATGCATGTTTTGGCTTTGGCGCCAAGTTTGGGCTATAAAAGAAGATTAAGGACTTCATTTGCCCCCATCTACTTTTGGCGAATTTACTCTAAAGTGATCTTTGGGTTGTGAGCTCTTAGTTCTCTCCACTCTTGGGCGAAAATCCAAGTGTGTGGCTCTTTCCAAGAAGGACGAAAACCCTTCTTGTGGCTGGTTGGGACGGAAACCCTTCATACCTTGATTGAATTGAAGTCATATTGCAGATTTGGGCATTAAAGGAGAAAAGAAGTCATTTTCAGATTTTTGCATGCATTGACAAGCCTCTCCTAGTTGGAGTGACTTGCACTAGTGTGTCATTTGGTGCCTTCTAGGGCACATATCTACTATTTTCTTTCATAATCAGATTTGTTATAATTTATAAAGCTGGAATCAATAATTCTTTGTGGAGTTTGGGGTTTGAAAACCCTCATTTCATAATTTTCTTGGAGCGTACTTCTGCTGATTGTAATTAATTTTCCAGCAGTGTTTTCTATCAAATTTCATATTGGAAAGTGGCTTGGATAACTCCTAAAATACTTATATATATTTTGGTTGAGTTATTTGAGGAGTTTCAAGTGTTTTTCATTCATTTCTGGATTGCTGTTATAAAAATCTGATCACTGTTCTGAACTGGTTTTAATTTTCAGTTTGCTGGTCTAAAAATCAGAATTAATATTATTGGGGTTTGTGCTAATTCCTTGTTCTTCCGTTGAAGTCCCAAAAAGGGACATTACATGGACACAAGGTAAATCCCACATTTTCATTTTTAGAACAACAGTTATATCATAGAGGTTTTCAGCTCCTAATCCATGCACATGCTCTTAGAAGAAGTCTTCCAATAAAAGTGGATGTTGAGTTCATGAATTTTATATTTGGAAGTGAGCAAGATGGATGTTATCTTGCTGCCCCGAGCATTGTAACCCAACTGGAAATTGGTGGTATGATTGTAAGTAGTAGAAGTCATGTTTTATGGGTTTTAAGACACACTGTCATAAAAATTGTACTGCTGTTATCAACATTTTCAGTTTGCCCAACACTTTGTTTGCTGCCACACAAATGGGGACAGTCATGAAATGGAATAATTTTCAGTCGTTGGGAGAATTTTCAATCAATAATGGGATGTTTCCAGCCCCCATAACATTGTCATTGCGGAATTTCATGAACGGTTTTCAGTGGGACAACTGTTGTACCATCCTTTCACCTACTGCACGCAACATTTCCAGCCCCCTTCTCACTTTGTTGACAGCTATAGAAGAGTTTCCAGCCACTATCACTCTGATTTTGATTGAGTTTTCGGACATCCATAACTTGAGGGAGGTTATGAGATGGTTGCAAGCAATGAGAGAGAGTTGGCCATCATGTCTATAAGGCATGATGAAGTGATAATGGGAACCCTTGTTTTCTTAATGAGTTTGTTCCATTTGCAGGTACAAGTATAAAAAAAGAAGAGCAACTGAGTTTGTTTCCCACCCAAGCAAATGGTGGAGCATATGGGATTGCAGTTGAAGATGGAGATGACACAATGAAGGTTGACAAGTTCATGATTACAAAAGATCTCATTTTGCATGGAAATAGAGTCTTTCCAATGCTTGGATCGGAAAAGGAACAAAAACATTTGATTGAATGTACAGCCCAACCAAGGACAACAATAAGAAGGCAACCTAAAACTCCTTAGGGTGGCCTCAAACGACAATTTTTGGACAGCCAAGAAGATTGCTACAACAAGGTAACTCTCTCAAGTGGTCTACTTTGGGTCAGCTTTGCATAATGTTTCTGAGTTTGCCATTGAGTGAAGAATGCCATCAAGAGTTGGAGAATGGTTTGATATACATCCCTCCTAATGAAGAAACCAAAAGCACCAAAGGAAGATCCCAAGGGGCAACCCACTTGAATATCAGAGTAGTGCAGCAAAAGCATGGTGAAAGGGCTCCTAACTTGAATCGTCATGCAAAGGGTCTCCAACAAGGCATGGAGGAAACATGGGATGATGTATTACTACCTCCAAATGCTAGAGAAAGTGTTTTCATGACAGCCATGAGCCAAATTGCCACCATTAACACTGCTGTCATCATCACTAACAGCCACCATATTATTTCAGTCACACTCATATTTGTGAATATGGGATGTCCTTCCACCATAGTTGACAAGGTTGGAACGAAGAATGAAGATGCCACTTTGGAATATGTTTTAGCTTGTCAAGTTGTTGATTATTCATCAATTCCTTGCTCTAGGGCTGAAGTTACAACAGCTTGGAAGGTTTTTAGTACAATTGAGTATATGAAGAATAAATTTGTTGATGTTGTTTTTGAAGGAGAAAATGAAGATGGCAGGTTTAAGGTAATAGCTGATCCCTGCTTCAAGGAAGTTTTTAAACTTCACGGGCTGCTAAAGAACATCATTAGGGAGAAGGACAACAGATATATGAGCTTGTTTTGGCAAGAGCTCTTTCATTTGACAGGTACAAGATCCAAATTATTGGAGCATCCAAGCTTGCAATTGCTTGAGGAAAACAATTTTGGGAGGGGAGGACTGTAATGTCCCCTTCCCAGTTAGTTTGTTTGAAGACCTTGGGCCCATTCCGCTTCTGTGGGCTTGAAGGGAATGAGCAAGGGAAGTATTTAATGTCATGATTTTCAATTGCTTTTGTAGTTTTGCATTATTTTAAAGTAATTTTCTAATTATAGTTTAGAAAAGTCAGGTCGGCTAGGAAAAAGGTGAAAAGCCATTTGAAAAATAAAAGAAAAAGGAACTCTTGTCTCCAAGGAGGTTGGTCCTCTTTGGGAGGATTCTATTTGGTTTTGGTGCCACCTCTAGCTATTTAAAGGGGTCACTTGGATGGAAAAAGATATGCTTGCTTTGAAATTTATTCTCTTGGAGTTGGAGCATGAAACCGCTTTCTCTCTCTTGCAATTGAGGACGGAAACCCTCTTTGCACTTGGTTTGAGGACGAAACCCCTCATTCCTTCATTGGTGGTCTCACACGGAGGTCACACTTGGTGATTACATTCAGATTTTCCTTGGAACATGCCATTTCCAGCCCATTGTAAACCCTCTCCTAGGGTGGCGACTTGCATGGTGGAGGGTTTTGGTGTGTCATCTAGGGCATGAAACTCCTTTCTTTGCTGATAATTGGATTGTTCCTAATTTATAAGGCTGATTTCATTTCCCGGATTGAATTTTGGGCCTTGGAATCATTATTTCTAGCCATTTTTGTAAGTGGGTTCACTGCTGTCATAAAATTAATTATTATACTTCAGCCAGGGCTCTAAAAATTCATTTCTTGGTTTGTACTTGCTCTAAATAATTATTATTGTTCCCTACATGCTTTGGATGGTGTAAAAGTGGTGTTGGAAGTGAATAATTGCAATTTCTTGCTTGCTGTCATAAGAATTCAGACTGCTGTAGCTTGCTGTTATAAATTTCAATTTATTGTGATTTGGGTTGGCGCCATTTCTCCTTTTCTTTCAGCTCAGTCCGGAAAGGGGCATTACATTGAGTCACCTTACATTTACTAGACGTGCATGTAAAGAAATATGAAAAATAACAATAAGGAAAGGGGATGTGGCTAGAGGTACTTATTTGTTGGCTTGTAGGAGAGTTGCAAGATGTTGGCTTGTCATAATCAAATGAATGAATGAAATTAATTAGAGAAGGGAAACGGGGTAGCTAGGGCACTTGGTGGTGCATTGATCTCCCACTTTGATCGGAGCAATCTTGTTGCTAAGTAAGTTGTCATAGGTTGAATCCAAGAGGTATAGAGAAAACCTAATAGACTAGGCTGGTAGGCTGCCTAAGACTCTAGCATATGTCATCGGTGTAACTCTATTCTTGGGGTCAAGTCTTGTCTTAGGGAACAATATTCCTTTGGTGTAGTCCCTTTGTCCTTAGAAGTATTTAGTTGTCCATGGAAGAAAGTTGTTAATGCGAGTGAATAAGGCAAGATGATGTGTTTTGACTTTAGAAATGGAAAACTAGGAACCCGATACATCCACGTGAATTCCTAGATCCACATTCCAAGCAAGCTGACTATTTCGATCATGGCTTAATTGTCACGCTGCTATAAGGAAAAAAAAGTAGACTATTTTTAGCATGGAAAAAACCACTGGATACTGTTTTGACCATGACCAAACTGGCCCCGAGGACACTTAAAAGGGACCAAATGATGTTAAAGGGAACCAAAGGAGGTGGCTACTGATTCGACTATGGCTGAAATGCCCACAAGGATACCTAAAAGGGATTACATAGGGTCAAAGGGATCCAAAGGAAGTGGATGCAAGTGAGGGCATGAAGTGAAGATGCAAAGTGAAGGACCTAGGCAGTCTAAGCACCTAATCAACTATGGTTTAGAGCGATAAAATTGCTCTAGCTGAGCTTAGTTCAATCCTGATTGGGAGGTAAATGTCCCAATACGTACCTTGACATTAAAAAACATTAGTAAATTGTTTTATATGTATACATTTAGGTCTCAAAACCGGCAATCCTTAAAGATTAACTCCTTGTCGCTTCAAACAATCGCACATGGTGGAAAGAGTTACATTGGATATGTAAGATAGGGTCTAGTATCAAAAGATGATCGAGGATCTATTGTAGAGGCACGGCAATGAGTTGGCAGATCATTTCTAAAGAGAAATAAGAGATGATAAACTACTTCATCCAAGTGCCTCAATGGGTGATGCCTTCATCTTTATCATACGAGAGAGGTTAGAGGCCATATGAGGTACATGTAAATCTTCATATCCCTGATTTTGAAGGCATGATACATGCAAAAGCCATAGATAATTAGTTGAATGAAGCCAAATCCCACTTTGCTGTTAGCACCTTCTTGCACTACTAGAAGATTTCATTTTCTCTATTGTAAGTTGCATTTCTACTTAAAAATTGGTGGGACACGCTCCTGAAATCATTAGTACTTTGATAAATCAGTAGAATCTCCTAGGAGTTTTGAAGTGTAACTATTCAGACTATTTAATCAGTTTACAACAATTTCATCAAGTACATGATCACTCCAACCAAAAATACATCAAAAATTGCATACTTGTGACACCAAGACCCAAAATCCAAGTATAGGGTAGGCTTTATGTTCTTATATTCTAATTTCAATCAATTTCTTGCAGATTCAATAATTGGGCGATGTTTTTAGTTATGCCATTAAAATTGAAGCAAAGTGCAAGCATAAAGCAAAGATTGATAGTGCTGTCTTCAAATAAGTTTGGGAATAGGAGAGATAAGTTTGGTCAGAAGTTCGATGGAAGCTATGAAATTAAAGGTTTCCAATGTCCAGCTTAGACACCCAACACAAGAAGAAAGATCAAGACAACCGATGAGAAAAAGAAGCAATTAATTCGTGGCAAGTTGTGTAGGATTCATAATTGTAGAAGTAATTCTGGTGTAAAAGGCCTTGTTCGAAAGGGTCTTCCTGCCCAGATGCAAGCGTCAGCCCTAGTAAGTCCAACACAAGATAGAGGCATCCAAACCATGCAACCAAAACCTGATGCTGTGATTGCAATTATCCAGGTAACACTTTCACATTTTTATGTCGAATAAGCAAAATTTCTCCATCATTTTAAAATATCAATTCTATCGGAGAAGCGCCACGGATCTGTTGGTTCGAAGAATGCATAGGTGAATGATGCGAGATGTGAATTGTTCCAAGACAAAACAATGCAAGCATACAAGACTGCAAATTACGAAAATACAAGAGAGATAATTGCAATAACACAGAAATAACTCCAACTCAATACAATCAAATAGAATAATGCAAGAGATGTACATATAGGAGGTGAATGTGTAACCTCCTAGAATCATGGAAATCTCCACCTAGAATAGTGGTAACCAACAACTAGAATGGTGTAGTCAAGTGGTAACTAACACCTATAATAGTGTAGTCAAGTGGTAACCAACACCTAAAATAGTGTAGTCAAGTGTACACCTAAGCAAGCATATCCCATAAGTGTAGGGAAACTCCAAGTGAGGTGGAATATCCCGAGTAGGATAATACAAATAAAGCGAGGAAAATAAATCCTACGCTAACAAATTCAAGGATAGCCTTTGTATGTTCATTGTTGATAATAGGAGTCAAAATAACCCGATATATCTTGGTTTGGTCAGTGGGACCAACTTGCCTTTTGACTTTGTCCTCAGTCATACACCATTGGGTTGTTGAGTGATTTTAATTTTGTTCAAGAGACCTAACAGCCTTTGGGACCACATTTTGTCATAGCTGTCTCAACCACTTGTCAAAGCATAACTTGAGGGGCGGCTTTTTTCTTTAAGAAGGTTGTTCCTTCTCCTATGGGTTTGAGTTAGCAGCTTCCCAAGTCTTTTATTCTCATCTCTTCAAATAGCTCTCACGTGGCATCAACTCTCAATAGTTTCGTATGCTTGATCCGAATCATAATTTGCAGGCTAGGGGTCTTAGGATGAAGTACTTTTTTGTCTCTATTGCTCGTGGTATACAACAATCATAATTTGCACTTGGACTTTTAATTCTTCCACTCTGCTCCATAATTTGCTCCTCGGTACTGTATCAAATGCTTTCTTGACATCTACAAAATAGCAGTTGACTTTAACTTTTTTATTGCAAACCTTCTCAACCTAGTCTCTTAATGTGTCACAATGGTCTATTGTTGAATGCTTTGGTCTAGAACCTGCTTGACCTTTTGCTCTCTTTCCTTTTTCTTCAGCCCACTTGCTGTTCTACGTTCCACCATGCTTCCAAAAAGTTTTGCAAAGATGGGGTTGACCATAATGGTTCGGTAGTTTGAGGGGTTATTAGCGTCCCCACTTTTGAATGATGATATGTTTAGACTAGTCATCCAGTCTTCCGGGAAACTATTTTGAATAACTCTGCTAAATATTTCTCTGATATGTGGAGATAGGATCTTTACTCCCCATCTTAGATATTCTGCTTGTAAACCACCTATGTTTGAATCCTTACCTGTTGCTAACTTCTTAATCCCTTGCTGGATGTCTATAGTAGTGAAAAGTTTTTTTGGCATTGATTATAGGGGGATGTCTTTTTCCTTTTCATGTTCATACTACTATTTTGAATATTCCAGCCATTGACTTGCTGTAATGTTATTTTCTATTTGTGTTCTTTCCTTTTGTAATTCCCTCTAAAATCTTTTTGGATTGTGCTTCCTAGGTATATCAGTTCTGTCTTTGTTCTCAAATAATCTTCTTTCTTTGCCCTCACCAATTTGTTCATCGATTTTCCTATTTCCTTTTGTCGTCTTCAATGGCCCCCTTATTGTTGTTTTTGCTGCCTTATATTCTTCATCATACTATGGATTTGTTGGAAGTCTGGTTTTCTCCTCAGATTTAGATATTTTACATGTGCTTTGGGCTCCTTGAATGATGTACATTAACCTCTCGCTTTAAATAGGCTATATGTATATCTCAGGCGTCCATCTGTCTTCTTCCTCCCGAAGCTTGTTTCTCAATGTAGCCTAAAGGTCTGTCGATTTTCCTTCGTCAAGAGGACATTCCTTTTAGATGGTGGTTTTTCATGAGTGACCCAATTGTGTTCGTCTTGTGGCTCACTTTCTTGCATTTGGAATTTTTTAGAGATTGGATTGTGGTCTGACTTGAGCTTCATGAGAGAGTTGTCTATTTCCATTGCTGCAATTCTAGCCATTGATTTTTGCTAACAAATAACATAATCAATACTACTCTGTCCATTGTGAGTGTTGCATGTATAGCTCCTTGATTTACCTCATTTACTCATACCATTGCAAATGATCAAACTATGTGTCCTGCACAAACTTAGCGTTTCTCCCCAAAGAGCTTGATTACCCCATGTTGATTTTCTAAGAGTCTAGTCCACCGCCAATATATAAAATTAAACCATTTCAGGATAAAGTCATTGCTATGTTGCTCCGTCAGAGGCGCATGATGTTCCACTCACACTGATTTATGTGGCAATACCATGGTGTATATGAGTCAAGATCTGGAAGTGTCATCATCGATGTTGGAGATCAACATTTTAGGATTTCAAAGTTAATGACATCATACCAAGTTTTCATTGATTAGTGCTGAGCAATGGCGTAAATTGATTAGCCACAACTGAAAGCTTTCCCTACATTGGTACGTAATGAATGTTACATACAAATGTGATTCGGCATCTGAAAAATTATATACAAATTTTATAATTAGTGCTTATACTTGATGGGATGCCTTTCTAGAAGTTTGGAAGCCTGCTTGTTTACTTTTTAACTAATTGGACGCATCTCTATTTTATTGCCTGTTGAAGTAAGTACCTATTGGTTCCATAAATTACCTTCTCCCAACACTCAAGTATTCTTGTGGTATCAGTGATCTAAAATATTGTCATTCATGTGGGTTTTTTTGGCAATGCTTTGTGGAGTCTTTAATCATGGTTCAACTTATGAGCTCTTTGTCACTACTTCCATTATGTTTCTTCTCTAGAGTATGCTGGCTTTCAGATATTTAACACAGAACTGATATAGGTAGAGGCTGCAGACATGTTAAGAAATTGAGAATCACTTAACACCACAGTTATGTTTACATTGAGCTTCTGAATTGTCAGCTGCTGTCCATCAGGGATGACTTGTTTGAGACGTTCAGAAGGCGTCATAAAGGGGTTATGGAGCTTGAAGAAGTACAGTTGACTGCAAACTCCCTCAATAGGTCACTTTCCATTCTTCTCATTTGGTATTATACTTGTCCATAAAGGGATTTGAAGTTCTATTTATGTACTCATTGATGATATAACATATGCTCATGGTGGCACACTGAAGTTTTGAAAATCCCAATGAATGACTGTGTGTGATGGTTATTTTCCTTAATTGAATCCTTGATTGCAGAATGTTACTGGCTTTTACTGAACAAACAACTGGAAAAAAGCTACCCGAAGGAGTATCAGAGCAAGAAATGATGGAAATTATGATGGCAAGGTAATTTTCAGCTTTGCATTTTTCCATGCATAACATTCATTTTCTTTTCTTTTCCAGTAACCAGATCTGTTCTATCAGAATCTTCTACAGATTTTTTTTTCTTCTTGTTATTTCTCAAGCTCTGAAAATATTCAAACTCCGTCACGCAAGGCCCATGAGCTCCGCGCATTTGCACTTAAGGTTGGTCCTAAAATAGATTTTTTCTTAATAGGAATGGTAAAATTTATTTAAATATAAAAGAAAAACAACAAAAGCAAATATTTCAATCCGGACTAGTTGTAGACTCTGCAAAAGTAAGGAGTAATGGTTGTGGAGACATTTGATTTGACTGGCATATACCACATGAATCCAAAATCTAGGGGTTGATGCATTCTCCTCTAGAACTTCTTAAACAAACGACAAAAAGACTTAAACTTCCATGACCTTGAGTGCCAATGCACCTTTACAATAAGCACCAAAAATCGCGCACAGTTTTTGGGGCAAGAAGTGGGAATGACGAGTTTGAAACTTAATGTTAAGGTTTCATTTCCACATGGTCTTGAACACCTTGTAGCCATGGGGACACATGGAGGTAGGGATTGCACTTATGGCAATGCATAAACCCATGCCTACCTCTATGTGTTGCCATGGGGGCACATGGAGTTAGAGGTCGAGTGTAATTGTATTAAGGATCCAAGAAATCATCTATGTTTTCTACGAGCTCTACTGTAATGTTTACACAAAGCCCAAAGGATTTGGGGCAAGAAGTGGGAATAATGAGTTTCACTCTATATACTCGGGGGTAAATTTCCACGGGCTCTTGGGAACCTTGTAGTAGTCATGTGGAAACCTAATAGTAGGGATCATATGTATAGCAATACATGGACCTAAGCTCTCCCAATGTGTTGCTTTATGTGGTGCTTGGAGATGGTGGTTGAGTGTAAACTTATTCAAAGTGCGAGCTCACCTACACATTCTCTATGCACTTTGCTCTATTGTTTACCCTTAATATTTTAGTAAAGTGTTTGGTGTAAGCAATAGGGAAGGAAGAGTTTTATAATATAATCCCAATTCCCATTCCCACGGATTCTTTGGCACCTTTTAATAGATGTTGGGGCACATGGAGGTAGTGGTTAAACTAATAGCATGCATGGACCTAAGTCCACCCCTATGTGTTACCATGGGGGGCGTATGTCGGTAGTGGCCGAGTATAATCATATTTAGGACCCAAGCCCACCCCTATATTTTGTGCAGTCTCTATCCTAGTGTTTAACTTAATATTTTAGAAGAAAGCTTTGCATAAATTATGGTTGTCCATGGTTGGTTGTTTGAAAAAAATAAGCACAAAAGAAGTAGGTAGTAAGGGTGTAAAGGAGCAAAGGAGAAGGGAAATGACGCAAATGTAGGATGGGAATGGCGAAAACACAAGGTATCTAGTGAATCAACAAAACAACCATGGAGGAGGCATCGAAGCAAAACAATATGCAATCGAAATGGCTCGAAGGGAAGGTATTTATGAGGCAACATAATTAGATCCTGAAATACAAATTGTGAATGGCCAAGTTCTTGTGGAGATAGAGATGCTAAGCCAAATGGCCTTCATCACAAGTGTGCTGGGATGTGGTCAACATCAAAGTCTTTACTATCATGGGTAGAAGAGCAATGGGTAAGCGAGGGCAAAATTGAGATAAGTATACGCCAAGGATACTTAATAGCAGATCTTTTCCAATGAGGAAAAGATGGATGTAGGTTATACATAGGGTTCATGGTTCTCAAGGAGAACATGTCTTACTATGAAGCATTAACCCTAAATTTGGAGCACGAAGAGGAGAAACATCTATTTTGTTTATATGGGCTTCCCTTAAAATACTAGTACACTGAAAGCTTGAGAAATGAAATGAAATTATATTAATGTCCACAAATGACCAAAACTAGGTCAATGGGACTAAAGGATACAACCATTAGCAATAGAAAGTTCTAGGAAGAGAGAATCCTAGAGGCGAACTAACAAAATAAAGTACAAAGACAAAATAGAGCAGCGTGCCACTAACACAAGTGGCAAAGAAACCAATACAAATAGTAATGAGGGGTGAACAAAAGCCCCAAGAGCATGTGTCAATGAAGATTGGAGGCAAATCTCATCGAATGTCTCTGTTTGTGCCTAAAGTGGAGGAATCATTTGAGCCATTATTGATCACTGTGAGAGATTTGATAATGTTGTCCGGTGAGTATACAGGGTTGGAGGAGCTAGGTTGGGGATCCTAGGAGGAAGCAAGAAACTTCCTCTAGAATCTCTCCTAACATCCAAGGCCGGTGTAACTCCTGTAGTAGAAAAGAAGCTTGTAATATCAGTTTGCCCCTGTGGTTTGGGGGGCAGCTGGTAAGTAGTAGATCCATGTTGTTAGAGAGGGGTAGAGCCACGCCGATGGGGGCGAAGCAAAGCCATGATGCCGAGAGATAACAGGCTTGGAGATCTGAGTAGTTTGAGTAGTAGTGATGTGCTGAGAGAAGCGCCGCCTAACTGATTCTATGGCTCTAATGTGTGATGCAATGGTGTCAAAGGATGTTTAGTGTTGTTGCCAATCACCTGAATCTGTTGAAAGAAAGAGGTGATCAATATGAGAGCTCTAGAGCCTCTTGGCTCCTCTTTTAGGGATCTACGTTGGAGGGTGACAATTGCGGAAAGATAAAGAGCCGACATTGCTGGTTTATCTATCTGAAGAAAGTAGCTAGAGTGTTGTCGAGTCTCTATAGAGGCAATAATATCTTTTCCTTGGATCTCATAATAAATGGGGCATTTGAAAATGAAGTGGTCCTTGGTCTCCACCTCTTGAGGGGGCAAAGACAATAGATCCGGTCCTGACAAAGAATGTGATGGTTTGTTTCAACCCCGTAACTAGTGGGAACAAACTCTCTGGTGTCCCCAGATTTCACCCTGAAATCTGGGACTACCCTATTTAAAAATTTTCGTACTTTTAAAATAATGGGTCGTTTTGTGTTTTTATTGCCAGAAAGTTCCTGTAATGTGTCAAGATATTCCCAAGGAGCCATATTAGCCATTTTCGCCAAATACCCAGATGCCCAAAATTGTTATATTCTGTCGCTGGGGTTTGCTGCTGGGAAATTTGTATTTAATTATTTTGAGCCCGTTTGAGGCAAATTGTGCTCCGGTTTAACCCTGTTGTGATCGTACATGTCATTATTCCCATATACCAGTAGGGTTTTAACCAGGAATGGATTATGGGCTTTATTTGTGACTTTTGGCAATGTTTTGTGTTTTTCGTTTTTTCCGTTTCGTTTTCTGTGAAATTTCTTTGGATCAATTCCTTTGCGGTTTGGCTTGGAGTATCTGGAGATCACCTATGCACGTTGTGCCAGAAGGAATTCGCCATCGGAGGTCTAGTTCTCTTGGAAAAGACGAAGTCGTGCACCAAAAGCTTCTTCAGGGCAGCCACATTTTTGGAAAAAGAGGGTTTGAAGTGAATCATTAGAATTTGGAAGCAACATTCTTGTGTTCCAGACTTTGTGCTGAAACCCTTGATAGCCACTTGAAGCAAAGGAATATAAAGGAGCAGATTTCGAAGAACTTTGTGTCACGGTGCATTTTGTTTCTAGCTTTCTATCTTAGATCTTCTAATAAACTGTGTTATTTTAGATCTAGATCTGGAGTTGCCTTTGCTTATAATTCTGTGTGTTGATATCTATTGGTTTCTTCTATGTGCATGCAATCAACTCTGTTATCTATTGATTGGGTTGCACATCTTCCCCTTTCTTCCTGTGTGTTATTATTTCCTTCTATAAATATTTCTTTTCTTTAAATGCATTACTATCTTTAAAGCTATACTATCTGACTATGGTTCATGAGTGAATAGTTAAAGTAAAACCCCATATAGATATCTTAGCATATTTTTATTGACAAATCGACATGGGAGCCTCACCGGTAAATGAGGGAGATTTATCTCATGATTGCCTAGGTTTTCACTATGTAGAAAATTTAGCCAACACTCTCATTTGGCTAAGCTGTCATCTAGCCAGGAGGAAACCTCAAGTCGTGAGACCAATGGCACTAGAGATAGTGAGGGCAATGGAAAGATTTATGCACCACCTGTAAGAAATGATCAACATAGAAAACAAGCTTGGGATTTAGAACTCACGGGAAGATCCAGGTGGTTTGGATATATTGTCTGTAGATGTCCTCTCGGGAATCCCCGGTGATGATGTTCGTAGTGGGAAGGAGCTAGGGAATACATGAAAGGGGGTAGCCTATCAATAGAGATGCCAATAGAAAGGAGTTGCCTAGTCTCAAAGTACCAACAATGCCAATGTTTAGTGGGGACTAGTGAAGCAATCCTCTTTGAAGAGCAAAGTGCTAAGTAGGGATACCTCTCATGACCAGAAGCTGAGTCCCCTAGGATCTGAGTTTGTGGATGTAGAAAGTAAGCCTGAAGATAGTCTCAAGGTGTAGTGGGTGGGTGGAAAATTCAGCTTGGGTGATGCATTGAGGAACTGTCTGCTTGCAACGGATCATGCACTGCAACATGAGAGTCTAGACCCTCTCAATATGGGCCCAATCAATCAAGCCCTAGGCTAGGTCCCCAAACCTCTGAACCATACAAAACTGTAGGTTTGATGATAGTATCAAACAAGCGTAACTTGGAAGGGATGTCCTAGAAGTGGATTTGGAAACATTGATGTTCCAAAACAAAAAGAGAGGCATATTATAGTGTCTCCTTTTTCAAACTAGTTAAATCTTGGAGACTTTTAGCCCATTCCACTTCCCGTGTGAAAGGAGGAGGTGAATAAGGGAGTGTTTGTTGGTTTTTTTATAGCCTTTTTTGTGAGCATTTACATTCTTCTTTCATGGTTTCTCTTATGAGGCAGGTCGGCTAGGTTGAAGAGGTGAAAAGCCAAGTTAAAGTTAAAAGCAAACATCCTTATGAGGTCGGTTATGGGGGAAGACTCCTAATTGATCTTTGGCGCCACCAAGAGGATATAAAAGGGGTTGCTTGGACTCATTTTGGCATCTATTTTGTCAAAAATTTATACTTGCTTGGTTTTTGGATGATTGCTCAATTCCTTTCCACTAGAGGGTGAAAATTCTTTGGTGTGGCATACAAGGAGGACGAAACCCTTCCTTGTGCAAATTAAAGAACGAAAAACTCTTCAATTGATGGTTTCGAAGGGCTTCAAAGAAAGTGATGTTCCTGATTTGCAACTAGGATTTGATAGAGGAAGAGCTACTAAAGTTTCTACATTCATTTTGAACCCTCTCCTAGGGTAGCGACTTGGTTGGAGGAGGAGATTAGTGCCTTCTAGGGCACATTTGGGCAATTGGAGTTGATATTCACCTTCCTCATAATTTATAAGGCTGATCTCATACTGTATTGATATTTTTGGGGTTTGAAATCTCCATTTCCAACCTTTATTTTGAGCTTTACTTGTGCTGTCATTTATTTAATTACAACTGGGTATAATTTCATAATTTGCACATGTTTTGGAATGCTTTGGCTTGGTGTTTATTCCATTAATTGAATATAATATTTAGGAGGATTTATGCACCTATTTTCAGCTTGTTTGGAGGGTGTTTGATGCCCTAAAAGTGTAGATTCAGTTCGCTGCTAGGGTTTCATATATTTTCAGGACTGCTGTTATAAAAATCAGATTACTCTCATTTGGGTTTGTGTTATTTCCCTTTTTTCTAGTTTCAACCCTAGAAAGGGACATTACACATACCCCTTGCAAAGGCATGGTTGAGCGGAAAACTTCATGTTAAAGCATGGACCAAAAAATTGGACCCCCAAATAAGTGTAGGCTGATGTGATCTCAAGAAGTTCCCCTCTATAGAAAAATTGGAATCTAGACAGAGAGCACTTGGAGATATTGAAGATCATGACCTTAGTTTTACTAAGGTTGACCACAAGTTGGAGTTTGCAGAAGCGAGCAAGGGCATCAAGTTGTCGTTGTAAGCCCTCTGTAGAGTGAGAGGAGAACAACATCATCGACAAAAAGGAGGATGGCTATAAGCACCTCAAGCGAGAATATAGACATCATCCAAATGGGTATATCTTCAAGAAACGCGGCTAACTCATCAATGTATATGCTGAAGAGAGTCGGTGAGAGAGGACACCCTTGTCTGACCCTAATGGTACTCTTCAAAAAATTTCACAAACCACGAGAGGTATGAAGCTGCACGATGACTGTCTCATAAAGCCTTGAAGTTGCGGTAATCAGAGAATCAGAGATGCTAAAATCTCTCAACTTTGGAAAAGCAGTTGTCTTAGAACTGAGTCAAATGCTTTCTTGAAATCAACAAAACAACATAGTTTGGAAGACATGTGACGAGCTTCTTCAATGATAGCAAAGAGTGTCAAGATGTGGTCAATATGTTTTCTGAGTTTAAATAAGGGTTATTATTTTCACCCTCTTAACACTTATGTCATGTTCCTTTTTGGAGGTTGATTCTTGAAGACCTTAACCCATTCTCTCCCCGTGGGTCTAAGCAGGAAAGTAAGGGGAAGATTTGAATTACATTTTTATTATTGTTTAGGTAGTTAATTTCATTTATCATCATTTATCCTATTGAGAAGCCTAGCGCTCCAATAGGGAACTTAAGTAGATAGGTAATAAAGGTATTATGAGCATGTAGGCTCCAAATACCATTTAAATATTTAAAAAGACTTTAAGGGGTCGGCCATCATTTCTTATGTTGATAAGCACTCCTTGTGGCTATTTAAGGAGGTCGCTTGGGCATTTATGATTCATGTTTTTGGTGATTATTCATATCTTGGTGAAAGTTGGCTAGTGTAGCCATTTCTCTCTCTCTCTCTCTCTCTCTCAAGGACGAAACCCCTTGGGTTGAGGACCTCATCCAAGGACGAAAACCCTTGGTTGGGAAACTTGTGAAGGACAAAAACCCTTCATGAGGTTTTTGGTGTGCAAGCTGATTTGAAAAGTAATAAAGTATCTTTCTCTTGCATGTGTGGTATCTTTGGTGCAATATTATATTTGTTTAGAGTGGAGCGACCTACCTTGGAGTGGAATTTTGGTATGTGTGATGCAATTTTGGCAAATCTGAAATTACTCTCTTGTTCCCTATATTTTCTAAGGCCAAGATCCTGAGTTTGATGAATTTTGGAGGTGATCTACTATTTTTTCAAGCTTGATGATGTTCGTTGGTTAGGGTTTCATAATTAATTAATTCCACATCCAATTCTGATTTTTAACAGCTGCAATTATTTGCTAAAGGTTTTCTACTAATTTTGGCATAAGTTTGGAAGGATTTTTGCAAGGTTTAACCCCTCTTTGAAGGGCTTATCTCATCTAGGGAAGTCGCTGCCCTAGGAAGGGTTTGAAATTCAGTTTTGCAGGGTTATAACAACAGTTCTATAAATCTGATTTGTGAGCTTTTAGCCATTTCCGAGTCCCCTAAAAGGGACATTACAACTTAAAAAGCCAATTATATATTTAGCTAGCGTTCTTTGCATTCAACTACAATGATCTTTTTCTGAAATTCACTTGAAAAATGTGGAAAAGCAAAATAATCCTGATTTTGAATGATATCTTGAAAGTCAAATGCTTCTACCCTTGAATTTAGAGGGGCTAAAAGTATAAACCAGAAAACAGCAAAATAGTGACCCCCTAATATTTGGGGAGTATCAAAATCTGCAATCAGATATGTAAAATTCTGCATGACGAATAAGATATTAGGGTTTAATTAAAAATCCTCATTTGGCAATATCATAGGTTAGAAAAGAGTTGGAAGTGGGTGCTTGCACCATAAGGTCTTCAACGTTCCACCAAATTATAGTATGATAGATTCAGAAATTTTTTAGATTGTAAAATGTTGGGGTTTTGTAAAAATCCCTAACGTGACTCCCAAAAGCACACCACAAAGGAAATAGAAGTTGAAACTTGCAGCACAAACTCTTCACACTTTCACCTTCCACCATGGTGAACAGATCTGACAGAAGTCTCATAGATAATGAAGAGGAGCAACTTTTGTTCTTACCCTAGATAGCTCAAACAAGTATAAAAACACTGAAGCACTTTGACGACTCACGGGAGAAGCTTGGATTAAGCCTTTGGGAGTTATCCCTTAGACTTTGATACCATGAAAGAACAAGTTTCTATATTCATCAAGACTCTTAAACTCCAAAAAGCAATGTAGTCAAAATGTAACTTAGAGAGAGAAAACAACACGAGGGAACACAAGATATAGATGGTACACACAAAGTGGACCAGTTTATTGGTATGGTACAATAGTCTAAGATGATGTAAAGTGTCAAACAGCCCTTAGATGTTTATTGGTTGATCTCATATACAAGGTTGGCAACATTTCTACCACACCAATGTAATTCAAAATAAACCTAGATCCTATTGTACTTGAATTTTTTTATCAATTGGGTTTGATAATCTATAGTCCCAAGGATAGCTTAAGCTGATGTCTTGATGGGCTGATGGGCTAACTGAACCCTAAACTCAAGCATCTCAAGGCATACTCTCAAACAGTAAGCTAAGGGGCCTAAGACATAGGTTCACATCAAACACACAAATATTCACTAACAAAGGAGGCTCACTTGTCTTTCTATGGAAAACATTTTTGCATTCATAGGAACACACAACACCTTCAGTCACATTTATTGGTAGTATGTAAGAAAGCAGGTTGAGGATTACATCCGTTTGTGCTATGCTTGTAGTTTGTCAATGTAGTCCTTCCAATCGGTAGCTTGGTTTATACCATAGCTACTTGAGACTCCCAAATGACATTTTTTTCAATTTATATATATTACAAATATAACATGAATAATTCAATAAACTAAGACTTAAAACTGAAAGTTTGAAGATTGAAACCATTAATCCAATTATTCATCACATAAGCCAAAATGCTATTCATCATATAAGCCAAAATGCTATATTTAATATTTCATGTTTCATATTGAGTCATTGACATTAACATAGAAATTAGAACCGAGAATCCGAGATACATTGATACTTCATACTAGATAGAGATACAATGATACATCAACAATATCAATATGACAATGAAAAACAAGTCTTCATTAATCAACATGAGAAGAGTACAACTACATATGTTATTATGTCATAACTCATAAGTACATAACCAAACTAGAAGCTTAATAATCAGAGTCCTCTGAGGGAACATTCGTGAACTGCTCCTCATCACTAGAAGTATTTGTATCAACATCATCTACATCCGTAAAGGTGATCTCAACCAATCCTCACTGGTCTTGATTTTCGTTAGTTTGCCTCAAATCCTCAGGATCTACATCCCACCATAATGTTGGGCTCTCTTTGTTTATAGGTGTCTTGCGATCCATGAGACACAAAGCACTACGTAAAGCAACAAGTTTCTTTGTTCTCTTAGAGGTAAGTTTGTTCCTCTTAAGAGAGTGGATCCACTCATATGTTGACCAATTCCTCTCAAAAACAGAGGAACTAGAAACTTGAGAAAGAAGGTGAATGACAAGTGTATGTAGCAATCTTGGAGGTCCATATAGTCACCAACCAATTGGACTCTCTTGTGCCAATGTGCCCCTATCTATCTTTGCCAAAGTTTTGTAGCCTTCAAGATAAGCAAATTTGAGTCAATCAATTTTGAATCATGAACTATCCTCTACATTATACATTTTCTTTAGGGATTTCAAGAAACCCTTCCTCACCTCTTCATCATCTACAAGGACAACCTTGTTAGGCCTCTCATGATACCACTTCGGATTTAGTGCATATGCAGCCATGTGTAAAGGGGTGTTTAACTTCTCCCACCTCCGCTCAATGATGGGATGAACATGGTGATGTTAAAACTCCAAGGTGGCGTCCCTTTCCCGAATAACAGCCTTCATCTGGCTAAGCTTACTGTCAATACACTCATATATCTCATTGAGGTTGGGTCTATCCGAATCCCCATATTTTATCATATTGAAAACCGGAGATACAATGGATGTGATGTATCCCATATCTATGAAAAATTTCTCTTTCAACACAATTGCTTTTGCCTTCTTCCCCTTCTTTGTCTTGGACCCATCCCACCTAGACCACCTAGATGTTAGGACTGACCACTTAGATACAGTGCAGAGGACTCTTGCAACTCAATCATCCTATCCAGTAAAATAAAGTAAGATGCAAAACGCGTGTCCACTGGCTTGAGGAAATCCTTCCTTGAAAAGTTGCAAAAGAGTGTCTATGATATATGGTGGTTACAAATGAACATTTGTGCATCTCTAGCATCTGCCACTACACTTGTGACCCAAACAATTTTCCAATGTCTTTCAGTTCATTGTTCATGGCATGGACACAACATGGGGGCCAAAATATATGCCGGTAGTGAGCCTTAACAAGCTTACATGTTGCCCTGCACATATAAGCTGCATCTGTAATAACTTGTACAATGTTGGTGGGGCCAACCTCCTCAATGACATCTTGCAAAATGGTGAATTGGAACTCTGCATCATTTTTCTTTCTTGAACAATTAACCGCCTAAAAATGTAAGGACCCTCTCCCTGATGAAACAATGATATTTATGATTGGGTGGTGTCTAATATCTGCCCACCCATCCATTATGATGTTCAATTGTGAGAGACCCATGTGCACCTCATTTCCTCCACCAATAAGTTAACCTTGGAATAGTTCTATCCAATATTGTGGTCCTCAAATTCATGTCTCCTGTGGGCACATAACTTACACTTGCTTTCGCTTACCTTCGCCATAATCTCCTAATAAGGAGAGCGAGCAACATGGTAGTGGCATAAAATAATTTTTCAATGGCATCATCAAACTCTTCCCTAGTGTTTTTATCATACATGTCCACAATCTGGATTGGAGTCCACGACCTTCCTCTTCCCCCCACTAGCAAAAGCATCCAATTTGGTTACCTCATAATTTGCTTGAGTATTTGAGAAACCACTCCTAGAAGTTCATGAGAGTGAGAACTAGAAGGGGTGCCACTAACACCATGGGCACAAACTGTTGGAACTTTTTCTATCGTATATTCATTATATAACTTCACCATTTCTGCCCTTTTTCAAGTGATAGCTGTCCACATAGGCCAACACCTTTCCCGAGATGTGCAATAAGTGCGCATTCAACCTAGTAATGCTGCCCGACCAAGTCAATGAGCATATATTGCACTTCCATGTTTTAGTCCCTCTTGAAATGTTTGATCTAAGACCCTCAACAATTTGAGTAAATTGTTTCAAAGTTTTTTTTTGTCAAGCAGTCCTCTAGCATATTTGCTCAACATCATGGAGGGGTAGCTAAACTTGTCAACAATCCCATGTAAAGTATCAAGTGTTGTTTCTCCTTGCACCCCCCATCTCATTACTCATTTCAATCTCACATTCAACTTCATACTCACTTTGTCTGAACTCATTTTGGGGCTGCAATAATTAAAAACCAACAATATAACTATACATTTTAAAGTTTTTGACACACTTTACATTTGGAATTTAAAAAAAAACAACTCCTATGTTAAAGTTTTTAAATTTTAACCTTGCTTGCATTTAGAAATTAAAAAAAGAACAATGCACAAATGGCGAATGCCCTTGTTTAACCCAACAAATGCCCTTGTTTAACTCATTTTGCATTTGGAAATAATTAAAAAAATCCCCAACAATGTATGCACTTTGAAATTTAAAAACAACAATGTCCTTCCTTGTTTAACCCATTTTGTTGCTTGCATTTGGAAATAGAAAAAACAACATTGCATACACTTTGACATTTAATACAAAACAACCATGCCCTCCCATGTTTAATGCATTTTGTTGCTTGCATTTGGAAATAGAAATAAAAACCAGTAATGTATGGATTCAGAAATTAAAAAAAAAAACAACAATGCCCTTCCTTGTTTAACCCACTTTGAACTTTTAAGTTTGCATTTGGCAATTAAAAAAAACAAGCAAAAGATCATTGTACACACCTCTTCCTCTTACTACTTGCTCTTGCTCTTTCTCTTTCTCTTTCTCCTTGCTCTTTTGTGTGATTACATTGAGCGCGAGTTGTCCTTTTTATAAGTTTTTGGGAGCCTTTTAGGGTTAGGGTTGAGTAATTAGCTTTGATTAAAGTTAAGACTAAGTTTTAAACTTTTTAAAGAGTATTTTTTGGAATGTAAAACATTGCTGGTCCGTAGGGGACATCGAGATGTCCTTGGGACGTCACACGACCATCTCGGGGATGTCACGGCGCCCCCTAATTTTTAAAGAATCTAGGACATTCCGGGTGTGTTCCTTAAACTTGGGGATGTCCTCGGGGCGCCACCTTGTTTTTGCAAAGTTCGGGACATGGGGGGATGTCTCATCCTTGTTCCCAAGTCCCCGGACGTCCTAGACGGCTTGGGAATGGGGGTTAGTCGTCCCCACATAACACCGGTTTATAATGTTAATCAACACCTTTTCGGAAATGGAAATCCATTTCCATGGACTACATTGGTGGCTTGTTCAACACTTAGTGCCAACATGACTATTAAAATATCTTTTATGTAGTGCACCAAGGAAGTTGATGCTCCAGTTGTTGAAGACTATTAAAACATATCAGCTAACACTTAATGAACTATTACGTATATTAATTAATGTTTGGTTATGAACTTCCCCAACTACAATGTAACTTCTTTCAACATAATAAAATGATGAACACACATATTTTTGTGTGCCATGTACCATTCTTCTTCACTCTCTTTTTCATCATTTTCGAACATTGGTATCAGAGCCACCATTTGGGGAATCCCGGAAGGTAGGAATAATGAGGTTCAAAGTTTGAGGAAGCCTCGGAAAGAGGTTTGAATTGTGGAGAAGTTAACCATGTTTTCAAGGTTCCAGAATCCTGGATTAGGGTACAAACGATGAGATTTCAAGAGGCTCATATTCACCAATTTCGCATTTTCGTGTCACAAATAAGTGTGCGTAATTATGGCACGAGTCTTTATTTTGCGAATTTCACCAATTGTGACCAATCTATCAAGAAATAGTTTGAATCATGATTTTTTTTTTATTAATAGGGGAATCAATAACATCCCTTCATTTTCTCTCTGCGAGTTAAGGGGTCAAATCGGAAGCTGCCACTATAACCCCGACCTTGTCCTTGGTAAACACAACCCAAAGTGAGGGAGACCTGTAGTGGTTTTGGGTTTGGCATTGTCGTCATTGAGTCGACCAACACTCAATGGAGTTAGGTCAGTCTACTCTCTCCACCCCAACAAGGCTTGTCTCCAAGGTTTTGAAGCTAGGTCTTCTCTTGGTAAGTGCCTAGAACTTACCAATTTGCCTAGCCCCTAGGACTCAAGATCATAAATAATTGGCAAATAATGCGAATTTCATCAATTGTGACCTAACTTTCAGGAATTAGTCAGCATCATAAATAATTGGCAGATAACCAATTTTGACAGAAAAATAATAATACAAGAACTCAAATATCTAAATAGAATAGTATAGAGAACACATTACACAAGACTTACATGAAGAAAACCTGTAAGGCAAAAAAACCTGTAGTGACCTCTTGGAGGGTAACCAGAAAAACAGGTCGGATTTTTTTATTATTATCGGATTTTCCAATCACCCTTCTCACCTTGAGACAAAAATCGACGTGTTTCGATTTCCTAGTCCTACTTATTCATTTAACACATACAAGAGGCATAAGCATAATAATATCATACAAGTATACGAGATGCATTTTATTTCAGTAAAACTTAGATGTGGGCTTTATTCATTTGTATGGTTTGCTTCTAAATTAAATGAGTTAATTGTGCAATCACTAAGCATTAACTTAAATGCGTTAATATATTGGTATTTCATCCATTGTTACGTAAGGCATTGCACTTAACTCTAAAGCATGCGTATCCATAATTGCATTTCATTGCATGCATACATAAGATCAAACATAAACCCAGTGGTGATTTTATTTAGTTAGTTTATTTATTTAACCATTCACATATTCAGATATTTATATGCCACATAATCACATATCCATCACAATAATTTAACCACATGGTTGCCTTTTGTTTACTATTGCACTGCTATGATCAATTTCATCATCCATAACTATAAGTCCATTCTCTCATTAATAAGTTTACTTTACCATTAAAGACTATTTCCTCACGTCTTTACCATTTTTGATACAATGAGTTTAAAACCATCTTTCATTTATATAAAAAACATAGGATCTTTAAATAGCTTATACATTATAAATATCAACTTTCAATTTGACAAGGTTTACAAATTTCAATCTCATAATAATATAAAAACATAGGATCTTTACATAGCTTATACATTATAAATATCAACTTTCAATTTGACAAGGTTTACAAATTCCAATCTCATAATATATATATATATCTCACTAACAATACAATGATACGATCTGTTGTAGCGACACCATTGTTGCTAGTCATAAGAAATCCATTCTGCCTTCAATTGCTATGAGAGGAAGAGTATTGTTGGAGTGCTTTACTTCTAACCACGAGCCTTACAAATCCCCGCACACCTCTTACATTCTGAGAGTGGCCCTACCCTTCATGAGAAGGAAGATGTGGTAATCAATGAGGAAAGAGAGAGTCTCATGCATATAACAGTCATCCAATCAACTGGTAGACTTAATACAGGGTAGGAATAATATACATCCTAAAATCATAACATATTGATTTTGTTTTTGGCCAAAAGTGTTAGGATAACAGTAGGTACCCACCTAATCCCTGAAATACAACAAGATGCTAGAGCATGAAATAGTTTAAAATAACTAATCAAGAGGGCAGCCTACCAGTCAATCTACAGTCTACCGTGTATCCCGTCTTAGCAATTGTTATATGTGATTCTATGTACTAGGTTGTCTATCCTTATCTGTACCGTCACCCCATGATCTTAGCACATCTCTCAAAACATACTCTTTTCCCAACTGGAATTTGGCAACAAAACATCTCTATCTCCAAGTTTTCAAGAAAAGGGAAAACTAGAATTAAACACAAATAACATAACATTCCCGAATGTCCCATGTCACCCATTCTTGTTATGCTACAAGAGTTCTAGTTATAGTTTGGTCATTCCCAAACAACACAAGAACCTTGAATAAGACGCCTACCAACGTAACCTTCTTAAGTGTCCCATACCACTTAGGGAAGTCATTTTTGCAAGAATCCTATGCCTGGTTTGTCACTACAAGCGAAGGACTACAATTGTCCGTAATAATTTTCTAAGTACATGACCTTGAGTTGTATGCATTCAAAGTCTTAGTGATAATTTAAATAGACTTTCTACAAAGTCAATTAATAAACATCATTCATAGCTTAACGAATCAAAATAAAGAAAAGAGTATATTATTCCATAATCCTTTTTTCAACATGTTTTTAAATGATATAAGCTTACTATTATGATTTCGTTGTTATACAACATAGGTTTAGACCCACTTATTAATATAGTTTAAAAAGCTATAATCAAGCCACTAGATCTCAGCACTAACGATAATCAAATTCTTCAAGGTATGTGATATAATGAGCTTTATGTTTCCAAGTTAACCTAGATAGGATAAGATAAGATAAGATAAGATAAATATATTAATGTCCAATGAATGACCACAAAAGTAGGTCAATGGGACTGCAGCCCAAACAATATACAAAGTGCGAGCGGGGACAACTCAAAACGAGTTCCCAAAAACAGAAGAAAGGAGAAAAGACAAAGCAGAAAGGAAACCCGAAGCCAATACTCCCACAGGCGGGGGCAATGGAGCAAGCGGGGAGAAAGACGGGAGAAGCAAAGAAGGGAATGGAGGGGGGGCAAACGAGGACCAATGGTCTACTCAAGAATGGTAGCCACACCCCTCCTAACATTAGAGGCCGACGAAAAGAAGCTCCTGATGGATTGACAACCCGAAAGGGGGCGAAAACCTCCTCCCCTGCTGAGATCTGAGACTGAAGCAATGACCAGGGGGACGAATGGAGTTGGGCTGCCCTTTGGTACGTGTGTGCATCCGATTCTGCTGGTGGTGATCGAGGGAAATGTGAAGGTCCAACCGGGGACGAACTGATCTATGCACTGTATCTGGGTCAGAAAGGCTCTGTCATTTAGTTCCTCCACTGTGGGTAGAACCGGAAAGAAGGTTGTAATTCATCTCGTGGGGATGACTCTCGGAGGGGGATGAAGAATTTGGTCTGAGAGCAACAAAGACTCACGGATGTAGAGGGCAAGACACCATTGGTCAATATATCTGAAGAAGACCGGGAGAGTTTGAATCCCTCTGAAGAGAAGTGAAATCGTCCTTTGATCTCATAGTATATGGGGCAGCGGAAGATGAAATGAGTCTCGGTCTCCACCTCTTGAAGGCTACAAAGCCTACAAAGTTTGTCATCCCGATCAATGTGGTGATCAGTCTCGCACCGAAGTCTGTGGGAGCCGATTCCAAACTGACCTAGAGGTATACAGAGGGCATGCACCCAGTGATGAGAGGTGTACTGAGGGCGGATGATGAGTCCATCTCTGATCTCAAGAAAGTGCTCTACATAAAAGGACATCTTAGGGCGCAAACCCCCAGGAGGGTTCACCCAAGTAGTCTGAATGAAGCTCCTGTAGATATCTTCCCGGATGGACCTGTTCAACACTTGCTTGGTGGGCAAGAGATGACTGGGAGCATTCAGGGAATACTAGAAAGGGGGGAGACGATCAATCTGGATACCAACTGAATCCAACAAGGCAGAAGTCTCGGAAAACCAACAACGGCCCACAGCCTGGGCAATACTCACAGAGGAACAATAAGCGAGATACGGATACCTGTCCCGCTCATCGGAGAGATCACCAAACCTCCTGATACGGTGAAGAAAGGTTGATATGTCAAATATAGTCTCCAGATGGAAAGGTCGGGCTCGAACTCTGCCAAAATAATATGCTAGGGGACCATCTGCTTGCATCTGATGAAGCAATGAGGAGAGTTTGAATCCTCTCAGCAGAAGCCCAATCTGTGTCTAAAAGGAGGGCCCCCAGACAACATACCCATAGAGAACAGTGGGGCGGATGAGGGAGTTCATAAGAAACATCTTGGAGGAGATGTCCTGGAAGTGGTGCCGAAAGCACTGTCTCTCGAGAATGGCAAGAGACCCATACCCTTTATTCACCTCTCAAGAGCATGCCTCATATTGAATCTAGGCCCTGAGAACTGGACTCCCTGTGTAGGGTGTATGTATTAGTAATTTCAACTCTCCCCCTGAAGAAGAAATGGAGGTGTGATGTCCTCAACCCGTTGAAGACCATGACCTTGGTCTTACCCAGATTGACCGTCAAATGCCGAAGATCACAGAATAAAGCAAGTGCATCAAGTTGTCTCTGAAGCCCCTCAAGAGAAGAGGCGAGTAAAACAATATCGTCGGCAAATAGGAGAATAGAAATCAAGACATGGTGAAGAAGGCAACCATCCCCTTCCTGAATGTGATCCCGAAGAAAAGATTCCACTCATCAATATAAATGCCAAAGAGGGTAGGAGACAGGGGGCACCCCTGTTTAACCCCAATGGTGCTCCTGATGAAATCAGATATTCCATGTGTGTGCAAGAATGAAGACGACCAAGGATGGACTCATAGAGGCACATGATGGCGATAATAAGAATCTCAGAAATACCAATGTCTCTGGAGCCACTGGAAGAGGGCCATGCGAGGTACGGAGTCAAAAGCTTTTCGAAAGTCTACAAAACAACAATAAACTTTCGAAGAGCGGTGACGGGCCTCCTCAATAATAGCCCGAAGGGTGAAGATGTGGTCGATGGTGTGGTAACCAGGGCGAAAACTAGCTTGACCTTTGGCTCTGAGCTGCTTTTGCTCCAAAATCTCGGACAACAACCGTGGAGAACCGTAGCATAGAGTTTGGAGAAAGAATGGCCCACCATGATAGTCCTGTAGTTGTTCGGATCAGAAATGGACCCAACTTTGTGAATCGGGTGAATGATATGATGAGACCAAGTAGGAGGGAAGCCCATGCTAACCACCTGATTGAAAAGATCTGTCAAATAGTTACCAAAGACCTCAAAACCCTACTTGAAGAACTCGGCCTGGAAACCTTCCACATCCGCGCTGCTACAGTTCAAAATCCTTATTGCCTCTTTGATATTGCGGTGAGTGAAGGGATTACCAGGCGGTGGGATGCCAATCTGGGTAAGTTGTTGCCTCGGAACATCGTAAAGGGTAGAGGTGTGGGAAAAAATGGAGATAGGATCGATCGCCGTGGAGGAGGGGGAGTGGCGAAAAAGACAGTATGCCAGAAGGACCGAGGGTTAGTCCTAAGGGAGGTGGAAAGCATATATCTGCGGTGGGAAATGAAGGATCGCTTCTTACGGCGGAGAAGGCACCGGTAGGCAACCTTAAGAGTGGGGAAGGAGGGGAGGGCATGGGTAAAAGCCTGGCGAAGGCGACGGTGAAGGGATTTGCACTCTACATCATACCATTGGTTCATGGGGCAAGATTTAGTAGTACTAGTGGCCGAGGGATGGGTGGTGGAGCTGGGAAAGGATCTCAGGGCAGCCTCCCACATGGCAGAGGAAAGGCATGTGTACTTGGCCTCCGCACTAGGTAGGTTAGAGAAGTGGGGCTCAGAGGGGAGAAGGTCACGGATGTGGGATGAGTAAGATCCGTAGTCCCCTTTATCAAACTGAAAGGAGATGCGAGGGGGTAGTGGGGAGGGGGAGGAGGGGTGGTGGTGGTAGGAGGACTGGCGACCAAAGAGAAAGATAGGACTGCATGGTCGGCAAGGGGAATGGGGAAACAGAGAAGGAGCAGAAGAGGGGTGAGATATCCGGGCTGGCAAGGACATAGTCCACCACACTAGTGCCCCCGCCATGGGGACGACATGTGAAGAAACGTGAATCCGGAAGCGCTCGATCCCGTTAAAGATCACCATCGCCTGTGACTCCCCGAGCTGGAGGAGGAACCGTCCATAAGTTGTGAAAGGGCCATCTGTATCCTCAGAAATCCTATGCAGACCAACTGACACGGGGTCAATCCTCTGTGTGCAGAGCGTATCCTCTGATCTATCATGGAGGGGGACCTGTAAGTGTCTGGTACGGGCATTAAAATCACCTAAAATGATAACCTCCCCTGTTACAGAGTATTGACTAATACTCTTGTATAAGTCAAAGAAAGGATCACCATATGGGCCATTATGGATGGCATAAGGGGAAGCAGCCGAAGGAAAGTAACAAACTGCTATATAGAAATCCCTAGAGAATCGAGTGGCCCCACTAATACGAATCCACATGTACTTGGTAGACTCATCAAAACCGACCATCGAGATCCTATTCTGGAGGGAGTCTCTATAAAGACAGGCAACCCCACCAGAGCCTCTGACACCACCCGAACATCGAGTCTCTTGTCTGCAAACTGATAACCAAAGAAATCCAGTAATACCTGGGAGAGGACGAACCGGGCTCTTGTGTGTCTCTGTGATGAAGAGAATGTTCAGCGCACGAGCATCTAACATAAGGCCGGGAAGAGCAAAGGAACCATTCCCATTCCAGAATCGATAGATAAGCCTCGGCCGACTCCTCTCCCACTTGGCCCGTCATCGGGAGCCCCCAACCAGAGGAGGAGAGTCTCTAATAACAGCTCGAAGATTCCTGATAACCGCCCATTTACCTGCTTTCCTCGCTGCCATAACTTGCTCCCTAGAGCGTTTGAGCTCCCCAACTTGTGTCCTGGTGAGATCTTCATCAAGGAAGACCTTGTTTGGGCGTGAAAACAGAACCCTCTTAGCCCTGAGAGCTCGCAGCCTGTCAAAAGCTGTCCTGAAATGGATGAAAAGTGTGGAATCATAGCCAACCCAAGCTCTTTCTAATGTAATGTCAGAAATCCCCAAAGTATCAATGATAAAGGAGTTACCAACCGTCAGTGGGTCCTATGTCGGCGTGGGGGTGGGAGACCCCTCACCTTGAGGTTTAATTCCCTGTCACGCCTAGTACGCTCCTCAATTAACTTGGCCTGCATAACGGCCTCAACCACAGCCAAAGGAGGGGAACGTTGCCTTTCCCACTAACAACCTTGGTCCATGATTCCGTTTCTAGTTTTAAGGAAGCTTGGTTATTTCTAATTTCCTCCTGTTGAGACCGGAGGTTAACAATTTCTGCATGTAGGGCATCATTAGGGGAGCTAGTATTATCTCGTGTTGTTGGATAATTTTTCTCTCAAGATGGCATTCTCAGACTCAACATCCGCGACCCTGCCAATAAGTGTACAAACCTCAGTTTGGAGTTGCTGATTGGCATTTTCAACTTTCTGGATTCGGTTGAGAAGTTCCAATAAAATGTCGATGTACTGCTAGAGGTGTTACCTAGGGGATTCCCGATCATGCCGCTGCCAGTAGGAGTTTCGGGGCCATGATTGAAGCTGAACCGCTAGGGTAAACCACCTGAAGAGGGGAGAGGCTGAGAGGTGAACCAGAGAGCATACCACAACGATTTTGTGGGCCTCGACAGTGAGTCAAGATTGTGCATGCACGAGCACAAATATGCAGGCAGTCACGAGTATGCAGAAACTGTGACTAGTGGTCCACGAAGATGTTGGGAAAACCAGAAATCGTGACCAAAAGAATCGCGAAAAGGGAAGCACGAGCCACAAACGATTTTTGCGTAAACCCGTAAACCCACGGGTTTGACAGAACAGGGGCTACGAAATTGCAAGAGAGCCACAAAATTGCAGAGAGGGCACAAACATGGAGGAATCGGAGCCACAAAATTGAGCCACGAAATTAATGGAAGTGCAGCTGTGAACAGTTACGAAGTCACACAAATCACGGGGTAGGGAAAATCATGAGGTAACTGTGGAGGAATTACAGTGCCTATGAAAGACGTGACACAAGAAACACGAGCCACGAAATAGAAACGTGAAGCCACGACTCCATGAACTGTGAAAACACGAGCCCCCAACACCTGTGAAAGACGTGACAGAAGGAACGAGCCACGAAACAGGACCGAGGTTTCACGACTGATAAAAGTCCATCGTGTCTATGCCCAGCGTGCCCTAGCACTGCAAAAAGCGAGCCATGAAACTGCAAAAATGAGCCACGAAGTGCAAAAACGAGCCATGAATTTCAAAAACAAGCCACGAACAGATTACTGCTACACGATCCAAGGGATGTAAAATATGGGGCGAAATGGAAGTTTCTGCAGGTATCAAATAACTCTTGGATCCCTGAAGCTAAGTTAATTAAATGCAGCAGACCAAACTTTATATCTCATAATATCCTTTAAAACACATCCTTGTTATTATGTTTTGAATCTCCCTTAATGATTCTAAGTTTAACATTTATAGTCTTTGTCACATTTATGATTTTATCACTAAGATCATTGGCCCTAGTTTCATTCTCTTAAGTTATTCTCTAGTTTAACCACATATCTTTTTGATATAACAGCAGATCAAAAGGGGATTTAGAAGGGGAAATCAATTTGTGACCCCTCTTTGATAATTCCAAGCCTTGGCCATTTGGCCTTCTTAAAGAGTGTGAACTAGATATTCATGTTAAAGACTTGTATAGTGTTTTAGAATTGAATGTGACCTTTTGGATAATGTAATTTAAAGATTCATGTCAAGGTTTGTGTCATGTTTTGAAACTGATTATGACCTGTTATAAAACATGTTGGGGCCAGAACAGATTCTGTGTCCCTTCTACTTTATCACAGTGACTAGACCATTCGGCCAATCCTCTACAGATCTTTGTGACTGTGATCTGTGAACTGTGATTAGTTAAATCATGATCTAAGTTTTTGTCTGAGTTTTTCATGTGATCAATTTTCTACATTAACCCTAAATCTCTGAATCTAATCAATCAAATTCTAAAACTTTACTAACATTCAATCAAACATAGTTTATAAATAAATCAGAGTTAAAAAGAGAACTTGTGCGTTCTATGTGATCCTCTGTGTTTTCCATGAAATCTCTGATCTGTGTTACCATGCTCTTTCTCTCTCTCTCTGAAAACTGTGTGTCCCTCTTGCGAAATCTCTATCTTTGATCCCTGATCTATGTTCCTGTGTGTGTTAATAATCCCTGCTCTTCTAATTTTATTCATCCCCAATCATTCTATTCTCGTTTCTTTTTAATTATAGACTCTGCTTTTCTGTTTTTTCTCCCCAAAATTGATTGCCGTTTTTATAATTTTAGATTTGTGCCGTTCTATCACCCCCTCATCAAGTTTACTCCCTATTCGATTTATTAATCAACTTCATGATTGATCGATATCAGTTCATGGCTAATTTTAGCCTCTTAACGATTTGATCGACCTTGTGCATGATCAATTCTTATCAATTAATTTTTAAGTGATCTTAAGTTTAGTTTGAGTTTTCCCACAATTCCTGGCACAAATTCGCATGATCAAATCAATGATCAGTTCCCAAGTGACAGTGCTCCTATGGAGCAGGGTATCAAGGATCAGTTCACTAGTTCACATGATCGATTCACTTGTTCGCATGATTGACTGAGCAATTGAAGGCTCTAGCTGCAGTTTCCTATCAGTCAGGATTGAGCTCAACGAGCTCAATTTTGATGTAAATAACCCATGACTTGGTATACTATGTTGCCTTGGAAAAGGCACTTAACTCTTTTCTATTTACATGCGCACAAAATTATGAATGTTTGATTTGGGAACCAAGAAAAGGACACGTGGTCCAATGATGGATCGCAGTCTTCGACCAAGCACGAGATTGGATCATAGCGAGCTAGCATCGAACCCGAAGAGGACACGTGGTCCAATGTCGAGGTTGCGTAATCCTCAACCAATCACGGGGCCTCGGGGTTCATGGGTCCTCGGGTTTAGTAGAAACCTTCCTACATGGGCTCTCGGGGTCGGCAAAATCCGAGATCTCATGGCTTAGTTGATGATTGCGAAACCTTTATACATGCGGTGACGGTGATCTTTAATAGTGTGGTGAACCTTGTGACATAGCTCGTTTAGCGAGCTCAATTTGATCGGTGGCAACTTGGTGAGTTGACATGAAATGGATCATTGAGATCTTAGGCGAGTGGCTCGATTCTCCTAATACAAGTATATGATAGAGATAAATATAATTAGGGGTTAAATCATGCTATATAAGTGAAATGGCATAAGAGCTTGGATCGTAATAACTAGCTTTTATATTTTCGTTTTAAACAAAAGTAATGTTTTTGTACAAAAACGAATATAGTCAAACCTTATCATGTAAGAGCGAGCCATTGTCGTAAAGCGACAATGCACCATTTGACTAACCCGAAATGTGATATTACGCTTCTCGCCTAATTGAGAGTGTGCAATTCTTCCTTTTTTTCGTTACGTCTAAAATGAACGTGTCGCATAAGGGATACTTGATATAACAAGACTTAAATCACAACAAAGGGTTCTATTGACCAACTTATGGTTTGACCTATTTTTCGAGCATTGTTATACACTAAGTCATAAGGTTCGAGTTCGAGTTCAAGTTCGACAAGGATAAAATTTTGTTCAAGTTCGCCCAATGGAGAAATTTCGAAAAAAAAATTCGCCATTAAGTTCAAATAATAGAAAAACATAAAAACATACCAAATTATGTCAGACCATGATCTTAAACATGTAATATTAAGATTTTAGACTTCATAGTTCATATTAACCATACTATAGCCTTTAAAGCTACTTGTTACATCAAAAAGTTCCATGTCATCAAAGAGCGAACATACTCTATAGCCTTATAGGCTACTTGCTACATCAAAAAGTTCCATATCATAAAAGACCAAACATACTCTATAGCTTTATAGGCTACTTGCTACATCAAAAAGTTTCATATCATAGAAGACTAAAAATACTCTATAGCTTTATAAGCTACTTGCTACATCAAAAAGTTCCATATCATCAAGAGCACTTGGCTCATCAACATTATCATCATCACTAGATTCATCACAAAGGAAGTCAAGATCATCTGCATCCTCCAAATCTGCTCCAATAGGTTGGGATTGTGAAGAAGAAGATTCTTTTTCATATTTTTCATGCACATCCACAAATTGCTACGAACATAAACAAGATCTCCTAACTTTCTTGACAGTAACCTATTTCTTTTCTTAGATTGGATGTGATCAAAACAACTCCAATTCCTTTCACACGCTGATGCACTTGCTCCTTGACTCAAAATTCGAAGAGCAAAACATTGTAGTTCCTTTGCACTTGATCCATAATATTTCCACCATTTGTATCCCTCAAGAAGTGACCTATCATCCTTTTTTTCTCGCGTTGAAAATACCCCTTCTTCTGCCTGGAATGCCCTTGTTTGGTGCCTAATTATCCTTGCAAGTTTAGGATCTGGAACAAGCTTGTCAATGGCTTCATAAAGCCCACCCATGACTTCAGAATCACTCTCCCTATCTATATGAAAGAGCCTAGGCTCCAGATAACAAGCTGCTGAATGTAAGGGTGTGTGCATCATTTTCCATCTTACATCAATGACATCCCATATTTCTTTGTAATCTACCTCCACATCATTGAATGCCTTCGAATGGATTCCTTACAAAGTGGTCCATAGCCTCATAAACCATGCCAAGACAAGGGGTGTCACCATCAACCATGCAAAGCACATCCACAATAGGTTCACAAACTTTTAGAACTTTGTTTTTGCGCTTTCCCAAAAATTGTTGTTTATAATAATTTGTTCGCATGCTTTCCATTATAACTTGGTGAAAGCACAAAACTTTCCCACTCATTGCAATAAATCATTGACCTTATTACTGATTTCTCTTCAACTACTCTTTTTAAAGTGATATAAAAAGAGGCAAACTTTGTTTCACAAGGCCTCAAAACTCCTTAGATGCATGCTGTCTATAAATGCTTGGTGTAAGGCGTTGGTTCCTTATGAAATTTGCAATTGTCCTCCCCCTTTGAATTGCTTCTTGAACCCATGGAAATTTGGCCAAGTCTTGAAGTAGCAAATTCAAGCAATGAACCGCACAAGGGCTCCAATAGATTAGAGGATACTTGTCCATTATCATTTTTCCAAAGTGCCTACACAATTAGTGGCATTATCGGTGACAATCTGAACTACATTTTCCTCGCCCATTTTGTAAATTGCCTCATTCAAGATTTTTAAAATAAACTCTGAAGTCTTCTTGTGGTTCATGGTGTCAACATATTTCAGAAAGATATTCCTTGAGGGCAATACACTAAGACATTAATCAAGGGCCGTTGACATATATCAGACCAACCATCACTCAATGTACTGCGACTTGTCACACTCCAAGAGGCCTTGACACCTACCATATTTCTAGTCACCCTCACTTTTGACTTTTCCAAATAGTAGTTGTAAGCCTCTCCGAACTAGGTGGAGTATATCTTTTGCTACATTCGGATATTCTTTTAATTGCATTTTGAAAAAAACAACTCCTTGCCATATTAAATGGAATGGCACTTGAATCAAAAAAATATACTAATGCATCATCCACATCTTGCTTTTGTACTAGCTTCCAAATGTTGAGAAGTGTTCCACTACCATGTGTTTGATTGCATACATGATGATGACATGCTAGTGGAAAAACCCTTTGATGTGTTCTTGGAAATAGCTTCTTCAATTCTTTGTTTTTTGGTGTTCTTTGTATGTTTTCCAACAAGTGATTGTTGTTCCTCTCTATTTCTCCAATTTGGGTATGATTTCTGGTGTGACATTAGGGAAAGCTTTAACACCCCCATCAGGGCCACCCGCTCTGCAAGAAGGTGGTCCACTGCTCTGGTTATACTACCAATAAAAACTTTGTTGCATAAGTTACATTTGATTTCATTTCTTGTCCCTGTGCGCATGACATGCTTCCATCCCTCAACTTTTGATTTTCGAGAGTCATGCAATCACTTGCAAAAGTCATATAAAAAAATAAAATACATGATTAAAAAAATAAAAATAAAAAAATAAAAAAATACATGCTTCATTATTTATAATATTAACAATAATTTTTTTTTTTATGAATCTAAATATATTTTATACATTAAAAATAAAAGAATAAAGTAAGCAAATACAAATAAAATAAAGGATATAAAAACATAAAATAATACATTTTTAAATATTAAATTAAAAAAAATAGATTAATAAAATATAAATCATTAAATTTAAATATACTCAATTGACAAAATTAGAAATTGTTAATTTTAAAATGATAAAAAAATTAATCAAAAAATGTATTGTAAAAACTTAAATTAAAATAAAAATAAATAGAATATTTAAAAATTTAAATTTAAATTAATTGATAAATAAAATAAAATAGAAAATAAAAAAACATTTATGAACAAGGTTAAAATGTTATTAAAAATATATTTAAGAAATAAAATTACATTTGAAAAAATATAATAGAAGATTTCATTTTTAGAAAATTAAATTAAAATTAAACAACAATTTAAAAAAATATTATGATCAAGTTTAAAATGTTATAAAAAAATATAAAAATAAAATTAAGTTTTAAAACTGTGTTATAAAAATTTACTCGAAAATTAAAAACAAATAAAATAACAAACTATAATGTTTGTCATATATTTACATCTAACAAGTTTAAAACATTACAAAAATATATATAGAAAACTTAAATTTAATTTGTGAAATTTTAAATGAAAGTTTAAAACAATTAAAATTATTATTATTTTTAATTAAAAAATACTTTAATTATAAAAATTTAAAACTTTTAATCTACACATAGGTTTAAAAGTTTTAAGTTTAAAATTTAAAAAGAAATAATAAAAATAAAAAACCACGCATAAGCTCTAAAGTTTATAAGTTTAAAAAGTTAATAAATTTAAAAAGAAATAAAAAAATAAAAAATCACACATAAGTTCAAAATTTATAAATTTTAAAAGTTAATAAAAATTTAAAAAGAAATAATAATAATAATAAAAAAGTTGCAGTGGATTTCAAGAGTGAAGTTGTCGAGGATTTTGAGTCTATAAAAGTCAATAATGTGAAAGACCAGAACCAACAAAATTATGATTTTTTGACTTGTAGGGTCCAAAACGATAGTGCAAAAATCATAAGGTTCTGGTTTTGGTCATAGGGTAGTACATGCATTTTTTACAGTTGAAAGATGTTTTGGATACCAGATTGGTGATGAAAAAAACATTGTATAGAGATTTGAAGGAGTCAATAGGCCGGGATAAGGAGACTATGCCATAATTTTGGTAATCAGTCATGTAGCAGATTGTGATTTTATTTTAAAATTGGTTTCTATGTCATATGTCAAATAGTTAGAATACGGATTGCATTTTTTTCTGTTGCATTGATTTATGGGTCAAAGGATAATTATCGTCGTATAATGGCATACATTCAAACTATAGTCTTGTTGGCAGCATGAGAGTTAATTGGTCATAATTATAATTAGTGGGCTCATGAAGTCATAAAATTTTAACAGTTGTGGAGTACCATGATTGTGATAAAATCATTCTCGGCATTGAAGGAAGGCCTATTGTGAACTTTGTAGATTATGACAAGCGTCATAAGGAGGCCTTGTTGTTGTTGAAGTTGTCCATGTTAGAGGATTTGATACCCAAAGTTTGCAATGCCACCAAGGCAAGTGTGCTACGGTATTTTAATTCATTAAAAAGTTGGTTTTTGTACTTGAAGAATTTGCGTTTAGTGTAATTTTTGATTTAGTTTTATTAGTAGATAGAGAGTTACTTGAACTAGAGGGAATAAGAGATATTTGTATGGTAATGATTAGTGTGAATCTCATTGTAAGGAATGTCAGGTTTGTTCCTAACATGCATAGCTCGTCTATTCATCGATTAACAAAAACCCCAATATTATTGTAAATTCTCTGGGAAGTATATTATGCCGGATTTGAAATGTGAACAAGTAATTGCCATAGGCATTGGGCAAAGTGGCTAGTATAGGATTGTTGACTTGTTTATAGTCAAAAGAACGTGTGGAGGTAGACCCTACCATAGAGGATGTGTTGGAGATTGTCATTCCTTATAGGCATGTTGACCATGTTCCGGTCAACTTACATGCATTAGTTGTGGAGGGAATATGTACTATGAAGAATGTGTAGGAGGTTGAAATGCTTCATGTGTAAGCAAATGAAATGCCCTAATTATAGAATGTGTAGGAGGCACATTGTGAGTTGCAGGAATCCACTCAAAGAATTGTGGAGAGTGACTCCTCTCTCTAGGATGTGCTAAAGGCACATGGTGAGATGGCAAGAAAAGCCACTCATGTTGAGATGGTAGGAAAACCATTCAAACACAGGAACTAGCTCGGAGGACTGGGAACAAGGTGGTTATTTCAGCGAGAACACGGTCAATTTGTTTGCACATATGATCTTTTTATGATACCTAAATTGCTAGTTATACAACCCACTGGTTGCAAACGGGTGAAAAATTCACAAGCAAAGACAATGATACTTTGGACAAATACAAGGCTCATCTTGTTGTGAATGGATTTTCACAATAGGAGGGAATAGATGAGGAGATGGTTGTTTCTCCCACTATGGAGTTGGTTTTAACTCTTATTGTGGAGATGGTTGTTTCTCCTACTATAGAGTTACTTTTTATCCCTACTATGAATACTGCAAATATGGTCACATTTCAGTTGTTCCTCTTTATAGATTTGGATGAGGAGGTCTAAATGGTGCTTGAAAATTTTCAAGTACCTGCTCTTGATCATCTGCTTTGTTGATCAATTGAGTCCTTGTATGGATTTAGGAAGGCTCCATGAGCACAAGTATATTCACAATGATTGGCATCCTCAAGATTATGATTTGAGAATTTTGGAGGTTGGTCTTAAGTTATCGGCTGATGATGATTCTTCATCGTTGAACAATCACCCTACTGAGACAATTGGTGGGAAACTTGATATATCTTATGCCTACATGACTATATCTATGTGGTGTTGTTAGCAATCTTTCTTGGCTTCTGTCTCCTCCAAAGCTCATATATTGGACAGTAGCAAAGTGCCAAAAACTGTAGATTTCAAATTAACATTGAAGGAGTAGCCTGCTGATTTAATGATTAAATCCTTTGGTCTGATTGTGTTTGTAAATTTTCGTGACAAACTTGAAGTAGTTTCCGGATTAGTCATCAATGGGGTTATTGAATATAACAGTTAACACTAATAAACTATTAGTTATGTATTAACTAATGTTTGTTATGAACTTCCCAAATTACCATGTGTAGACACCAAAATCTAGATACACAGTTTTAACACTAAAATTGCACTTCTTATCCTCTTTTTTATCATTTGGTTATAATTAGCGTCTTTCTCGCTAATTAGCTAACACTCCCCTCCATCTTAGTTAACTAACGACACTTCGTTAATTAACTAGTCTCCCCTTCATTATGGATGCAAATTAACATTACTTTGTTAGTTATAATCCTATTTTAATTAATTAATTAATTGACCAATATTGATTAATTAACCCTCTAAACATGAATTTATCCTTTGATTGGGTCAATCCATCTTTCAAATCATTCAGAATGCATTAAATTCTCTCCGATTGGCTTTTACAAGCCTAACTTGGTCTATTAATCAATTCTAATTGATTAATTTAAATCACACCCAACTCACTTAAGTTGGAAATTCTAATTAACCTTCCCTAATCATACTTAACCCTTTCTAAGTATGTTTATCACTTGCTAATCCATAAAATTCTTTTTGTCCCACATTCATGAGGATGAAAGTTTCTCCAATCTGGAAAATTATATAAAGAACCCTACCCCTCCCTTCTAAGTTTACACCTTTACACCATGTCCTTGTAAGACATGCATATGCATAAGAAGAGCATTTCTCAATTGGAAGGCTTATTGATCTAACAACCCTTTCCATCTTCTACTTGGCAAGAGTAGTAAGAGAAGAACCAAAAATGACAATTAAGCCATATTGGTGAGATCTCTTCCTCTTCCTTGGAGAAATCCTTTGATCGCACGTGGCTATGTACGACTCGCTAAAGGAAGTGTCTACAATCAAAGCCCATTAAAAACATCAAATGATGGCTTGCATTTCATGTTTTTAATATTAGATGCATTAGTTTAAGCTTTCCTTTTAATGGATTTATCTTGATGTTTATGTTGAACTAGCTTAGTTATTGAATCTACTTGGTGTTAGGTTCTAGTAATTAGCTTAGCTTGTTTATCATGCATACATATGGCACGCTTGGTGGGATCCCCTTTGTCTCACATACATTTGTTTATGTTAAGTTTCTTTTTGCATACTAACCCTCTCTTTTTACATATTTTGAATTAACTAATGTTTCTTAACATTTTGTGTTGAGTTTGCATGTGTTAAGTGTCTCTTGTAGGTGAGAAGGAGGTAAGGTGTTGTTAAAATTGGAGCTCAACATAAAAAATCCAAGATTTTTGAAGATTTTTGGAAATTTTTGCCGTGTTTTTAAGAAGAAACAAACTATTTTTGCTACATTACCCGTGTTAAGCTTGTCTGCGCTATCATTAAAATTAAAATTTGTTCATCTGTGTTAATGTTCTTGTGTTTGCGTTTAAGTTCACATTATCGTTCACACCGCTTGTGTTTGTGTTTGACTTCACACGCTACCATTATGTGCATCTGTAAGCTAGCATTTTTGATTTTGCTAGCGTTCTATGCGCTTTTCTTTTCGCTATCTATCTACATGCAGAGAGCCTTCACGTCACCATTCAACTCACTTGCACGTGTTAGCGCACTATCATTGCATTCACAAGTTCAGCGCGCGTTTTTACATGCATCTGCGTATTTTTGTTTATGCATTTTTTTTGTATGCACTAGCATATTCGCTTCATGTGCTCCTAGCACTTTATGCACGCGCTAGCATTCAAACTTAACACGCTAGCATTCTTATGACATTTTTTCAAATTTAGAGATTTCCAGATTCTAATTTGTGTTTCCTTGCTGTTTTAATAGGTTTTCTAACTTCTAACTTGCAGGTTTTCAATTAAAAATCAGTTTTTGGGGTTAAAATGCTTTGATTAAAGTTTTGTTTATCCATTTCTTAAGTAGGGTCAAACGTCATGTATGCTCTTCTCTTGCGCTTTCGAGCGACCTTGAGAATCAAAAGCGACCTTGATCCTCATTCTAACACTTTGGTTTACATGGATTAAACTTATCATTTAAAAATCAATTTTTGAAAGGCATTTACTTGTTTTAGTTACGTTTTTTTTCATTTTTACTTAGTTGGATTCAACGTGTGTATGTTCTTCTCTTGCACTTTTGAGCGATCTTGAGAATCAAAAACAACCTGCGATCTCTTTTTGCATGGAAAAACTACTAATCATTTGGATGTAGGACCAATCGCTTGTTGAAGATCAAAATCAAAACAAAACTAACTACATTGTGTGCAGGTTGCCAATGGTGTGTAAAACCACATTAAGATTAAGATAAAAAACACACCATTCATTCACACTGTATTTGTAGGTGTGATTGAGAAGGTTATTGCCCAATTGCTTTAACTATGGGAAGTATCTTGGCATAAGCCATAAAACTCATTATGAGGATTACCACAGAACCCCAAAGTAGTCAACACATTGAGGAACTGGTTGAAATGGGAAGTGCCCATCACCTACTTAACTAGAAATTCCCGTGAGGAGTGCTAAATGTTGTTTGTATGAGGCCTCTTTCATTAATTTGATTGTGGGGTAATGGTCCTTTGTCTAGGATTTATTCTAGAAAAGCGTACCTCTCTTAGACAAGTTATTAGCAAGTGTTGAGAACAAAAGCCTAGGGAGCCATTTGGCATTGGGGCCAACTTTACCATATCCAAATTCGTGTTTCAAAGAGCTATTACAAAGCAAGACTTCTTGAAGTCATAACCTTGTTTTTCGAACAAGGCGAGACTCCATTGAAGTTTGCGCCTTGTATATATTTCATCACGAATCGTACTTAGCCAAACTTCCTCGAAGTTAAAACCTTGTTGTTTGAACAAGGTGAAACTCTACTGAAGTTACACCAAGTACTTTTCATCACCACTCATACATTCCCTTTTTTTTTGGCATTATTTGGTCAAAAGAGAACACCTGAAGTGCTGCCAAAATTGTGTCCACCACTTTTGCACCCACTTAAATCAGTTTTTCCTTAAAAGCTTGATTTAAGTGTTGAAAGTGTGTTGGTACATATTCATATTTTTGGTGGTAGTCTTAAACCAACATTGGGACATTTCACCCCTAGGATAGTTTCCTTTCATGGTCGTTACATTGCTACTCACATTGTACCAATCCCTTTTTGATACTTACATCTTGTTTCTTTGAAACTTGATCTAAGTATTGACATTGTATTGTTATGTTGCTCGCATTATATTGACCCATTTTTGGTACTTAGACCTTGTTTTCCTAAAAACTTGATTTGAGTCTTAGAAGTGCGTTGTTATGTTGTCCACATTTGAGTAGATCTCTTTAGATATTCCTTGATTGTATATCCCATATACTTAGAGATTTATCATTTTAGCATCGTTATGTTGCCCATTTTATCTTGGATTCCTTGTGACATTTACACACATTCAAACATCTTTGTAGAACACTTTGTGAGTCATGACACCTCAAACTCGGGTAGGTTATAGGAAGCGTGCTTCCAATCCCTTAGAAATCCTATGTTTTCCTCTTTTAAGGAGGAACAAGACCTTGTTGACCATAGTGCTAGTGAGCGGAGATACCTCAAAATCTCTTTACAGACACCTCCGCTCATATAGACAACTACTTATTTCAAAACAAGGACCAAGTCTTATTACGTCTTGTTGAGTTAGGGGCTAGATTGCCCTTTGATTTTGATCCTAATTTCCTTTCTCATATGATTGGAACAAAGAGTAAGGATCATCCTCCTCTTAGGATTGATGAGGACAAGTTTAATCATGAACGAGCCTCCACGTCTGCTCATCCTAAAGGTCATGATGAGGACATAGATATGTCTCCAACTAGAACCCATCATCATATACCCTTTGTTAGGACAAATCCCTTTGATAAAGCAGAGGATGAAATCCCCCTACATGAGGAAGTAGAGCGTGAGACTCGCAATGAGGACACCACTATGCAATGACAACTAGAAGCCCTTAGTAGGCAAATATCAAAGTTAGCTTCTCATGTCCATCAAGACATTGGTAGAGCTCCTAGGACCGAAAAACCTAGAGTAACTTATGCTGAAAGCTATACTGAAAACTGCGGTGGTGAAGCCTCCAAATCTAACCACACGTATATACCGGCCACGCCATCGCCATCGGGTGCCAACTTTTGACCAAGAATGGCAGTCTATGAAAGATGCCCTCATCGGTCTAAAGGAAGGTAACAAGGGCTAACTAAGAAATATCAGTTTGAAGAACTGTGTCCCTATCCTTTGATCGGGAAATGTTGTGTACTCCTTTCCCACCAAGCTTTGATGATTGCCTAAATTTGATAAATATAGGGCAAAGGTGATCCTCATGACCACGTCAAGGACTTCTTCATGGCTTGCCAAGAAGTAGCATACAACGATAATTACCTCATTTGCTTATTTCCTAGGAGTCTTGGAGGCCAAGCACTTGAATGGTTTCTCCATCTCCTAAAGGGTCCATCACTACCTTTTTAAACTTAGTTGAGAAGTTTGTTTGCCACTTTTCATTTAACATGGAAAGTGATGTCACTATGATTGACCTTTGTAACGCAAAACAAAGAAACAATGAGAACTTCGCTGGTTTCTTACAACGATGGTGAGGGTTAGCTAGTTGTTTCCCTTACTCTATCCCATGGAAAACAACTTGTTAGCATTTTTGTACCTAACCTTTAGCTTGAGATAGCCCACTTGCAAATGCATTGTGTTGGCACATTCAAAGAGGTCATAGAAAAAGGTAGTCAAATTCGAAAAAGGCTTTACTCGCTAAAGGGGTTCTGAAACCCTTTCAAAGAGACAACTATGACTCAAAACCTAATGAAAATCCAAGTTCTTTAACAAGAATAAGAATGTCGTAGGAGATGGAATCACTGATTCCAAACATGTACAGATGGTTCAAAGCACACCACACTTAAAACTCACGCGTGTGCCATCTAAATCTGCATAGTGAAACGTAGAGAATACACTCACTCATGGAGGCATTATCAACTATCCTAAGCAATTGGATTCGACCAACATGGTCACATTCCCCATCACTACACCTTTTCGAAGATACACCTAATCCATCATGGTACAAAGACCACGAATATTGTGAGTATCATCGTGTTAAAGGTCACGCTACATATGGATAGATGTATGAAGCTTAAAAACTTCATTCAAGATCTCCTAGATCAAGGAGACATTGAGCTTGATGCCCAAGATTCCTCTAAAACATCTAACAAACAGTTGGGAATTTACAAGGAACCATTCCCCAAGCATAAAAATACGGAAAAGAAGCCGGATTGAGGTCAATCCTCTCAAGGAAAGAGTACCAACCATGTTGTTGGCCAAACTTCCAATCCCTTTGATTCTCTTATTGGCTATGTCCATCCCATTAACACCCACATCCATACCATTAGAATCAAATCTCTCAGGAGTGTGTGTTATAACACACACTCGCTCATCTTATTCTCCCTACTACTCCTTAGATGGTCATTATGATCTCCTTGAACAACTTGAGAATACAACTGCCAAGATTTCTATCTTGGACCTTAAGATATCTTATGAAGATATCTATTGTTCATGAGGATATCCTCTATAAGGCCCTTTAGGAGGTAAAAGTTCCTTTTGACATTAGCGCTTCACGATTCCAAGCCTTGGTTGCGTAAATCACTCCATCTAAACATATCATTTTTAGCCAAAACGAGATTCCATCGGATAATCAAACACACAATTTGCCCTTATATATAGAAGTGATCATTACTCGCAAAAAGATCAAAAGGGTGCTTATGGACAACAAATCCGGTTTAACATATGCACGGTAAAATTGGTGAAACAATTGGGACACACTACTGATGAGCTAGAGCTTGATGTGATCACTATCAAGGCATATGACAATGCAGAGCGACAATCATCTGGAACCATTACTCGCCTATGGAAGTTGGGCCTATCATGCAGACACAAGATTCCATGTCATTGACTTGGACCTTCCTTATAACATTCTCCTTGGTTGCCCATGGATCCATGCCATGTAGGTCATTCCCTCCACTTTCCATCAGTGTATCAAGCTCCATTACCAAGGACAAGAACTTACTATTCTTGAGTCCCGCAAGCATTTGCTCATTGCAGAGCATTAGTCGGTTATTATTAGGTTGCCTATGAATGTCCTTCCACTGAGTTGGTCGTTGACTTAAAATCAGAATCCCTCGCTTCTCGCATAGATCTAGATACACTTCAACCACATGAAGGTGGTACTTCCACTTCTATATCCCCATTTGTACATGGGAAATGAAAATCCTTCATACCGGCTGTGGAGAATATGACCTTCAACAAGCCCTTCTTGTGTCAGATCTTCCATTGTCTCCTAAAACACGTGGTAGGACATGACTTCCGACTACAAAGAGATCAAATTCCTGGCACTCTTGATGATTTACCAATGGTGGTCTCTTAGTTGATGAAAGATTGGGAAGTACTTCCACATACCAATCTCTGATGAATGGATGTCCTCCTACTATCAATCCCTTGACTATGTCATCCCTAACAAGATGATGTATGCCATGGGATACCAAGGATATGGATGTGGCATCAATGAACAAGGCCTATGGGAACCTCTTCTAACACATGAGAAGATGGAAATATATGGCATTGGTATTAACCTTATGGGTCCTCTTTTACGTAAGTCGATGCCACATCTTTTGAATTTGAGGATAGTTCTTTGGTTACTGATAATAACGAAATTGACGAAGACCTGTTTCTTGTTTCCGATACGGCTATTTTGACCCTACCCCTCCCGAAATAAACCTTATACATCCATCCCTCATAAATTGGGACCAACAACAACACATACCAATTGATCTTTTTGAATGAGGAAGCTATTGGAGAATTTATGGGGATTCATGATGATATTCTGTCGAAGATCATAAGAAAGGTTTCTCTATTGACCTTGATACCTACACCTACTTTGGAGAGGAAGCTGAGTTTTGTGGTCAACAAAGAGAAAATGAGGTTCAAATACCTTCTAGCAAATCAAAGAATAAGAAATCCAAATCCTATAATGAAAATCTCTTTGAGACACTTGCGGATAAACAATATGCAAAATCTAGAACGGATAATCTTGAGGACCATCATGTTGGTGAGAATCTCTCAGAGACACCAATAGAGGAAGAGATCAATCTCCCTCCTGATCCTACACGTATGGAAGATGGTTCTAAGCTACTAGTTGAGGAGACTATTGACGTCAACCTTGAGTACGGAAGAAGAGCCTAAAATTGTCAAACTTGGGGCTTCTCTTTCAGCATAGGAGCAAAAAGCTTTTACTACACTCCTTAGAGAATTTATGGACATATTTGCTTGGTCTTATGCAAACATGCCAGGCTTAGATCCTTCTTTAGTAGTGCACAATCTGGTTGTGCATGAATTTGCAAAGCCTATCAAACAAAAGTTAAGAAAGATGCATCCACACATTGCTCTTTTGGTCAAAGAAGAGTTGGAGAAATTGTTAGTTGTTGGTTTTATCAGACCTATCGACTATTCAGAGTGGATCTCTAACATATTTCCTATTCTCCGAAAGCCAGAAGGCATTAGGATTTGCACAGATTTTAGGGACATTAACAAAGCATGTCCTAAGGATGACTGTCCTCTTCCCAACATGGATTCTACCTGCAGGCCACAAAATGTTCTCTCATGGATGAATTTTGGGCTATAATCAAATAAAGATTGCAGAAGAGGACCAACATAAAATTGCTTTCACCACCCCTTGGGGTACATTTTGTTATCAAGTCATGTCGTTTGGCCTCAAGAATGCAAGACACAACGTATCAAAGAGCTATGATTGTCATATTCCATGACATGTTACATGATATTGTGGAGGATTATGTTGATGATATCCTGGGAAAATCTAAAACTAGAGCAGAACATCCAACAATCCTACGTTGTATCTTTGAATGATTAAGGGATTATAAGGTCAGACTCAATCCAAAGAAATGTGTCTTTGGTGTGATTTCAAGAAAGCTACTGGGCTTCATAGTTTATAGAAGAGGAATGAAGTCGACCTAGCAAAGGTCATCGCTATTACATAAATGCCTCCTCCCAAGAACCTCAAGAAATTGCGCAACTTGCAAGGAAAGATCCAAGCCATTCGTAGATTCATCTCCCCACCGCAGATAAATGCCACTCCTTCACTCATCTTCTTAAGAAAGATGCGGATTTTCACTAGGGACCTGATTGCCAACAAACATTTGCCTTACTCAAGTAGAATTTGACTAACCCGCTCGTTCTTATACCACCTACCCTAGATGAACTCCTTATGCTATATATCTCGCCACTTAATTTTTAATCGGCACACTCTTAGCTCAATATAATTTAAATAACAAAGAAAGAGCCGTCTATTACCTTAGCTGCACATTGATCTCTTATGAGCTCTATTATCCCCAAATTGAAAAAGCTTGCTTAGCTATTGTTTTTGCCTTTCAAAAACTTTTCCATTACCAACAACAAAACCAAGCTTATATCTAAAGTTGACCCGCTCAAGTACCTTTTATCTAAACTTGTGCTTACTGGGAGGATGGCCAATTGGATCATCTTTCTTAGCGAATTTTATATTGAGTATGTCAACCAGAAAGTAATCAAAGGACAAGTGCTTGTTGATCAACTAGATAAAGCTCCTCTACCAGAACAGGACCACCGAGTTTGGATCTGCCAGATGCTTTTGTTTTATATATTGAAGAATCTTCCACCTAGCAGATATACTTTGATGGGTCATTCACATTTAATGGCTCCATGTCAGGCGTTTTTTATCACCCCCACAAAAGATTTTATTCCTCAAGCTTTCAGACTTGGTTTCCCATGTACCAACAATATTGTTGAGTATGAAGCTCTCATTGCAGGATTGAAAGTCACTATAAGATGGAATATCAAACAAGTTAAGGTTATAGGCGACTCCCAATTGATCATTAAACAGTTAATGATGAGTATAAGGTCAAGGATGAGAAGCTCATTCCATATAAACGGATGGTAGACACCTTGAAGGAATACTTTGTTCAAATCACCTTTCAACATGTCCCAAGAGCACAAAACTGTTCGGCGGATGCCATGGATACCATTGGATCTTTGCTACGACTATCTCCGGATACTAGGGACTTTCAGTTCCTTATTGATCATCTAATGGTGCCGGCTAAGACATGCTAGAAGCATGTTTGGTATGTGATGTTGTTGATCCCTTTTCCCCTAGTACGTTGACATCTTTAACTACTTACAAGATGGTACCTTCCCTCCCGACATCTCCCACTCCCAAAAACAAACCCTTATCCAACGAATATGCGTTATACCCTACTTTGGGGCACTCTCTATCGTTGAGGCTACGATGGGACTCTGTTACGTTGTCTTAATTCTTTTGAGGCTATCCAAGCATTCAAAGAGGCGCACGAAGGCGTCTGCGGTGCTCACACTAGTGACATGGTCCTCGCAATGAAGCTTTTGCGTGTAGGATACTATTGGCCTACTATGGAGACAAACTACTGTCAGTATGTAAAGAAATGTCTGTTATGTCAAAAACATGGTAATGACCAAGACCCAACGCTTCTAGTAGAGTGGCCTTGTGAGCAGGGGAATTCTTTAAGATCCAAGAAGGAAATGTGAGAGGTCTTAGTTAAGTCACTGATCAAATCGTAAGCTCCTACTGGCTTGCTTAGCGTATTGTGAATGTCATCTAATGTGGTCGGGTAGATCGGGATAGGCTACGAAGAATAATCCTTGGTTCTAGTGGTAGCGTTAATTTGAGGTTCAATGTCTAACTCGACCAACCCCACAATTTTCATTTTGGCGACCATCCAAAGGAGGTGCCACTTGTGGGTTTGACAAAGTTGAGGCTTTGCGATCATGGGTCCCTATTACAATACCTTTGTTTGAACTGTTGGGATCTATTCTACCATCCTTTGGACACATGGGGAGAGGATCATTAAAGATTCCAAGCAGTGTGTTTTGTGGAGATACTAGTCCCATGTAGGTGTTTTGAGTGGGCACTGTTGGGTTTGCCAAAAACATGTCAACAAATAATTGTCTTTGATCCTTTGGCAAACGCTGTAAAAACTTGTTACAATCGCGGCATGTTCTTGCGTCATGCCCGCGAACCCTATGGAAACCGCAATATAAATCAGGATCGTAATCTCGAGGCCTTTGGTTTGCACCTTGTTGCGGTCCGAAATTACGGTTATTGTTCACTGTTGATTGTTATGGTTAAAATTTGGGAACCCTTGCCCTTGGTTTTGAAATTGGTTCGGATACCTGCTTGGGTATTGGTTAGGGCCTTGGGTCTATGTTTGTCTTGATTGTTGAGGTTGTTGTTGTTGCTGTTGTTGACGGTTAAAATCTACAAAGATTGACTGAGGGCGAGAAGTTATTGTTTCTTTGATTGTTGTCATTGTTATTGTTGTTGTTTGAAGTGCTTGTATTGGGAGCATTAACAACGTTAGGTTTCTTAGGTTGGTCCGTCACCCCATCTGTTGTGACTCCACGATTCTTATTGAGGATTTTTGGTCCTTGGTTACTATTCGTGTTGTTGGAGTAACTGGGGTTATTTTGATTAGGGGTGACTAACCTTCCATTAGCTCCATAAGTCTTATGACCACTGTCAATGGCTGCTTGGTCAATTCAAAGAGCACCCTCTAGTACCTCTTCATAGCTCCTTAGTGGGAACTTTTGAACCTCTTCCTTTGTCTCCTTGTTGAGAGAGTGGAGGAACAAATCACAAAGCTCCGTCTGATCCATATTTGGAGTGCTTGCAGAGGAGTAGAGAACTTTTGCCACCTTTGAATGAAGTGGGCTGCGGACTCGTTGTGCTCTTGCTTGATATGAAGGAATTCCCGATTCCTGTTCTCAAAAGTTTGTTCATATCAAAAGCTTTAATAAATTTTGATACGAGTTGCTTGAAGGAGTGTATTTAAGCCTCTCGGTATCCTATAGTACCAATCGAGAGCAATACCTTCTAGCGTCTTAGGGAAAATCTTCATAACAACTACGTCCCATGGGAGCAGCTCTCGAATGGTCGTTGCGTAAGCTTTGATGTGGGCGTTAGGATCGCTTTCCCTTTGAATTTTCGAAGATGAGCAAACGCCTTAGGAATATGACTGTCTGAATGGAGAAGTCTAGAGGCTCCTTAAGATATTTAGAATAGGTCCCCATTGCGTATGTTTCCACCATTGAAGATCCTTGTTGGGGAGGTGGAGGTTGCATCGGTTGCTGAAATGGGACAACATAAACATTTGTTGGGGCGTATGGCATCCCCTGCGGTTGTCCATACGGACTGGGTAGGTGTACATATCCCGCAGAGATTTAGAATACATGTGTATGTAGGGGGTTGATTACCTTGATATGGAATCGAAGACACAAAGCTAGGGAACGTTGCATTTCCGGCTGGTATGGCGTTTGAGAATGCACTTCCGGCCCTGTGCTCTTCTGAGATATCCATACGTGGCATGAGGGGGCATACCCAACATGCTCGTCCCCTCGTAGTTGAGATCTCCGTGGTTTCGAGTACCCATATAAACCGGAGGATTCTGCAGGAGGATTCAAGCAATGAGTAACAATAGTAAAATAACTCAAAGCCTTCAAATATCACCTCTAAAATGAGCCACAAACATGCAAATTTATTCCTTAAATAAATATGCAAACCTCTAGATCAAGTCGCCAAGCTTAGGAGGATTTAATCATGCACAAATATGCTCAACAATAACACAAGAAGGCTTCACACTCTCCAAAATATGGTGGTGTTGATGAAACACCTTTGTTATGAGAACTCATGGGCATACATCCCTCTTCAAGCATGAAGATAATTTTAATAAAATCAACAACATGCCCTCAAGGGGTCGCCACCATCTTCTTTTATATCTTTACTTTTAAAATCTCCAAGTTTCTTTCCTTTTTTGGCGCAAATCCTCATGTAGGAGAGTTACTTTTAAAATGGTCTTCTTTCCTGGAAAGTCACACTCCAATTAAAACATTAATTTCCCCTTTTATTATTTTAAATAAAAACATAAGAGGAGAATTAATATTTAAATTAAAAAAATGGAGTTATGATATTTCCTCAATTTTTTTATCCGTTAATGCATAAGGGTGGATTAAAGGTCTTCATCATTTTATTTAATTAATGTCCTGAAAAAGGGGACATTACATATATATATAAATAAAATGTACCCAACAACGTATTTGCACGAAGTTTTAAAAGAATTTCCGTATGAGCATTCCGTGCACTGCACTGCACCCATACCCGTCATCAAACAATCTAGCCAAAAACATTCACAAAACACTTGAAAATCCTAAACATTCAAAATCGCAAAATCCAAAAAACAATGAAAAACTCTAAAAATACTGAACATTGGAAACTATATTACAAAACATCTTACTTTAGTGCGTGCTTGTTCTAGCGCACGACATGCTGATCATCTTGATCTACCTTCATTAACAAAGCTGGTTTGCTTGCTATGTCTTCCCTTTCTTATATTGTTGCTCGTGTAAGGCAGTTTCATAGAGCATGTTGCTTTTCATGGGACTTCTTTGTCTATTGTATACCCCCTTGTATGTATCCTTGCTTGGGGCCTCATTTCAACCCATGTTGTATAATTCGAACACTTGGGAATGAAGCTGGATAAGAAAAACATTAGTACAACTCTTCTTGGGCATTGCTTGTTTGAGTATGTTTGTTGGTGCATGTTTATTTGTTGCTTTGCTTGTTTACTTTCTCGTATTGCATTACTTTATGTATTTTTCTTTGAGTCAGTTCTTTAGCATAGAACAAAAATCAGTATTATGGCTTTTCATGTCATTTTACCCTTTTGTTGTGTGTTTATATCAAATAAATAGCTACTTCGAGCCAGGATGGTACTTCAGCTATGCCACGATCTTCCCATTCTCCATCTCTCTTATCTTCCATTCCAAATCACTTTCTTCTTATCAAATTTTCCCTCCCCACCCTCCCTTGTTTCTTCCGCATGAAGAGTCTCTCGGATCTGTTTCTAATTGCTCAATTTGAACCATGGCCAACCAAGCCAAGTTTGCATCCCTTCTGTTGATATGACCCCCTTTTTCTTCTACAGGATCTGTTTAGAAAACGTATTTTTGCAATCAACCACGGTGACCGCATAAACTTACCAACAAAAGAGTTTGTTATGGTATTATGCAGGGATCGCTGATCGCATCTCCTTAGTATATTCATATTCGGTATATTGCCGTCTATCTCGTCACTACGATGGGCTTTTCCTCCACAGTGGTATTTTATCTTCTTGTTTTCAAGTGTCCATCAACCTCTTCTATCACCCCATCGACACTCGAGGGGCATCCTCCATCCTACTAATTTTTCTTCTACTCTTACAAAATTTAATTGTCTGTAATTGTCTACTATCTTTGAAGTGGTGTCGCTCGCGCTACACCACATCAAAGAGGGGCAAATGTAGACACCTAAATCTAGCTATGCAGTTTTAACACTAAAATTGCACTTCTTATCCTCTTTTCTATCATTTGGTTATAATTAGCGTCTTTCTCGCTAATTAGCTAACACTCCTTCCATCTCGGTCAATTAACGACACTTCGTTAATTAACTAGTCTCCCCTTCATTTTGGATGCAAATTAACATTACTTTGTTAGTTATAATCCTATTCTAATTAATTAATTAATTGACCAATATTAATTAATTAATCCTCTAAATGTGAATTTACCCTCCTATTGGGTCATTCCCCCTTTCAAATCATTCAGAATCCATCAAATTCTCTCTAATTGGCTTTTACAAGCCTAACTTGGTCTATTAATCAATTCTAATTGATTAATTTAAATCACACCCAACTCACTTAAGTTGGAAATTCTAATTAACCTTCCCTAATCATACTTAACCCTTTCTAAGCATGTTTATCACTTGCTAATCCAAAAGTTCTTTTTGTCCCACATTCATGAGGATGAAAGTTTCTCCAATTTGGAAAACTATATAAAGAACCCTACCCCCTCCCTTCTAAGTTTACACCTTTACACCATGTCCTTGTAAGACATATGCATAAGATAAGAGCATTTCTCAATTGGAAGGCTTATTGATCTAACAACCCTTTTCCATCTTCTACTTGGCAAGAGTAGTAAGAGAAGAACCAAAATGGCAATTAAGCCATATTGGTGAGATCTCTTCCTCTTCCTTGGAGAAATCCTTTGATCGCACGTGGCTACGTATGGCTTGCTAAAGGAAGTGTCTACAATCCAAAGCCCATTAAAAACATCAAAGGATGGCTTGTATTTCATGTTTTTAATATTAGATGCATTAGTTTAAGCTTTCCCTTTTAATGGCTTTATCTCGATGTTTATGTTGAACTTAGTTATTGAATCTACTTGGTGTTAGGTTCTAGTAATTAGTTTAGCTTGTTTGTCATGCATACACTATGTAACTTCTTTCAGCATAATAAAACAATGAACACACATATCATTGGGTGTTGTGTACTATTTCTCTTCATTCTCTCTCTCTCTCATCATTTTCTAACAAAGAATTGTTCTTCAAGTAGGGTTGGAGCAAGTTTTGGCTGTTGCTCACTAATTTCAGATTGTGACTCGCCCTGCTTGAGTCAGAAGTTTCTTTGTTATTACCTGCAGTTCTCCACTTCATTTCATGTGCAAAAATAGCTAGAATAAGGTTGTTAATCACACCTTGGTCCACGTTCTCCGTATTTCTCATCAAACATGTAAGTAACGAGAGACCATTTTGCATGTCATTTAACGTAGCTATGACTGAGGTACCCATGTTTCTATATGGCATTCTCTTTTCAAATCCTGTTATGGCTTCTGATCTTTGGCACCTTATGGGATTCCGGTTTCTCTTCCACTTCAAGATATGTTGCATCATCAGATCGTGAAAGAATTTCTTTTTTGTTTGTGCAAATATTTTGCAATCTTCACACCAAAATCTGGTCATTTATATCGAAGTTGAGCCAACTTCAAGGCACTTCGTGGTTGTCATCGGGTACAGCTAATTTGTGTCAAGTTGGTGATCATGTTTAGCTTCACTTGGATAAATAGAGGTCTCACAAAGAACATCAGCAGTTGAAGCCCATCAGATACGATGTGTACACTATCCTCGAAGTAATTACAACCTGCCATCCATGATGTTAGTGTGAGAAAGCTCAAGTTGTAGATATCATATCACTCGGAGGAGCTTTATATCACTCTTCCTAGGGGAACCATTCCAAATACTTTGCTTGATGTTAATTCACATGAATCGCAAGGGGAAAACCACTATTTACCTTGTCAGCTGTAAAGGCACTCTGTAGATGCAGGCTGAGTGCTCTTCAAATCAAATTTTCTGCATATGTTCCCGAATCTCATAAAGAAAGTGGGAGCAATTTTCTTCTAAGCAGGGAGGAAATGATAAGGACATCCATTCTAGTTAATATGCTAACCATAGATAATCAGTTATATAAATCAGTCAAAATCATATGCAAGTAGGTTGGTCAAATCGTTAAGGTAAAGGGTAGATAGAAAATAATTAAAAAGGTGAACAATTGAAAATGGGAACATTAAATGTTTGTCAAAGAAGTGTAGCCTAGAAATATAGGCTTCTCTTATGTTCATTAAAAAAAAAGAATCATATCGCCGCCTGAAGTTGATTTATATACATCTTTAAAATTTCAGGTATTGTCCGCTTGGTTTAAGGCCTATTTTTTTACCAGTTTGGTAGGGGTGCAATGGCCAGAAAGGGCTCCTCTAGTGGCTGTTTTAATGGTATATTTATGCAGATTTCAGCTGAATTTTTGTTTTTCCTTTGTATTGATCGGGTTTAGTAAGAATTATTGTTGGTTGCTAGTACTAATTAGGTAGGTGGTTAGTCCTCAAAATGATTTGTGTAATGAACCGTTACACCAAAACCTCGAGGCATTAGTGAAATCCACACATGAGGATCATAACATCCCACCATGCTTTTGTAGAGCCCGACTCGGGCTAGGTTTGCGCCCGCACTCCTATACGTACGAGCCCCACTTCACCAACATTTAGGCGCCCCACGGGCCCCGGCTACACGGCATAACCAACCGAGTGGGATTCGAACACGGGTGGTTGCTCTGATACCACTTGATAAGAACCTTGCATATAATAAATCAATAAATTGCAGAAGATAATAAAACACAAGAGATATGGGGGCCAAGATGCCCTAATATCAATATATGTAGAATAATACCCTTAAGGTAGGGCAACACCATACAATGCTCCTTAAGGAAGGAGTAACTCCACAATCTCCCAAGATGAGAATCCACTTCGAGGGGGACACCTCCAATATACCTCTACCAAGTAGAAGACTCAACTCATACATCCATGACCTCCTCATAATGATACTCACATCCTTTAAATAGGATGGGTAACACCTAATCCCAATGTAGGCCGACCCATTACCCAATATAATTAATTCCTATGTGAGCCCATATAACTAACTAAGGGGATGTGTGCCACATGTCGGCATCTCCATCAACTCCTATATATTATATTATCATATCCCATGTGAACCCATACATATAACTAAGGGGATGTGTGCCACATGTCGGCATCTCCATCAACCCATATATATTATATTATCATATCCCAAGGTACATAGCATTGCCTCCCTCTTTGACATGTTTCGTCCCCGAAACATAAGAAGAAGCCATATAATGAGTGCGCTTTAAATTATTGCACACTTGTCGCCATGCTCGATCATTCAACCACCCATATGAAATCCTAGGGGGTGATGCTGCTTCAAACCTGATTCCATATTCCCTTGTGCTCATCTGATTCCATCCTGGTCCATATGTGTTCCTCCTTGGCATCCATGTATATCCATAATTATTATTCATGTGATTCCATGCCATATAATTATTGTTCCATTGATTCCATGTATAGCTAAAATTATTACTCCTCCAATTCCCGTATATCGATATAGATTGCTGCCCTTGTGTGTTCTAGCATGTTTCCATGATTTTTTCCTTTCATGATGATGTGGGTGTCTATATGGTGCAACCTTAGTATGCTCAACCTTATCAATCCTTTCCTCCACTTTCTTTTCCTCTTGCAACTTGTTTGCTATTTCTTTTTTCTCTTGAGTAGAGAAATTATTTTTGAATTTTTCATCATGTTTTTCATCCTCTCCTTCTGATTCATCCTTATTCCCTTCTTCACCATCTTCAAATTCATCTTCATGATCCAATTTTACATTACTTTTTTCTTTGCTAAGTGTGATATCTTACAATGTAATTTTCTTTCTCTTGTACCATAATTTCATGAATTTATTTTGCACATTAAGATTAATTGTTCCCAAGCTCTCTAACCAAGGATATCCAAGAACAATATCCATACCATCCATATCTAAAGCATAAAAATCTGAATGTAAAACATATTTATCCATAGAGAGCTTTAAATCTTCAAAAACTTGAATATGCTTACCATCCACTTGAGCTTCCTTAATATGTTTTGCTTGTACATGTAGATTTTGAGCTACATCCATATTGATGAAGTTATATTTGTTGCTAGGGTTTATGGAAACAATTACCTTTTTCCTTTGAATACACCCTTCAAACTGAAATATTGAAGCTTCCTTCCTTAGAGATGCACTATCTGTGTAAAGCGACTTCATCATCAACATTTTCTTCTTCTACATCATCAACATTTTCTTCTTCTTCTGATGTTGATTCTTCTTCTTCTACTTCTTTTGATGTTGATTCTTCTTCTTCTTTTTTAACAAAATTGTGTTTCTTTTTTGTTTCCCATCTAGCTAAGAAAACATCCTCCATTTCCTCCCAATCCCAATCTAATAGATCTATATCCAAATAAGAATACTAATGTCGCGCTTTCCCACCAAGATGAAGATAAAAACAAACCCATACTAAAAATTCTTCAAAATACATTTGTTTAAATTGTATCCACCATTTTTTTGCATCAATTTCCCCATTACCATAGAAAATTGGTATATCCATGATGCATAAAAATTAGGGTTTCACAAACTTACTCCTTTGACCAATATTTGACCTGATGATTTCGTAAATCATTCAACCTCAAATATGAAACCAAAAAGAAGTAACCCCTGCTAAAATTTTGAGAGATTTCCGAAAATGTAAGAAATTTAGGAAAATTCCTCAAATTGCGGCCTATGGAGAAAAATAGTGAAAACAATAAAACTGAAATAACTCTGTCAAAATAGATCCACCAATTCTGAAATTTCAGTGGTATCACCGTTTAATATATTACCATCCCAAAAAAATTATTTCCTAATTCGTCATTATTCAGAAGATATAGATGAAACCTTAGAATTAGGGTTTCAACCCTAAAACAGACACAAATTTTGCAAAACAGCTCCAAAAAATCTGAAATTCGGAGGGAAGATCACTTGAACTATGTATCCACTCCCCAAAAAAAATATCTGAAAAATTCCAAGTCGATCTCAAGATATAGACGAATCACCAACATTAGGGTTTCATCCCACAAATTGCCCGGATCACTACTCTGATACCACTTGATAAGAACTTTGCATATAATAAATCAATAAATTGTAGAAGATAACGCAACACTATATGGGGGCCAAGATACCCTAATATGCAATATATTCGAATAATACCACCGAAGGTAGGGCAACACCATACAATGCTCCTTAAGGAAGGAGTAACTCCACAATCTCCCAAGATGGGAATCCACTTCGAGGGGGACACCTCCAATATACCTCTACCAAGTAGAAGAATCAACTCATACATACATGACCTCCTCATAATGATACTCACATCCTTTAAATAGGATGGGTAACACCTAATCCCAATGTAGGCCGACTTATTACCCAATATAACTAATTCCTATGTGAGTCCAAATAACTAAGGGAATGTGTGCCACATGTCAGCATCTCCGTCAACCCATATACATTATAATATTATATCCCATGTGAACCCATACATATAACTAAGGGGATGTGTGCCACATGTCGGCATCTCCATCAACCCATATATATTATTATATTACCATAGCCCAAGGTACATAGCATTGCCTCCCTAACTAAGGTAGGGCGACACCATACAATGCTCCTTAAGGAAGGAGTAATTCCACAATCTCCCAAGATGGGAATCCACTTCGAGGGGGACACCTCCAATATACCTCTACCAAGTAGAAGACTCAACTCATACATACATTACCCCCTCATAATGATACTCACATCCTTTAAATAGGATGGGTAACACCTAATCCCAATGTAGGCTGACCCATTACCCAATATAATTAATTCCTATGTGAGCCCATATAACTAACTAAGGGGATGTGTGCCACATGTCGGCATCTCCATCAACCCATATACATTATATTATCATATCCCATGTGAACCCATACATATAACTAAGGGGATGTGTGCCACATGTCGGCATCTCCATCAACCCATATATATTATATTATCATATCCCAAGGTACATAGCAATTTGCACTTTCCGCTATCGTAAATTTTTTAAGCAGCCCCGTGAATGTTGAATAATAAATAAAAATATGTTTTGAATAATTTCCTTCAAACAAACCTTATTTCTATGAGATTTAATGTTTGAGTTGATGCATATGTTAGCATGTTGACCCTTTCTCAATGGGATATATACATATTTTCTATTGACTTTTTCAATCTAAGTTTTATGTATACTTACATCGCTATAAGCCATACATGTTCTCTAGGCGACTTTTGAAAAATGCATTGTGGGCTGGGCTGGGGTTGTTGAAATGAGATTTTACATAAAAAAGACAACGGCACATGCTGGAAATTCTAGCTGGCCGTAAGTCCCTTGCATTGACTGAGATAGAAAGGACACAAATTTACGACTCTATCAATGGTTTTGGGCATGCATGCTATGTCATTTTTACATTTATTCTTTGTGCATGTAGTTTATGCATAATATCATGATTAATGCCTGGTTACTGTTCTATATGTCCGTGAGGCATAAATGACTTCGTAGATAGTGGTAAATCTAGCTTGAGGTGTGGTTGAGCTTGTATTTTGTTTGAAACTTAACCCATAACACCTGCTTTGGAACTACTGTGGCTGGTTTGATATTTACTTGTTATTTATATCTCATAAGGTGAGATCAGAGGCAGCAAGGAGAATTGTTATGCTCACATAGAATTGTGATGGGATGGATGGAGCTGTAGATAAGTCATTGTTCGATATGGGAAAATAAGCAGAAGTGACCAAGGGAGTGGGGTTTTATTGGAAGGTTTGGGATGGTGATAATTCTTTCACTACTAGTGTGGTGTGAAGAACGGGCCCAACAATATCACTCAATGGCCACATGTTCACTATGCAGGATTGCATTGCATCACTTTGTTTATACCTTATTCCATAGTTTTTCTCAATGACGTACCCTACAAGTATAGAAAACCAAACTGTTTGAAGTAAAGTACTCTCCAGTACTAGAAGATTGAAGCGCTGACATAGGTATGATTCTCCATGAATTGAAAGTTACAATAAGAGACATTTGCATCCCTGAAGATGTATCTGTATGTATTTAGTTTGTTTTATCTCTATTTAGATGATATTAATTGATCTGTTTACAACACAACCAGGACTAGTGTCTACAAATCTATGGTCTGTATAACAGGGACTAGGGTCTAGAACCGGCGTTTTTCATCCTTGATCAATAAGGAAGATGTTCTCTCTTTTTAATTGAAGTTGCCCTTATATGCAGAAAATAGTTCATCTTTGGATGTCTCTTGCAAAAAGATTCAAGAATCAATATGGAAAATTTAATTTGCTGACTTGTTTTCTATCCTTCTTTATATTCCAATTCTTTTTGAAATTTCAAAACTACCTTTCTATGAATTTCACACAAATTTCTGGTTATAGATATGAGAAGGAGCTCATGCATCCGCTTCAAAACCTTGTTGGAGGAGATCTTGCTCGAGCTTTACTCATTCAGGTATCTTGTATCTTTTCATTGCAATAGTATTTTTCTATGCCATAATCTTGGCATTTTCCTTGCTTTTGTATGTGCTTTCTAGTCATACTAGCAAATAAAACATCCTTTGGTAATGGAAGGCATAAAGGAAAAATATGACACATGGTGATGATGTTTGATTAGATGAATGTATTACGTTGTATAATTTATAGACTGATAGTTTTTGCCTGTAACAAGCAAGGTTAATTGTTGTTCCTTTTCGTACATTTGTAATACATGGTTTTTTTATGACAGGTGCAAAAATTAAAGCTTGATGTTGAAACGTAAGTTATGTTACTTACAATGCTCTAATAAAATGCTAGCATTCTTTAGTGTCTGTAAATATGATATGTTTTTATGGTATGCTGGGGGTATACAGGGCAATGCTTGAGCTGAATCAGATTCTCAGGGCAAATGAAATAAACTTTGCAATACTTGCTGCTTTGCCAGCCTTTTTATTACAATCATTTTGGCAGCTCTTCTGAGAATTTGGTTGGTGAAGGTACACCCACACACTGATTCCTATTCTTCATTCGTGCTTTATTCTTTAGGATTCTTTGTTTTAATTTCTTCTTATTATTGATGCTAATAAGTATCACTCATATCGTTGCCTTATTGTAATACTGTAATGACTGATTTACAAACAATGCATTCTATTTTAGATGTGATTTGTTCTTATGACCCAATCCTTAGAAGTTAAAACCATAGGATAAAGACCTTTTATGCAGATGAATTCAAAATAATTTAACTCATAGCAACCATGTTTGTAAAAAGTAAGAAAGGAGAGGTTATGATATGTAGGAGTGGAGAACTCCGGAATAAATGAGCAAAAAGACAATGCACATCATTTTTGTCAATTAAATTTCCCAAAACATATAAATAGCTTCATTTTGAACCTTCAAATTAGGTCAATAGAAATTTGAAATTAAAGGAGAGAGACTGTCAATGTTGACCCACTGTCTCCAAAAAATGGATGTTTTCCTCCTAGATTGAAAAAAATCAATTTTCCCCAATTTGGAGGTCTTTTATTACTGTGCTTAAAAGTATGTTGCTGACTGACATTGTTTTTACAATCCATTTCTGACAAGTAGAAAGACAGACCCTCAACATATTATCAATTCTTGCTTATCTTATTGTCGATTGGAAAGATGCATCTCCATTCAGCATATGGATATACAATCATGCTTGTTTCTGGGAGATACTCGTATATTCTTTGAGTCTGAACCAAATGCGATTGTTGTATACATTCATAATTTATTTTTTTCAGACACAACCTCTAGCACTTATGCTTCTAGGATCACAATTTTTCGTGAACCTAATTAAGCGATATTATTTATCATGGATCATATTGTAGGGTTGTGATTCCATCCACCCATGCCATATGAAGTGTATAAATTCTATTACTCATTCTTTGTCCATTTTATCATCAATATTATTTCCTTCATTTGTTGTTGTGTGTACATCTTTTCCAATCAACTATAACTGATCGTCTATTCCTTGAAGAAATTGTACGATAACAGTCATTTTGGGTTTGCAGATAATTGGACAATTAATACTGTTCGGATTGGTTTTGCAAGTGATTGTGGTGTGTGGACACTTGTGGGCTAAGTTACAAGGTTCGAGTTTGCGTTTATGTTTGACGAGGATAAAGTTCGGTTCATGCTCGCCAAGGAATAAAGTTTGAGAAAAAAATGTCTTTAAGTTCGAACAATTTTTTTCTATCATTTTTTTAAATGCATAAATATGTTAGAGGGATAGAGTGGAGAGATCTTTTTGTCCACTACTTTCAGTCGTTATATGTACATATACACATATTTGTACAATGATGCAAAATCCTGTCAAAGTATTTTCATGCAAAAATAATGGATAAAGTTCAAATTCATGTTTGACAAGAGTAAAGTTCGGCAAAATCCAAACTTTTTGATAAAATTTGGAGAAGCTTGTGACATAGCTTGTGAGTAGTACATCTGTGTTCCATTTGTATTGCCATTGTCTAGGCCTATATGAAGTATCTTCTAGGGTACTGCCTTTTGATAAAGGTTGTGGGCCAATGCCTTTAGAATTCCAATTTTTAAAATTTTAAAAAACTGTTGACTGTGCTAAACTTGTGAGGGGTCATCGAGTATTAACTCTTAATATTATTGTAGTCACGCATACTCTTCATGATATTAATGTTTGAAAAAGCTATTAGAAGTTAGTTTAACGACAAAATATTATACAACAAAAATAGAAACCACACAACCTTGATAATAATAATCTTTGAATATTTTTTGGTTTAAAACAATATTATATAACAAATCAACAATGACCCAATTGGTTTTGGGGAAGCGGTGAAGAATAGGGAGTTACACTTTCCAAGCCAAGGTTCAATTCCACTAGCGAGAAACTTATAATAAATTTGGGGACACCTAGAAGAGGTGGTTGAACTCATGGCAATTCATGGACCTAAGCCCATCCCAATGTATTTCCATGTAAATACTTGGATCTAGGGGTTGATTGCAGCATATAAGGAATCCAGTCCACCCTTTGTTACCTTGAGCTTTGCCGATTTTTTAATTCTTAGTTTTTGTCCAAGTAATGATAATGGAGAGCTCTCATTAGAGTGTGACCCACGTTCATATCCTCGTCACCACAACAAGGCAGCCCATAACTCTAATGGTGACACAGCAATGTTATGGTGTAATGATATCAAGTACATTCGAGTTTGACCCAAATTTACAACTCGTAAGATTGTAAACCAAGGATGTACCTCAGAATGTGTTGAAGGCAAGCTGATAACCCCACCGGGCAATGAACAACCATAACAACAATAATAGGTGTAATAAATATGGGATATAAGTATAAAATTATAAGTGCTCCCTACTTTCCTCTCTACTACAAAGGGATATTATAGTATTTCCTATGTTATGATGGTCACTTCTCAAGTCAAATGGATATAATTCGAAGCATTAAAGTCCCCTCTTAAATTATATTTTTTGAGGGGAATAAAAGATATACCATATCTCCTAGAAATGCACTTTGGTTGTAATTCCAAATAAGGAAATAAAGTCACTCTATCTAACAAAAGTTGACAAGATTTTTAAATGTCAATCTCTACAATTCGGTAGATGTCAATGAGACGAAATACAATTGAGAAGTATTTGCAAGAAATGATACCAATAAAATAAATTTAGAATCGGACTATTAGTACTATCTCATAATAATTTGAATGCGCGAGTAACCAATTTATAGTTCCAAATGCCATCAACATTAAGCTTGAATGATGGGGACACCTACTAAAAACATATATAAAAATTTTATATTGGAAAATTTAAAAATATTTTTATAAAATTAAAATGTACAAAAAAATTGAAGGTGCTGAAATCAAATAACATGATACATCCATGATCTAACATTGAATGATATTGTCACGTTACTCATTAATGATTAGCATTGGTTACAAAGAGCTGAGATTACAATGACAATCCACCATCAGCTCCAAGTATGAAGTTACAAACTGAACATCAAAACAATGAAAATCAAAATGGCAAAATGAAAATACTTAGTTGCATTGAGAAACAAAGCTCAATAATCAGTAATCATTAGAAGAAAATGTCATGAATCGCTCATCACTCGAATTGTTGGACTCATCTAGCTCATGGAATGGGACCCCAAAACATCTTGGCTTTACAACTTCCTCCGCATCAACCTACCTCGACCCGAGCTCTTCATCCAACCATGCTACTAGAATTTCTGTATAGATTTATCTCTTGCGATCGGTGACATGTAAGGCACTATCTACAAAAACAAGTTACTCTGCTCTCCTATAAGCAAGCCTGCTCCTCTTAACAAAGTGGATAAATCTATTTTAAGACCAATTCATCCCACAAATATAGGAACTATAAAATTCTAAAAGGAGATGCTTGGCACGTGTTCCTAGAAATGATGAAAGCCCATAGAACTGTCATCAAATTTCCGTTTTTTTTTTTTTTTGTGCCTATGTGTAAATTTATCCTATACAAACTCTTGTAGCCTTTGTGTTCAACCATGATGATTTGATTCCTGCCTCTTTACTCACACTACATTTACTTGAGGCCCTTTATGAAGCCCTCCTTCACCTCCTTGTCATAAATAGGAAGAAGTCCCCTTGGCTTCTCCACAAACCATTGGCATTCACTACATATGCGACATTGTGTATAAAGCAACTCCCTATATTCTTTGGTCCTCACCCAAATCTGCTGCCCAAATTTAGTCAAGTCCTTATCTAACCCCCATATAGATATGGGAGGGAAGGAGGTGGGGTTGCCCAAATCTTGTGTGTGTGTGTGTGTGTGTAGCCACCTCCCATGTAAATACAGGCCTATCCTTCTCGCCCATTAGTTTATAGAATAGAGTGCGGGACCATTGTTCAACTTCTTCCACCTCCATTGAGTTATGTGCTAAATATTGTTATGATAGATGCCAAGGTATGGTCTCTATGATGAATCACGACCTTCATTTGGCCAAGCATGCTATCAATGCACTTATGAATCTCCGCGAGGTTGGAACTGCATTAGAGTCCCCGTATTTGATGACAATGGAAATAACGAACACAAAGGATCAATGATTTGACATCCGATCAAAAAGAATCTCTAATCACCATAGTTACCATGTTCGAAAAGTTCGGGTTGTTCGGATAGGGAAAAAAGTTTGGAAGTTCGGAATTTTGTAAAAATTCGGTTCGGTTCGGTTCGGTTTGGCTCGAAAAAATTATAAATTTTAAAAAAATATAAAATATGAATAATTTCCAAAAAAATTATAAAAACTAAAATACTTATTAATAATATACTAAAAGTTAAACCTAAAATAATTCAATTTATGTAACTAGTTACTAAAGTAACTTAAACATTCAGTAATAAATTCAAGTATTACTATTATTAAGTATTAATCTCTACATATTGCTATTAAATTATTAATATGTCTCTAAATAATAAGAAGTTGCTTGGTCCAAAAAGGTGCAAAAATGGATTTTATGAAAATAAGAAAAATATTGCCATCAATGCGTAGAGCTCGAGAAAATATACACTTTTAGAGAAAACGACACTTGAAACGGAGCCACAGAATGAAAGTTATGGCACATGCAAGTTTTTGCTGCTACATCTTCCTGGACCCTTTCCAAAAATGGCAATTTTTTTCTTTGCTTGTGTTTTCTTCACCAAAAATCCAAAAACGGAAAAAATGCCAAAAAAGGAAAGAATTTTTTAGACCCAGAACCCTAAACGAATCTACCGAACAAGTTCGGTTTTCCCTGAAAATTCGTTCCGAACCAAATTTGGCTGTGTTCGTACGAACATGGTAACTATGCTAATCACAACATCCTTCAACCTTTTATCTTGAATTGTTATGGAATTCTCTCACGTAGTCCATTTTTATGCTCTGATCATTAGTTGCGAGGGCTCTTGCAACCCAAGAATCCTCTCCCAATAAAATAGAATAGAATGTAAATTGGGTCTCTTTTTGTTTGAGGAATTCTTTCTTTGAAAAATGACCGAAACAATGCCAATGAGGTTCTGGTGGTTGCATATGAACATTTGCAGCTACTTTGTATTCATCGTTACCTCTTTGACTTAGTCAAAATTTCCAATGTCCTTTAATTAATTGTTCATTACATGCACACATGGTCTCCGATAGGTGTGTCTAATGTAGCCTCAACCAACCTACTTGTTGCCTTGTCCACAAATCTCTTGCATTACATTGGAAGGGCCAACCTTCTCAATTGCATCCTTCAAAATTTGGAATTTCTAGAACAATCAATATCCCTCAGAAATAAGGGCTTTCTTCACAATCAACTATAAAATTGATGAGTGGGCAAAGTGTCAATGTCTATCAACTCATCTATGATGATAGAGCACCCATGTGCAACTATAACCTTCATCTTGTCCATCAACATTTTAACTTTGGTCCAAGATGGCGGTTCTCAATTCAATTTCACTAGGAGGGAACATATGATGAACGTGCTTTTCATGTATTAGCAAATGCCTCCTTGTAATAAGGGGATCAAGCAACATGAATTGGGATACCATTGCCAAAGAATACTTTTCTAGTGACATCGATTGCCTTCTCCAAAGTGTTGACATTGAACATATCTGCAATAAGGTTTGAAGGTGAGAAACTTATAATAAATCGGAGGAACTTTGATTTGCCCCAAAGCCCTAATGGAACATTGCCGGAAATGATGATAGCCACATGTAGGAAAACTGATTTTTATGACAGCAAGCTGATTTTATGCAAGAATTAGGGCAGTGACCTGTTTTAGGTCCACCAAACCCTAAATGACCTAGGTTAAATTCAGGTTTTAGCCTTTCCCACACACAAATTTTCAAAAATACATCATCAACATGAACCCTTGATGAAATCATGCAAAATAAATGCTTCAACCATAAATTACAGACTGCTGGAATTAATTATTGCTCAAAAACAGCTGAAACTTCAAAATTCCATATCTTCATAAATACTTGGAGATAAAATGCAAACAATAGCTCAAAATGACCATAAAAATGGCAGCTATCCAATAAAATTAGAATAAGATTTTTCCAACCACGAAAACCCACTGAAAAGTGATCCCGAAATCTCCAAATGGGTAGATCAAGCTGGAAATGAATGTGGCAGCCCCCAAAAAGCATGCCCTAGCTGGAATGTGTGCCCTAGCATTGATAGAAACCCTTGCTGTTCTGAAATTCTAAATTTTGAAGCTCCAATGTGACTCCCGGATGAAGCCACCAATGCAACAAATGAGGGTTTTTGTCCCCAAGTGTTGTGACTATTGAGGGTTTTCGTCCCCAATAGGATCCAATGAGGGTTTTCATCCTCAAAGGGTGAAAATGAGAGCTCAATGCTCCAATTTCCAAAGAGAAGTATATAATTCACAAGATGATGATGCACAAATGAGCCAAGTGACCCTTTTTATACCTTGTTGTGGTGCGGCACCACAAGTTGTATTTTAAGTAAATTTAAAGATGTTGAGGTATGTAGAATTTGATTGCAACTTGGTGACGAGAGTTGGAAGTTGGAGAGCAAAGAGGCAAGGTTCTATCCTTTGTAGTGCCTAGAAACCAATCACTCAGATGCAAAAAGTCTTTCAATTTCAATTGAATTCAAGACAATATTTGTCTCTTGGCATTAATAGCTATGATACCAGATATGCCACCAACCTTTACAAAGAGATTTAAGGACATTATAGCAGTAGACAGTTTCCAAGTCAGTTTTAAACTTCTGTTTTATACATTTCATTTAATTAAATACTCAACAATAAATGTAAAATTGTATACAAACTTGCTCTAGGTTTAATAAGAGTGTTATAAGTACAAATATTGTGCATTACATTACAAACATAACTAAATATAGTTCTCAACTTGCAGGGACATTGCATACATGTAAAAATTTAATAACAAACATAAAATACATAAACAAAATCATTGTTTTAAGCGATCTCTATGAAAACCTATACACTAAGCCCAATTTTGATTTTTTTAATCTATGTTTTAAGATATCTATATGAAAGTCTATAGACTAAGCTCAATTTTTATTTTTTTAATCTAATATTAATACATACATACATGCGTCCATCCATCCATGCATACATCCATACATACACAAAAGGTTCATCATGAGTGACATGCATGCACGCATGCATACATACGTACATGCACGCGTGCATACATACGTACATGCATGCATGCATGCACCATCCATCCATACACATGCATACACGCACATACGTACATGCATACATGCACACATGCATGCATACATACATGCATACATGCATGCATACATTCATACACGTCGTGAGTGGCCTTTACACCAATGTGGAGAGACTTGCTGAATTATTTATAAAATGGATAAGGATGAATTGAATTCAGTTATTTTATATTTTATTCTGTATAACAAAAAAACTTTAAGCATTATGGAGGTTGAGCAGATGTGATTTGACTATTTGTATTCATTTAATCCTATGATTATTAAAACATCGCAATGCTTTCCCATTTCCATATATAACACATTTGGTGAAATGATTTATTACTTGCCGCTTTATTAGGTTGTGACCTTACCTATGTACACCATGTGACATAAATAAACTGCATTACCCACTCTTCATTCATTTCATTATGAGAGTATTCTTTATTTTGAGAATATATATATATTCATTTTCATTTTGTTGGTCAAAAATTATAATTTATATGATTTGCACATTTATTCATCAATCATATGCACATTTCTATGGCTTCTTTACTCCTTTCAGCAAGCGACACATTGGAGTCGAATGCATTTTGTTTGGGAAGAGGAATTGATAATACTTAATAGGATAAAGTTGTCAAGTGCATATTTTTGCAAGGGCCTATGCTTTGCTTTCACTCCCAAAACAAGCAGGAGATAATTGCGGTGTTTTGACATCTTTTCTCAACTCCTAATTTCTGCTGTCCAAAAGTGAATGAAAAAAATCAAGATTTTTTTTTCCTTATCTTTTTCAACTTCCCAGAAAAGTACCAAGTTCTATCCCAACAGTTACAGAAGTATGGGCCACCATACCATATGCAGACCTGTACATACTCCCTTTTCAAGAATAGTAAAGTGGATTTTTGAACATGTTATGTTTTGCATTAGTGCGTATGGACTGTTATATGCAGTTGGTCCTTTTTTTTTCCTGTGTGTGCAGGCATGTCCTCTCTTCACATGGATGCCATGCTTTCTTTCAACAAATTCTGCCAACACCAATACGTTTCATGTCCTCGTTTCAAACTACACCGTATTTAAAATTCCCTATGGACTCTTTAACTTTGACTAAGGCTTAGATATTTTATTTTATTTTTTACTAAGAATTCCATGTCACTTCACTTACCCATTCACCATGCCACCTGCTCATGGTGCCATGCCAAGTCAACTGGCCAACTTTGTTTGACTAAAATTCCATTGTCTCTGAAATATGTAGTGTCCGCAACCTTCTTGTAGAAAATGTTTTCTACTAGGAATCCAACGATGATGTTCTCTCAGGTCTAAAATCTCATCTGTGTTGCAGTCACCTCATTGCTGAATTGACTCATTCAACAACCCATGTAAACTGCACACTCAGACTATTTATTGTATTGATTCGTAATTATGTCACAAGGTTTGGAAAATTTTATCCATGAAGTTCGACATTCGCCATATTTTTCGTGCTATGAAACAGTTTGATGAAGATTGATACAGTTCGGCAATGGCAGCCAAAATATCTAAGTTCTGACAGTAACTGTCCAAATCTTGTAAATCACAATATAGGACCTGTTACTTGTCTCTGCGTAGTATGGGTAATTGTAGGGTTGGTATGGGTAATTGTTCACATGTGAGGGAGCTGTCTCAATTCTTTTCTGGCATTGAACTCGGGGCACAAAACATCGAATGGAGCCCTCACAATTATTAAATAATATAGGTTATATGTGCTTTGGGATCTATGACCTATATTTTTAAGTTTTTAATTTTACTTTTAAATTTTATTTTTTTCTAATTTATATTTTCTGTTCATGTTTATTTTTTTATTTATCTTTTTAAAGTTTTATTTATTTATTTAATATTTATTTATATTTTATGTTTTTATTGTTTGAACTTGATGATTTTTTTTCGAACTTTTCTATTGGCAAACTTGAACTGAACTTTATCCCCATTGAACTTGAACTCGAACCTTGTGACATAGCCGTAATTCACACATAAATCAGATAAGATCATCATATCTCAAATATGACAAGGTGAAATTAAAATATACATAAAAAGAATGATCAAATTATTGCATGAATTGAACTTTAAAGCATTCATTAAATGATTTGTAAATAAGTCCTAAGTCATTTAATACTACAATTCACATAAGTATTCAAACTATCATAGAAGTTCATGAAATTATATAATATTCAACATGCACATATCCTACTTAATCAAAATAGATGAGTCCTACTCAATGTATTAGGATGCAGTCAAACAAATAGGGTCTTGAGACACACTAATCAATCAGGCAGATCAAGAAAGTTGGGTAAGGCAAGGCATTACAGAGATGTATTGCAAGTAAATGTCAAGATGCTGAGGTATGTACAATTTGATTGCAGTTTGATGAAAAGAATTGGAAGTTGGAGAGCATGGATGCAAGGTTGTAGGTTCGTAGTTTCTAGAAACCAATCACTCGGGTGAAAGAAAGTTTATTAATTTCAATTGAATTCAAGATGATATTTGTCTCTTAGCTTTAATAGCTATGATACCAGATATGCCACCAAACCTTTACTAATACATATATATGCATATTGATGTGGATATGGATGTGATACACATGAGACATGGCTTGGATATGGTCATTTATCTTATTTTGATTTTTGTACAAGCTGACTAGACCTAAAGACCACGCACAATAAGGGACAGAGCTATCCTATATTTATTAATTTTGAAATGCAGGAAAAAAACAAAAGAAAAGGAAAAATATCTTGAAAAGAAAAAAATTAAAGCACAAAATATATTTAGCATGCTGTAACTGAAGGAAAACCACCTCATACTCGCATTTATACTTAATATCATTATTGGATGTGAATGTGGGAAGATATCTTTTTGTGTTCATGTGCACACACACACACACACACACCACACAAACACACGAAGGCACACACACATGCACGTACACTCACAAACTTAAGATTGATGGAAAGAATGGGACCTAAAATGTCACCTACAGGTTTACAGGAATGTATTTTATTATTTGATATATGCTTTATCCGAATCACATCATATCTAAGTCTTCTGAAAATATCTTTTACCCATACGATGTATTGTTCCCATAAGTAATTATATACATTTCCATGCAGTTTAGATTAGTTGTTGCAATGTGTTGTATAGTGGTTTTAACTCAAGTAACATCTATGGGTACTTTTAAAGTATTTTATGTTTTCTAATTTTTTTCCTACCCATACAACTTACCGTGCCATATTAGTAATTGTATACATTTCCTTGCAGTTTAGTTTAGTAGTCACGATGTGTTCCATAGTAGGTTTAACTAGATAAGTAACAGCTATGGGTAGTTTTAAAGTTTTAAATGTTGGAGTACATATTTACATGTAAGTTGAGCATGGTGGTACTTCAAATGTTTCACTTTTTAAGTCATGTTTTTTAACAAGTCAACTTAACAGCTTACTACCACCAAGGTCTTTGACTTTGACCATTTTTTCAATGTTCGCTTATTTTGTGTGACACCTTTATTGTATAGTAATGTTAACAGAAGAATGAGGATTAGAAGGAAGAAAACTTAAAAGGTTCTAAACCCCTTCAAAATGTTTGTTAACCTCCTGAACCGTTCATAATACCTCCAAACATCTTTTGAGAACTTTGTATTGAAGCTTCTAAAATGTTCAATCAATATAATATGTATAATCTTTCCAGAAACAACTAGTCAATCTAGAAATCCTGAAATGAGTGGAAAATAAATGCTTGCAATTTGTCATTCCCATAATTTTTGCAAATCTTCAGGAACAGGTCAAAATTACATTTCTAACCAAATATTCTGACACCTAAAACACCCATAGTAAAAAGATAATAGTCAACGTAAGTGTTTTGGGGAGTTTCAAAAGGTATGTTATTCTTATCTGATCGTTGTCTCTGTTAGTCAGCTCAGAGTCCCTAGACCCTGAATATGGAGAACCTCGGCAAATACTTTCTGAGCTGGTTGAGTTGGTCAAAACTTCGCAAGTCTTGACATTGCCTGATTAGTACAGACAAGTTTGGTGGAGTTGAGTAGCATGAACAAGCTGAATGCATTTTCTGAAACTCATCTCAAGGTTAGAATACCTGCACATAAAGGTTGCTGAAACTTCAAGTAGTCATACAAAATAATTGCCATTATCATAATTGGAAGCCGACCATAGCAACCGGTGATCACATATTTTTTTGTTTTCCTTTCATGGTTGAGCCTTTTAACATGCATGCATGTATTAGTCATCATCATTTCCTTTTTCGTCTTTGAACATTGATTATATTCCTTTTTTCTTCCAATGTTTGTGCTTTACGTATGAAACAAAGGAAGGGTCGGGACTTGCTGAATCAACACTTCAGTAATTAGAGATAATGTATGACTTTATTGTTTGCACTTCGTTGATATACTTGGAAAGGATGGGTTTTCTTTGTGAAAGAAGAAGATGAACAAGGGAAATCCTTGGGTTGCATTTCAGATTTTTTTCAGTAAATATATATACTTTGTATTTTGCCCTCTTTAGCAGGTCGGCTAGGTTGGAGAGCCCTCAAAGTCAAATTAGAAATTAAAAGCAAGCTTCTAAAGAGGTTGGTCATGGGGAAATTAGCCCTTTATGACCTTTGGCGCCACCATAAGGGTATAAAAGGAGTTGCATAGGCTCATTTTGGGCATCACTTTGGCATATATACTTTATCTACTTGGTTCTAGGGTTGATTGCTCTAATCCAATTCCACTAAGGGGTGAAAATCCATTAGTGTGGCATCCAAGGAGGATGAAACCCTTGTGGGATATTGGAGAACGAAAACTCTCCAAGTTGGTGGTGTTGAAGACATTCTTTGAAGACTATCTTGCTGGTTTGCAGCTAGGGCATCAAGAAGAAGACATATCAAGGGTTTTGGCATTGTTTGGAGCCCCTCTCCTAGGGAGCGACTTGTATAGGAGTGTGATTGGGTGTCTTCTAGGGCACGAATTAACATTCCAAGTTGATATTTGGACTTCTCATATTTTATAAGGCTGATATATTGCATATTTGTCACTTAGGGTTTGGAGCGAGTGTTTTAAAAACCGGTCAAACCGGAACCAAAACCGGCCGGTTTGACCGGTTTAACAATTAAAAGCATGAACCGTTTTGTAAACCGGATCGGTTGACCGGTTTTAGCCCAAACCGGTCAAACTGGTCGATTTCGTCCTAAACCGGCCGGTTTGGGCTTGTTTTGCCTTATACGGCGGCCAGCTTAAAAAACTTTTTTAATTGTTTTTTTTTTTTTTTTGTCTCTAAACCCTAATTTGGTGTTATAAATACACCCCCTCTATTCACTTCACACCTCTCTCATTGAGCATTTGTGAGCATTTGTGAGCATAAGATTGAAGAGTTTATTTTTTGTAGTGAGCTTGGAAGTTGGAGGCTTGGAGCTTGTTTGGCATTGCTTGTGGGCTCTTTGTGGTGATATTGGCATCCATTTGTGAGCACCTCACCTCTATTTGTGAGCACCTCTCTTATTTGCAAGGATTTGGAGGATTGGGGCAGCCTTGAATAGTGTTCATTTGGAGTTGTTTGGCATCAAGTGTGGGCTCTTTGTGGTGGCATTTACATCTACATTTGGAGTGTGGGCTCTTTGTGGTGCCATATACAAGCTTGGAGCATTTCTTCACCTCATTTGTGTGCACATTGAAAGGTATGTTACATTTTAAACTTGCCCCTTATTTGTAAATTTTATTAAAAAAGAAATAGGAAATTTATTTTGTTTTTATTTGCATTTTCAGATTTGTTTGCATTTGCAATGGCCCCCAAATCAAAAGACCCTACATGGGCCCATGCAGACGTAATTGATGATCAAGTTTTTTGTAAATATTGTAAGAAACACATCAAGGGGGATTCATAGGTTGAAACAACACTTGGCTGGTCAAAGAGGCCAAGTTACCCCATGTGAGGCACCTGATATTGATGACATTAGGTTGGAAATGAAAACCATGCTTGAAAAACATAGAGAAGAGAAGGCTAGGCAAAAAGAGATGGAAGCTGAAATAGGGAGGAGGGAACATGCCTTGAGTGTTGAAGGATCTTGCTCTGACCCTTTTGTGACTGTTAGAGACCCTTTTCAGTATATGCCTCCCCCATCCACTCATAGTCAAGAAAACCGGCCTCAAAAAAGAAAGACCATTCAAAGCTTTTTTCCATCTTTCACACTTGCAACTGCTAGTGCCTCCATGCCAACACAAAATCAACCTACCTTGGATAACCATTGGAAGAAGCAATACAAAGAAGCAACTTTTGAGTACATTGCTAGATGGTGGTATGATGCAGATATCCCTTTCAATGCTGCCCGCTCACCTTATTACCAAACTGATGTTTGATTCCATTGTTCTTCTTTGGTAAGGGCTTCAAAGGCCCTAGTATGCATGACTTGAGAGGATCACTTTTGAAGAAAGAAGTTGCATCCATAATGAATATTTGAAAGGTTGCAGAAAGCTTCATGGGCCAAAACAGATGCACTATTATGTCGGATGGGTGGAGTGATGGAAAGAACCGCACAATAATAAATTTTCTTGCCTCTTGTCCACAAGGTACAATGTTTTTGAAATCAGTAGATGCATCTGATAGGGTGAAAGATGCAAATTTATTGTTTGAGCTTTTGGATGAGATTGTTTTAGAGGTGGGGGTGGAAAATGTTGTACAAATCATAACAGATAATGCATCTAACTATGTTCTTGCTGGTAAGATGTTAGAGGCTAAACACAAAACAATATTTTGGACTCCATGTGTTGCACATTGCATAGACCTCATGCTTGAGGATATAGGGAAAAAAGATTGGATCAAGAACACTGTAGAGCATGGCAAGAGCATCACCAAATACATCTATAATCACTCATGGGTATTGAACCTAATGAGGAAGAACACTGATGGCAGAGAACTTGTTAGGCCAGCCATCACGAGATTTGCAACAAACTTCCTCATGTTGCAATCTCTTATTTCCCAACAATAGAACTTGAAAAAGATGTTTTCAAGTGATGAATGGAATGCATCAAAGTGGAGCCGGAAACAGGATGGGAAAGACACAAAGAAGAAACTTTTTGATAATTTATTTTGGAAAAAAACAGCAGAGATAGTGAAAGTTGTTGAGCCTCTTGTTAAGGTGTTGCGGTTGGTGGATGGGGAAAAATTAGCCATGGGCTATATTTATGAGGCTATGGATCAGGCAAAGGAGTAGATAAGGGCAGCATACAAAGACAAGGTAACTAAGTATGGGCCTATATGGGAGATCATAGATAATAGATGGAACAATCAACTCCATCGGCCTATACATGCAGCTGGGTATTTCTTGAACCCGAAATATCATTACAGAGCTCAACTTGGAGAAGATCAAACAGGAGAAGTAAAAGATGGTTTGTACGAGTGCCTAGAGCGCATGGTCCCTGATGAGATGCAACAACTTGAGGTTCACCAATGATTAGCTTCTTGAGAGAGCCACAGTACCTTTGGGAAAAACCTTGCAAAGATTGCAAGGAATGTGGACCAACCAAGTAAGAAATTCTAAGTTTTTTGAAGTTCATTTGATTAAAATTTTTAATGAATAATCATGAATTTTTAGCATAAGACAATCTTTATCTAATTTGTTGAATTACGCTTTAACCTTTAAGTTATAAGTTTATGTTTTACTTTTAATTTTTAACTGTGTTTTTAACTTTTTATCGTCATTGTTTACTAATTAAACATTTACACTTTTTATCGCAGCACATTGGTGGGATTCGTTTGGTAGTCAGTGTCCTCAATTGCAAAAGTTTGCAATTAGGATCCTGAGCCAAACTTGCAATGCTTCTGGGTGCGAGCGCAACTGGTCCGTCTTTGAGCGGATTCACACGAAGAAGAGAAACCGTTTGGAACAACGGTTGAATGATCTTGTCTTTGTGCAATACAACCTTCGGTTAAGGCGCAACCAGTTGTTGAACCGAAGACCTGATATTGATCCCATTGTCTTGGATGATATAGATCCAACCTCAGAATGGGTAGAGGAGAGTGAGCAAAGAGTTTGATCCCGATGACTTGGGGTGGATGGGTTTGGATCAAGAATTTGATGAGCCATTAGCAAAGCACCGCTGCCATCGTCACGAGACACAGCAGGCACTAGTCACACTCGTGCTACTCCCCGACCCCGTGCAGCTCCAGTTGTTGCAGATGTACCTGAGGATTTGGATGAGTCCGAGTCAGAGCCAGAGGTCGGTGATGATATTGATGAGGATGACCTTGAGGATCCCATTTCCAGCAGCGGTGCAAAGTTTGATGATTGATCATTGATGTCATCTAGTTTATTCTAGAGTTTTGTAACTTGTAGTATTTGTAATGTATCAATGATCATATCATGTTGCTTTTTTGGAGTCTTGAACTATGGAGGCCATTTAGAGCCTCATTGTTTATGTATTTTGTTTCGGAATCTCATCTATGATATATGTATTGTGTATTGGACTTGGAGTTCGTGCCATTTTGCTATAAACACCTTTCTTGCATATATATAAGAGAAAACTTTGCATATTCTGTGTAATTGTTGGAATTATGGTTTTTAACCTTTCAAATTGACAAATATATATATTATTTTCATTAAAAATATAAAATTTTATGTATTTTTTAGTAAACCGGTTCATTAAGTTTGAACCGGTCGGACCTTGGCCGGTTCCGAGTCCGGTTCTGATTTTTAAAACATTGGTTTGGAGACCTCACTTTTAGCTCATTTTGTGGACTGCACTTCTGCTGTCATAAAATTAATTGCAGTTGGGTATTATTTCATATTTTGGCACATGTTTTGGATGGTTTGGCTTGGTGTTTGTTCCATTAATTCAAAATAATTTGGAGAAGGATTTGTACACTTGTTTTTAGCTTGTTTGGAGGGTGTTTGATGCCCTAAAGTGCAATTTTCAGTTCGCTGCTAGGGTTTCAGTTAATATTGGAACTGCTGTTATAAAATCCAGATTTCATTCATGTTTGGAATTGTGTGATTTCCTTGTTTGTATGATTCAGCCCTAGAAAGGGACATTTCAAATTAGAGATAATGTATGACTTTATTGTTTGCACTTCGTTGATATGCTTGGAAAGGATGGATTTTCTTTGTGAAAGCTTAGTGTCTAGGTGGATTGTTATGTCCCCAGAATACAGCCTTACCAGTGAATTAAATGTTATAAAGATAAAGCTAAGAAAGAACAAGAATAATGACATAGGATGTTAATGACATTGTAAAGGGTGGATCATCCCTTTAACCAGTAGTCGTATTTTGTTATTTGAAAATTAATATTTTCCTTCCAATTTCTTAGGACAAAGGAGCTGAGGGCAAAGGAAGAACTGCTAGACTACAAAGGAGGCTTCTTGTAGTGGAGGCGGAGAAGAAAATTATGCAGTGCCAAGTCCTAATGGATGAAGGAAAGGTATATAGAAATCTCTGAGTTAAAAGGTCCATGGTGTTCCTTATCTGTGTCTGATTCAGCTGCGAGTTGTATTTAAAAGGAAATACCTGCCTTACATAAATTTTACCCTTTTCCCAGAAAGTTACATCTCAATTATGCTATTATTACTCTGTTCATTTCATTTTGATGTAGCAGAGATGATTATTGCCTGTAATGATGAATTGCATTTTCCCAAAGTTTTAGGTTGTAAATTTCAAGGAAGAGGAGCACGCTGAAAATATTTTATAGATGTGTCCAAAATGCCATCAATGTTGGTTAAAAAAGAAATAAAATGAGCTTTTGGTAAATTAGCTGACAAAATTTATTTGATCAAGGGACGGATTCCCAAGACACAATCCCTTCTATGATAACCACGCATCTTGTATTTGTATTAGATTGCAATATGATTGAATAAGTACATGAGAAAACTGACTAGTGACTATGTTGAGTTCCTCTTCTAAACTAGGAGAGGAAGGCCATCATACCTTCCACACCCACCTCCAAGTGAGTTGATATCTTTCCTAATATAGTCTGGTGGAAATCTAATTGACTGGATCTTCTAAAATGTACATTGTACAAGTCTTCTGGTAAAGATTGTACACATTCTGATTTGGGTTGCCTTGGCCAATATCCCTGATAGCTGGATAGTGTTCCAAATTTTTTGTTGTTATTTTGCCTCGTCATCCATGCATCTGCTAACATTGCTCCCTTCTAGGATAGGGTGGCAATAGAGAGAAAAGCATATTCTGAAAAACAACTGCTTTAGAAACTGTGTGTCACCCAGCCATCCCAAAATACATGTCTCCCTATTTCTGCCTTCTCACATGTGGTAAAAATCCCTAGGGGCAGTAATGCTATGCTTGACTTATTATAGCTTGATCCTCAATCCTTCCAAGAGCTTGTGCATCCAACGGCATTTTTAAGCCATTTGATGTCCAAGATTATTATACCGAGTTCAAAGAAGGTGGTTTTGTATGGAAATGGTAGATGATGAGCTTCATTTACAACTCTCGAGTCCAACCATGTCTACATCTCTGTCTCAGAGGTCCCTCTTCCCGCCAGTTTTTTTCCTATAAGACTCAGAATGCAGACAACTGACCTCCACAGGAAGGAAGCAAGACCATACCTCCAGATCTCATCCAATTAATGAATTCTCGGATACTCAATCTAGGTTTCTAGAGATGAGCCTCCAAGCATACCAAATCCTTAAGTGATCACAAACGTTGTCACATTGAAAGGGCTTGCACTTTGATTGTATCACATCATCCAAAGGGTCCTTTTGCGCCAACTACGTAAGTAGGTGTCTTGAGACAGTAACAACTAAGTTTTTAATAGAAATTATTGAATTTTAAGTTTAAATTGTTTTGTAAAACATTTAGAAGACTAGAGGTTTTGTAGATGCGTGCCAGAAAATTGAAAGTTGTGCCTTTAGTTTCTCAGGAAAATAATATACTTTCATAAATGCACATGGATGTTGAAGATATGCAATCATTGAAATTTCAATCCACATATGAGTTTATGTAGAGAGCTTTAAAAGTTCTATTACATGTTCAAGTTTTTCTCCCTCATCTTAACCTCCATTAGGTTAGCTCTTAAGAAAAGTGTCTTGAAATTTATCATAGAAATGCTGATTGGACAAGTTGAAGCAAACTATTACAAGAGAAGAGCTTCAAAATCTTAGAGAATGCTGGAGATAGCAAAAACAAAATCATACTGTCCTAGTATGAACACTTACGTCTAAGTAGATTTGTGCATTTCCCAGCAATCAAAGTGATTGAATTAATGCTAGATTTCGATTCCAGTCAAAACGAGGTGCAGCTATAAGAACATCTGTTTTCTGGCAGAAGCATTAGGCATCATCCTTAAGTTATATCACAGACGACCTGTTACTAGATTGCCATATTAGATTATAGAATTAAATCTTACATGGTGTAATTCTTGGAAGACACAATTCAAAGAAAATATGGTGTAATGCTGTTAGGCATTATCTAGCATTTTTCCTTTTGGGATGATATAAGCTTAATCTAGATAAATAGTATTATGTGAGGGAGTGAAAATATATGGCTCTCACTCTACTGGGACAATCATTTGGATGAAATGGTTTGTCTACTTCTCGGAAGGATTGTCACAATAGAGTGATAGGCATATATTCACTCCCTTTTTAAAATTCTAATTGACCATTCCAATATCTTGTTACTACAAAAATATTTTCACTCCAACTTTGAAAACTCTAATACACTGTTACAATATCTTGTTACTACAAAAATGTTTTCCTTTTAATTTGCGGATGGGGATTTTGGAAGTTCGAGTAGATAATTAGCTGGGCTAGTTAACATGAGACGAAATGGGATACAATTTGGCAGCTTGAAGGAGTTATGAAAACAGGCATTTCGTCGAGATTGAAGTGGTTCCAACCTTAGTTCAAAAAATTGTTCTTGGTAATTAATCGGCAGCCCAAATTTGACTCGGAAATCGGGTTATCAGCAATTTCTTGGCATAAATCGACAGCCCAAAATTTGACTTGCAAAATGGGAATCGGCAATTTCTTGGCATTAATCGGCAACTTTATCGTTATGTTAAAAAACTTTTTAATTCATAAAATAAACTTAAATTTAATGTAGAACATTGTTAAATGACATGAGGAGTGAATGTATAGAATGCCATAAGTACATTGAAGAAAGAATTATGGCAAATGTATATATGTTTTGATGAACTTCCAACAGAGATTTCCTTGTGGCTAGGGTTTCTGAGATATTGTAGCATTCCCATGTCACTGTAGTTAAAAATACACTTAAACCATAGCCTAAATTGCCTTTCAATTTAACAGGCACTGCTATAGTTTATTGGCATAAGCTATGGACACGGAGTTCCCCTCTTTTCCATTTCAGACAATTGACAAAGCTTTTGTACACATAGACCTCTTTACTAGTAACTCTCGTGGACACTGATATGTCTGCCCTATGCCCCTGATACAGATACGGATATGGGATGCCTGCAGCTATGGCAAAGGTACGGCAAAAACAGGCCAGATATGCCTGGATATGTCTGCTGATGTATTCAGGCGTATCCGGCTATTTTTGCCATACCATGGCCATACCCAGCCTGTTTTTGCCATATCCATTGCAAAAATTTTTTTTCCAACATTACAAACATAAAGTGCAAAAAAACAAACATAAAAACACTCAATGAAGAGCAATATGATGAATATTGAATACTAGTTTGATGTAATAATTAAATTTAATATTTATCATGACATTTGTGACTTGTCGTTTGGCATTTAGTTGCCTTTAAGCCTTTATACAAATTATGAGTAGTGTTTGTGGTTATTAAGCTTATTTTGTTTTTTATATGCATAATATGTGGTTAATTCCTATTTATTAGGCTAGAATTTATGTATTTTTGAATGGCCATATCTAGGACAAAAAAATCATCATATTCATATCCGAAACGTATCGGCAACTTAGGTACTTCTTTGGGCTTTGATAAGAAAATCTTATTTAATGCACTTCAATAGGAAGTTTCCTGATTTTTAGGGAAATTTCTAGGAAATGTATGGAGACATCAATTGAAGTCGTTTGGCTTCTAGAAACATCTCCACGTGTTTCCAATATGGGAACATGTGTCCAAGATGGAAGGCGAGTACTAGGAGGGTTCAGGGTATGAGTTTGTACCTAACTATGGTAAATAAATAATGTCTTGCATGTACAATGGAAAGCATTTCTGCATGCATGATAGATGAGAATCAGTTGATGCGAGGAAATAAACAATAGGCACAAGACATGCAATTGGTTTCTAGATAATTAATGTATGGTAAAGAAATTATGCATTTATTAGTCACCAATATTTCCTGTTGGATTCATTTTGTTGCTAAAGCTGAGATTGGTCTTCAATCTTCTCTGTCCTACTTGGCAAGGATTTCTACTATTAGTTTATTTTTTGGTTAATATGTTTGCTCACAAACATTTCTTCTCTGATAGTTTTTGCTGCTTAAGGTGAGATTAGTCTTCAATTTTCCCTATCCAACCTGGGGAATATTTCCATTAGTGATTTCTTTTTGATGCTCGTGAGAAAATGTTTGTTTTTTCCTTAGACAAATTTCTTAGCTCAACAAAACCATGTTCATTGTATTTGTTGAATTTTTTCTCTTATGTAAAAGCTGCGTCCACAATTTTTAAATTTGTCTAAATGAAATAAGTTTGAATGTTTTATATTTTTCTAGCCAATAAACTGCCAGCAATAAACCCATATAACAATGGAAGATAGAGATTGAATTCTTTTTAGCAGAGGTATTCAATTCTTATATGGAAGTGGATATGATCTGTTGGTGTCATTTATCATTTTATGTAACCACTGCAGTGAATCTTTTACATGCTATCTATTTACTGGTAATTTTGTTATCTATGTATTGACAAGTGATCTCACTAGGAAAACGATCTTGATTTTGCAAGGATGTCACATCTTTTTAACTTCTTTATAACACAGTCTATCTTAGATTCCAATGCATTCTTGACTTATTGTATGACATACGTTAAATTTGCTTCTTTTGTTTCACAATTGTTTTCTTCCAGTAAATTTGTCCTTTTATGCCAAAAACTCTTATGAATGTTTTCTTATGATTTCTATCTCTCCATGCATAGAAAACAGCATGCTTGTGGCCCTTAACTTTTTCTGAAATTACGAGCTGTGAACATGCCATGAGATGCAGGAGAAAAATGCTTGTGAACATGCCGCTAGCTCAAAGGACACTTAATTCATATTAGATAAAACACAACCTATTTTTTTCTGTAAAAAATAACATATATACACATCATATTTACAAGGAGACAACACACAACCAACATCGAGAATTTTTAATGGCTAGGTTTTCTGAGATATTGTAGCGCTCCGATGGTACTACTGGCTGAAAACACACTTAAGCCATATTAGATAAAACCCAAACTAAATGTTTCTTTAAAAACAACATGCATACACATCATATCTAATGGAGATAACGCAAGATGCATATACTAATATATGTTTGTTTAAAGTCACAATTCTGACTGATTCTGAGAGATGCCCAGATTGCCAATTTCAATCTTGCTTCACTTGGTGTTTCTAGAAACTTTTACCAATGAATCTGGAAGGCCAAAAAACCTATAAATTCATTCACCCAAAATGGATACCAGGTGCAAAAGTTACACTTGGGATCCTCAAGCTAAACACTGAAATCTTGAAAATAACTAACTAGATTGGGTTTTGAAAAGCTATCTTCTAAATGGTAACACTTTGGAGGGTTGAGACAGGTTCTAGAAGGTGCAGAGTGACCCTAATTTCTTAGATTTACTATGGTAAATACAAATTAAATATTTATTTTAGCAAATACACGGGACAAAATACTACTAATAGTCCTAGTTTTTAGCTACGAAAAAGGTGCTTACTCCATTGATGGAGGTGCAAAGTCCAAGAAGAAAATTATCCTACTGGTTCACTCATCTTTTTCCTAAAGTGTCGCACAAACATCCATTCACCTTGAGGTGCAAATCGCCTTTAAATAGCCTAAATTGACTTATGCAAATCAGCCTCAGAAAAGCCATGAATTTTAAAGGAAGTGGTGCAAAATGAACTAATGGAGGTGCAAACCAAACTACAAAGTTGTAGCTCACACTTTAACCATAAACTCTATGCAAATTTTCAAATATGTCATATTGTTTTTGCCCAGCTCTGGTTCACTGCGAAATTCACTTATTTTCTCAAAAACTAAGTCTTTTGAAGTACCAAGGAAGAGTTCATTTCAGCAATTTAAAAGTACTAACCTTTACATCGTTTCAACAATTTAGTAGAAGGAAAATGCAACTGAAATCCTTGTATTTTGCAGTTCATTTCTCCTTAACAAATTTGCTACAATTCTCCTAAGTGAATAGTGCAACATAAATGAGCAATTCATCCCGTAGTTTCCCATACACATATAGGCTATAAAAATGTAACTGTTATTGCGGGTGTCAATATCATCAATCCATCTAATGAATCTGTTTTACATGGAAAGAATCTTTGATCAACAGCTAAAAGACAAATACTAAATTTAGAGTTTTAATAAGGCTAAGATATCCTACGTGCAATTCCACCAATTAGTTATTCAATGCTAAGAGAATAACATCGACAGTGATCATCAAATAGTCTTTTTCGCATATGAGTTGCTAAGAGTTTAACATGAATTATCCCTAGAAACATAAGGACTAACTATGGGCTGATTTCAAGTGTCCATTGATTCTCTAAGAGCTGCAAACCAAACATATGATTCATGGAAAAGGGTACAACCCGTATTATTGTTCCAAAACTGAATGTACAAAACAAAAATACAACAAAAGCCCTATCCCATGCTGGAATTAAACTCGTCACAGTAAGGCTCTTTAGTGAGGTCAAGCTTAGTATCCACTCCTTGCAATACATGACTCAAATGAATGCATCAAAATCTGGAAACACATATACAACTCTAATTATTTTTTCATGGCAGCATGACAACGATTCTTTCTTCATTTCTTTTAAGACAACCATGAAATAAAGTGAGAGTAAGGGTAAGGGACTTGTCCACCAAGAATGTGGAAGCGTTGTTTTCCTCCAGCTAAATCTCTTTCTTGTTGCTAGAAGAAGAGGAAAGAATAAAGGTATGATGCAAAATTATACTGACAAGTCCTCAAGTAACTAGTTGTGAACATGCCATGAAATGCAGGAGAAAAATGCTTTGTGGAGTTTTGGAATGATCCTTTATACGCTTGACCGCTTGTATAAGGTCACAGAGAGGCATGCGAAGGAATCTGGTGAATGGCAAAGGTTTGTATCATATTCTAGCCTTTCCTTTGTGACTTCTAGGATTTGTTTCTTTTCACATGATTATAAGATGATGTTATGAATTGGCTAAAGGTCTATGAGGGAACCTTTGAACTGATATGTGAGTTACTCCATCTCTGTTACCTTGCAGTTTGCGTGCAGATATTCTTGATCTGGCAAATCCAAAGCTTGCTGTCAACTACAAACTTCATATTGCAGCCCGAATGGCGCAAGCATATGAATGTCTTCTTCCTTTATCACAAAGATTGTTGTGATGAGGATTTCAGAAGGAAAATTGTTGTCCCCTTTCATTGATTATCAGTGCTGATTTTGAATTTTGTCCATGTAGTTATTGCCAACATTGCTTTCAAAATATATGACCATTGCATGGTTGTCTGCTTTGTATGCTTGGATTTCTCATACAAATGAGCATCCATTTTACCAAACTTATGTCTCGGTATCTCATTTTTGATTGACATGGAATTATGTTCTCATTTGGTTTTCATCATAAATATGAACACCTGTTCAATGGTTGATTGTAAGTGTCTGAGCCAAATAACTATTGAGCCGGAATCCAGCCTATCATTCTGTTATTTTCAAGATCTTGTTGGAATTTTGCTTCATTGACCTATGCTATTCACTTTGAAAGTTGGTCAATAATGCAAAAATTTTGATGAGGATGAAGTTTTAATTCATTGACAGTCCTAGTGTAAGGGAAAACATTGACTGTATGAAAAAGAGAGTCAGAATTGGAGTTCAAGTGGTAGCTCCAACAGAAGCATCTAAGGAAAGCCCTTGCCAACATGCCTAAGGTCAAAATAACCTTTTCATTCCAAACGACGGCTAAGAATGGTCTGGTTGATGATTATGGCACCACAAGCCTACGAAGAAATGACTGGATTTTGCTAGATCAAGTAAAAGGTCTTGCAATTGATATTCAATTTCTCTAGTGCATCAAAGTTCTCATAGGATGAAACATGGCTGAATAAAACATCACAGGTTCAAGAATCACAACAATCAAAAGTAGCACATCTGCCCCATTTACTTTTGACCCTTTGATACAAATTCAAAGGAGCATGCCAATGCTCTAGCTTTTCCATTGCTTCCAAGAGAATTTCCTTGTCTGGCAACAAATGTAAACTATTTTGATAGCTTAAACATACAGAGATAATAAGATTATACAGTGGGGAAAACAACGTAACGTGCTATTTTTAATCATATTATTATTAAGGAATCAGAAGTTAAGCTCTGCTTTTCAACATTTATTTTGGAAACATCAGCTAGACGTTTGTATAAAATATGCATGGATTGACAATAATTACTAAAATGTTTGATAAGGGGTTCTAGGGATATGAGCTCCTTAAGTTCTTTCCATTCCCTCTAGAGCAATCTAAGATACTTCACTCTAGCAAATGTCGACATTAGCTATATGACCCTTTATGACACTAGTTCCCTTTATGAACTAGGTGTCAAAGCATTCTCTCTCTCCCTCTATTGATCTGAAATATGTGGATTCTAAAATCCCAATTGTCAATACACCCTTAGAGTACAACTAACCAGTTGATACTTCGTATGGGTAATTAATTGTTGAACGTAGAATTAATGTGGGCCCTGAGCACCTATATGTTGCACTCATCTGGTTAAAGAAGAGTATTTGTGCAAAAAGTTTCTAGTTGAGTTTTAATTATCATGTAATTTAAAGATTTTGAGCATTTATGTATGACATGTACGCACCAGAATTACAAACACAAAAAGAGACACATACACAAACACAAACCCCCATACATAGATACATGCACACACATGCACATGAAACACACAATTTGATACACTTTGTTCAAACACCCCGTAAGTTTTTTGATCATTTTTAATTTTAATTTTTACAAAGTTTTGAAATTGGAAAAACGTTTGAAAACAAAGTTGTCAAAATTTGACGGTTACTTCAGAAAATCTTGACTGGTCACTAGTTGTTGGCATTGCCATAAACACTTGAAAGGCCACACCACACAATATGAAGCCACATTATTTGTGATTGCTACAATGATATCGTCAAGTTAGATTAGCAAATGCAAGAGTTAAGATATTGACAAGCAATGTGGGTGCACAAATGCTTTGTTTTCACTATTTCAATCCATAGTTTTGAAGTTTTTTCAGAAGCTATAGGGTCCATTGAGCACTATAGTGGCAAATGGTTTTCTAGATCTTCGGAATATATTATTTTGGTTGTGTTGGCATGCATGCATATGTATGTGCATGGGCAATGACAGGGTGCGTACGTGCACACCTTAATATATGCACACATGTACATGGGTGAAAACATGTTTGTATGTGATTGATTGTGTTTGCTTGTGTCTATGTGTGCCATTGTTTCTTTATGTGCATTTAATTTGTGTGTACATGTGTTTGTGCATGTTTATGTTTGTGTATTTGTGTGCTAGGGTCTACATGTGTGTGTGTGCATATTTGTGTGTTGTTGCAAATAATTTAGAAGCATTTGGCATTTATTTCCTTTTTGGGGACCATGATTATAATATTGGTATATGTTGAAAATACCAAGCAATGGATCAAGATGTGGCAAGTAGTGATTTCTAACTTTCGAATTGTTAAATATGAACAATGTGGTATTTGCAAAAGTGCATCATACATACCTTAAATGCAACCATATCGATTTTGGAAAAGTGCAACTTACATACCTTAAATTCAACCATATTGATATTCTAGATGTCATTTGCAAATAAACTTATATTCATAGATAGTATTAGACATTTGGTGCACACTCAAATAATGGATTGATTTTTGCATAGATATTTATCAAGTACAAAATCAATTGGTTTTAACCCACTTGAGTGCACTTACAAAGTATACTTCACAAATTCTAAAGGCAATCGTATTAATAATCTTCATGTCACTTGGAGACATCCATACTAATGGAAATTCTTAGACATCTAATGCATACTCATTATGTAGTCATATTAAGATTCTTGTTTTCTCTTGTAGAAAAGTTATATTGATGCAAGTGCCCAAAGTTAAAAATGTTATTGCAAAACGGTAAACCTTAATGCAAAACCTTAAATCCTAGTTGATCCAAAACTATAGACCCTAAACCTTAGTTTATGTTTACTAAACTCTTGTGACAACTTAATGCTTAAAGCCAAAATATTATTTCCTAAGTCATAACCTTAAATTTGGGCAACAAGTCCTAGTTGATACAAACATATAACCCCTAAGCTCTAGTACACGTTTACAAAATTCAAACTTGTGATTATACCAATGAACACCTAAACATTAAAGGCAATACCCTATTGCCTAAACCATAACATGAAATGTGGGGCCTTAAATCCTACTTGATCTAAAACTATAACCCCTAAACCCTAGTTCATGTTCACTAAAGTCTAACTTGCCACAATCCCAATTAACCCACAATGCTTAAAACCAAAACCCTATTGACTCACCCATGACCTTAAATGTGAGGCCCCAAATCCTAGTTGATCCAAAATGAAAACCCTTAATCCCCTAAAACCTAATACACTTTCTCTAAATTATAATTTGCGACATCCCCAATTAACCCCTAATACATAGCCAAAATCCCATTGCCTAAACCACAATCTTAAATTATAACAAATAACACATCAGCCCTAGTACACATTTACGAACATTTAACATACGATAATCCCAATTAAACCCCATTGCCTAAAGCCAAAACCAAACTAAGAAGTTATAACCCTTTGGTTATAAAACACATTTGTAAAATAGTCCCATAAAATATGATAGACAACCTTAGGATAATCATCAAGAGATGCATTTAATGTTGATTGAATAAGAGAAATAATGAATATGCCATATTTGCAACTAGGTAGAAAATTCTACCACTTTTTATTAACTTTAGAAACAATATGCTACTAATTACAATTTGCAACTCTCTTATCTTAATAATCACACACACCCTATTTTCCATATATATATATATATATGAGATTTGTGAGATAAAGAGATATCTATATAATTAATGGAGTACTCAAGTTAGAAAATAGTCTAATTGAAGGTCTACAATGATGATAAGATTCTTAAAACTAATTTTTATAATTCTTATTAAATGTGATAGTCTCCATTAAAATAAAGGTATATAATGTGTACATATTTTGACATTGGACATAATAAATACAATTAATTAAAAACAAGTGCATCTACGACCATATAAAAACTATCAATCTAAATATACATTAACACAACCTTTTAAGGTGCGGTGATAAATGGAAGAACAAAGGGATCACTAAACTATTCCTCGTAATGGTACATTCTTTCACTAACAATAGTTTTTGATTTGAACAAAGTTTGACTCAAGTAGGGCTTTTGTATGCCGGTATTTAAGGTTGACAAACTTGCCCTTAACCAATCTCTAGTTATAACACATCTATATCTCAACATGTTTTGTGCATTGGTGCTCCACTAAGTTACATGCAATGTGGATGGTACTTTGGTTAAGACATGAAAGTATAGTGAGTTGGACTTATGGAAATCCTAATTCAAAAAGCATTTGTCGAATCCATATTGATTCACATTTAAAAGCAACAACTTCACCATACTTGACACCTATAATAGTGTTTCAACCCTAAATTAATTAAATGTGTGGTGGTGTCTATTTCATTTAAATAGACCTAAATAATTTACTAAAATAAATCAATTGAAATTGTACATAGATTACATTTGCATAATGAAAACTAGGGCATTGCAAGCATGCTAAATTAACTAAGCAATTAAGAGTAAGTTATGGTTTTAGAGATTACTTAGCTAGTTCAAAGTTGCCTTCTAACTGCATTGTCAGTAAATATGGAATAAATGTTGAGCTTGGAATGTGCCCAAATAATTAATTGCTTTCGTGAATGCAAAGAGCGTGGACTATAGAAGTGTGTAATGAACCGTATTCCACTATAGTTGTGCTCGTATGATTTTGGTCCTATGACTCGTGTGATTCTGGTTTTTCTTATGTCACTTCATTTTCATTTTTGTCGCACTTCGTTATCTTTAGATTTATTGCAACCCTTGCATTTTTGTTTGTACATGTAAATAACCATGGCTTTCGCAAAGAACCTCAAGTACACGTTAGATAATAAAAACAAAATATGAAGTGCTTAATTTGGAATGATTTCTTCGGTCATCTTGTCTGTGATTCATTGAGCGTTGCACTACATTTCAAACTCTATGTAGTTCTCTTAGTGTATTGTGCAAGTGTGCATTCAACTAAACCCTTAACCTAGATTTTTCCCTCATGCTTGCACACCAATAGTGGGTTAACTACTTTTCTCCAATTGAAACTCTTGTATGAGGATGTAGAAATCAAAATTTTGCCCCCTTGTGATGCCATATACAATATGTTGTAATAATTTTTGTTTTTCCTACTCATAGATGGTTGGTAGATATGTGCTTGTTAGATGATAAATGTTTCAAGATAACTTGTATATATGGGAGTCTTTTACTTTGAATTCGAATCCTAGTGGCACATAAGGCCAACCCAAAACATAAGGTGCAAAAGTAAAAAGAGTAATCAATAGGACAAACGGGAAAAAGAGACCCAAAAATAGAAGGAGAAGTGATTGTATGGCCGGGACTAGACCATACGTTGGTAAAGAATGAGTTGTCTGGTTCCATTCCAAAGTCAACAAAAGTCAAACAATCAATTGCAAAAGCCAGAGATCTCTATGACACGACACAAAAACACATGAAAGAGTCAAACAAGTCAAAAGTAAAAAGGTGATCAAAGAATATGAAAGCAAAACAAGGATTTGTGCCAAGTAAGACCTAATTTCATTGTTTAAGACCCACACACACATGTATTTATATACATACATATATACATGCATGCATGCATGTATGTATGCATGTATGTATGCATGCATGCATGTTTGTATGTATGTATGTATGCATGCATGCATGTTTGTATGTATGTATGTATGTATGTATGTATGTATGTATGTATGTATATTGCACTACACACATGCAAATATTATAAAAAATATGATGTAATAATGATTTTATGCCAATTTTGGTGTTTACATTTGCCCCCTTTAAGTTAGTTACTAAAATTTGCTTGTTTAAGGCGAAAAAGATCATATTTGATAGTTCTAAAGTAGAGAAAGTCATAAGCACATCAAGAAAGAAACCATAACTTGGTGAATAATGTGAGTCATCATTCGACCCATGCGAGAGATATGGAGAACATGTCGTCGGTGTCAAAGGGTGTTGTAGGCGTAAAAGATGTACTTGGAGATATGGAGATTATCTTGACATTTGCGAAGAGTTGTCATTGATCACTCCCCAATAAGGGATTTAGAAGTAGGTGGGAATTAGGTGTCCCAACACTAAAGAAATAGTGGCATAGAGCTTTTCTGGTTGACCCAAAATAACGCTTCCTAACTTACGGGACCGCATTGCTTTATAGATGGATCTAGGTCCCAAAATTTGAAGACTTTTACAAATTCGAAGGGGAATGATGTCTCATGCCCCCACCATGCTTTGTATTGGTGAATATTAGTAATTGTACTATCAATGGTTTGCAGATTTGATAATTGTTTACACTTGTATTTGTAATAAATGAAACACCAATTTCAATTGTAACTTAGTAATTTTAGTATTCAAAGTGCATGTTTGTAGCTAGAGTTGGCCATTGAGTCATTAGGTTTGTATATTGAATTTTTATAGAAGAAGGTGGCCTTACGGAGACCCATATATTTTCCCCTCTTTCGAGAAAGGGATAGAGTGAAGTAGAATCGATTTAGTAGAAAGTAGTTGATAATAGAGATTTGAAAGATTTAGTGGTGGCATTGGGGTATGCGGAGAGTTTATAGATAGACTAAGCAAGTGTTGCTTGAAATAAGGGGTGTAGGAATATAAATTTTATTGAATGGTAGTATAGAATGCAAGTGTAATAATAGATAGGAGTTATGTGAGAAATAACAAAGTCATGCGACGATGAGAAAATTAAGGGAATAAGAATCACAATGTCATTATCAACATGGAAAACTAATAAATGAGGACCAAGTTATTGCCTAAAAAAGTTCGAGACATCAATTGAATACTAATGCTTTGATTGCATTCGATAGTAATAGGTGAAAGGGTAGTTTATTATAAATAGTAAGCTAGAAAAGTAAAAGTAATATGATTTGAACAATGATTGATAGCAAGTTTTGCTTTGAGCTAGACAATATGGCATGTGCTAGGGCCAATAGTTATCCTCCACATAAAATGCATATATGCATGGTCGCACAACCCATGAAAATACACCATACCCATGAATGTACATGTCTTGGTGGGTCCGTCGTTAGGAGTCACATCGACATACATTTTGCGATTGCGATTTGACCATGTATGGCTGATGCCATCTAGTCGCGAGATGGTTGACGATTTGGTAAACACTTTTGCAAAATTGTGATTTTGGTTGAAAATAACATAATATTTATATTTTTTTGCAAAATTGTAATTTTGTCGAATTTGAGTAGGATAGGATCAAATATAGTAGGATCTCGGTTCCAACTCGAGGAACGAAACCATATAGTTTGGACGGTTTCATACCTTTATATATAGTTATGCCCCAAGTTGTACGATCTACTATAGAATATAGTGCAATATGCAAGAGAGGTGTTTCATTGCATATATAGTAAAATAAATGTATTATTGCTAAATCATGATTGTTAATTAATATATGATGTGCTAATACTTTCCCTTTTTTGCTTGATTTGCGATTACAAAGAGATGTGCACACAAGAGAGTTTCGCAGGAGGTGACACATGGAGACATTGCTTGCATTGGGTTTGGAGGATGATGGTTAGGATGTTTTAGATAGAGTTGGATTACAACACATGGCTAGATTAGGGAAGGTGTCCTCGAACATGCACTTGATTATAACATTGTGTGTGTAGTGGAATGTAAACACATGTACATTTTGGCTCCGATAGGGGATGAATGTGACTTTAGAAGGACGTGTGTCGGTTTTACATTTGTTGATAGTTGGAGAGAGGTTACAAGTACTTTTATTATATGTGTTGATTAAGATATGTAGGGTACATAGGTTTTGGTTTGGCCTAAGAAGTATCCAGTAGATCCATTCATACGAATGAGCTCTATTGTGAAAGTTGACATTCCATGAGTGTGGAGTTTATTTGTGTGTTGTTAGCATATTTTATGGATGTAGACAAAGGAGGTGGAGTATCCATTTCATACAAGATGTGGAATATTTTTCGCTTGATGGAGGATGATGAGGTAAGATATGCTTGGGGCTAGTGTATGTTGGCCTCCTCATATAGAGACTTGTACAATTTTTTATTAGAGAGCCATATATGTGGTGTGGCGATTCTGACATTATTTGCACATATGGGCATGCGAGCATATAATGGTGGTGTGGATGATTGGAAGACTATGGGATGATTGGGCCCATGTTGAGATATTTGTAGTTTAGTGGGTATTATCGAGGAGGAGTTTCTTAAATATGATGTTTTATAGAACTATGTTGGATATATTGGCTCTAGGAGTGGTCGTTTGGAGACCATATATATATTTTCTTGGGTGGGCATATGATGTTGTACAATTTTGGAACATTAGGAGGATCATGTGGGTAGAGGATCAATTTCTTGGGTAGGGAGAGTGATACCAATATCAATAGGTTACTTGCTAGTTTTGATTGGTATAGGATGTGCCCCCAAAGCCATATACATAGATAGGGTTCTCCCACACAACATTGTGTGATTGGCCCTAACCGAGACCGACCCTAACTGATCTATTTACCCCACCTACAAATGAGGTGGATCAATAGTGGAGATGAGTGACAATGGATGATGCGGGATGAACATTATCATATACATAGAGGTGAGTGGAGACAAGATGGGTACTATTGTGTCTTGCGATAAGAGTCATAGGAGGTGGAGGTCACTCACACACGAAGGTGGATATCCTATGCCTACACCCACAACGGAGGGTGGGGCACCAAATGGGAATGCCCTTGTAATAGATGGTGCTATGGTGGCGGTAATTGTGTATCATAAATACTTTATAATTTAAATGTTATTGGTGTAATATATAAATATTAAAATTTTATAATTATTGATTAATTGATGTCCAATACATGAGTGTGATTTGTTGTTGTAGGTGATGCATATTGGATGGCTATCATAGATGCATAAGTGCATAGTGACACAGAACATTTTGAGTGATGTTGTGTTCGGTGATGTCTTAGAGCGTATCAATGATGTCATGGGAAAATTTTCTATTTGTTTGATCCTATTATGAGAGCCGAGTGGCGATGATCACATGAAAAGTGTTGTAGATTGATTGGGACGAGTGTCGGGTTTAAAGATAGCATGGAGGCCCATGCGGGAACAATATGCCTAATACACAACAAGAGGCAGGGACATTAAAAAAGTGAAATTATAGATCACAATCATGGTCACGAGGTCATGGAGATATAGGTGAGGCCTTGAGATCTCGTAGATATATCTTGTGAGGATGAGGATTGTAGTGATGAGATATAGTTGAATGTAAAGGGTATAACCATTATTGTATTGATTTTGTATTTAATAAATACATATATTCATTCATGGATTTTTGGTCAAAAACATTGTGTCTTATATGGTGATATTTATCTTATAGCATGTTTGATTTGCATATTGTCCGGTATGTGATTGGATGTAAATGATATTATTATGGATGTAAGTTTAGTATTACATGTGATTGAAGTAGTGTAATATTGATGTTGATGTGTGCATAATATGTGATGGATATGGATGTGTGATGCAACTAGATTAAATTGATATTGGTAATAATTGATAAAGTAACATAATCAACCCAACCATATGGCATAATGGATAAGCTAACGAATAAATGACACATGGTCACTCTAAGCCCAAAGATGAACTCTTGTTAACTACGTGTGGTTTATTGATTGATTGTATATATGGATTTCTTAGAAACACATGCATATGCATTATTGACTTGATTATCTTGTAGAACATTTTTTCTCATTTGAAATCCATTTTTATTTAGAGCTTTGTAGTGGTTGATTAGTAGGAGCTCCACTCCAAGAGACATCTCTCATAGGAGAGTGAGAAACCATTACGTCTAAGGTAGTACCATCTTGGGTGATTCAAACCTCCGTAGATCGATGCCTCGAGGAGGAGGAGAAGATGATCTATTAGAATATCATGTCTTAAAAGAGATGATACAATTTTTGTAAGAAACTTAAGTTTTGCTCCACTATATAATGATAATTGTCACGACATTGATTAATACGGTGGATGTTATAATTTTTTTGCCTTTTTCATGCTCAAGATGATGAGGAGGGTGATTATCATTAGATGGTAATCGAATCAAGTACTTTTTTAGTAGGCTGAAAACAAAACATCATGTAGTTAAACAAGATATTTATCAAAGCACAATGGTTTTTACTTGGGTATAGGAGGATACCGTGTAGGATCCTTAGGTCTAGGTGTAATATGATAGGAAGTATTGCCCAATGAACACCTTAACTTGTCTCGAAATAGTAGATGATTCATTTATAACATTAGAATTGGGATTCATGAAGGAAGTACAAATGTTATCATGTGAATTTATGGAGACATGTGGGGGAGAAAGTTTTCACTCCAAATCCATAACACAATGGAAACGATCTATAAAAGATTCACATGTATCGTAAAGAAATCTCTCCTTAAGAAAAATGAGGCCTCGAAAAAGATATATTGCACTTCTAAATCAAGATGATTATAGATTAATTATTGCATACTTGCCTTAAAGCGTAGAATATAGTCAACAATAGGCTCATATATCATCCTTAATGCAAGGAAGGTAAACACTCATAAGTAACTTTAGAGTCTTTGTTACATTAATAAAACATATAAGAAAAACTTCTTCAAATTCTAAAAGGTGCTCAAAGATCCATTAGGGAGGTCATTAAACCAACACATTACATCCCATGTAAGGATGTTAGTAGTAGCCTATCATTTTTATAAGAAAACATAGTAAATCTATATTTCTTGTGAAGATAGGGATCAAAATTATCATCAAGAAACTGAAACTTAGGCATGATAAAACACGTAGAGAGAGCATATTAGAAAACCTTATGTCGTATTAGGGTTTGCAAAGGGCATTAGAGTCAATCCAGGCATAATAGGCCTTACTTTCTAAGGTTAAAGTGTGTACTTTATGCATTGTAAATCACCTTTATCATGCATTAATGAGAAGACCTATTGAGGAGGTATATCATAAGTATTAAGAGGCTCATTCAAGGGTTGCACCTTACCATCAAAAGTGGCCATAGGAACACTATTCCACTTAAAGGAAGTATTGGGTATCTCATAATTACAAAGAACATTAGTATTAAGAAAATGTGGGGTATTAGGAATGATAGGTTTGGTGCCACATGTTGAATGTAAAGAGACATTGTCATTAGGCATGCTAGTAGAAGAAAAAACGTTGTTTTCAACATGTGGAATATGAGGATCTACACTAACACATTTCATTTTTGAAGAGGTAGAGAAGGCACACTAGTATTTTCCACATTATTGGTCATAAGACAAAGGGAAGAGATACAAGTATGATTATAATTTTTGCATTCATGAGAAAAACAAGGAACATAAATAGAAGTATCATTAGTGTATTCGTGATAAAAATAAGGAATACAAGTAGGAATATCAATATTAATTGGAATAAGAGAACTTTCATTTACATTATCTTTTATGGGAGAAGAAGGAAGAGAACATTCATTTGTACATTCATCATTACTACTAATTCCCATGTCACTATCAGAAGATGAAGAAGCACCATCAATTATTGCATTAAACATAGGAATATGCCAATCATGTGAAACATCATCAACATAAGAAGAGGAATCAATATCATCATTAGTTGTATAAAAAGGGGGAGAAGATAGGTGTTTGGTATTGCATGATTTAAACATAACATAAATTGCAAATCATGGCGAATAGACACAAGTAATAGTTTCACTCTCTTATATTTCAAGCGTACATTGCATGGCTATTATATAGCCAACGATATAGCCAAAACAAGCTCCAAAATAATATGGAGGTGTTAAAACTATTATCCGAATAATATTCATGAGTACAACCTACTAACCACTAACCAAGTACGTAATATTGTTATAATATACAACAATATTACTTAACAAATCACTAAATACAATATATTTATCCACACCCACATATTAATATTAACCCATACAAAATATATGTGAGCACTAATAATATGAATTCCTAACAAAAGGGAACCCCATTCACAAGTATTAGGTGCAATGTCCTAGTAAATGCCATTTTATTAGAATCATTCCTATTTTCACGAGTAGAAACATGGTAAGGAGAGGACCATTATAAAAATACTATTCCAATCATCAAAATCACCAGTCTCACATTCATAAATATTGCCATGAGAGCATGGATCAAGTGTATTGGTGGGGATAGTCTCAACTTCTTGTTCATAAGAAAATGAAGTCTCTATAAGATGGGAGGTAAGAGGCACATCTAACTTAGTATGTGTACTAGTAAGCCTAAGATTGACAATGAAATTATGAAAAATAGGAGGATAATAGCTAGACACTTTAGAAGCCACATGTGAGGGTGTGAAGTGGGGTGTGTAACGATCATTCGTTAACACATGTTAAAAGTGGATTTTTTTAAAAGTCTAAATATTATTAGGTAACTTAGAAATAAATATGCATATAATTAAATATTACAAAAATACCTCTAAATAATCCGAGGTTCAAAACATCCTTTCGTTACCATATTTCCAAATGTCAAACAAGAGTTGATCAATTAAATGTCATTTAAAATTTATACATTGCTTCCCACAAATTTCTCATACAAAAGTATGATCAACAATCATTTCATAATACAATGATTAATATTAGATTTACTTCATATTCTATATCAAATACATGAGACAACAAGCATGTCCCTAGCCAAGTACAATAATATGACCATATGTTTTAGTACAAGTAATATACTATCAACTCATTCTTTCCGAAGTTCCTATGTACATGTATATCTCATTTGTGCAACTGTTTAGAGGGAGAGCATCATTGGAGTGATTTTCCTCCAACCATAGAACCTTTCGGTTCCCTCGCACACCTCTCACAAGCAAGAGGGGCTCGAACCTTCACGAGGAAGGATGATAAAGATATTAAACTATCAAAAAGAATAGTAATATGAGAACCATGTGTAATATACCCAAATTCTAAAAATACATCCCATCATAAGATCACGAAAACCAATACCATCATATGATTCTTGACTAGTACAAAATAAGGATAAGTGAACTAACAATGCATACAACTAGATACATTACTTTGGCCAAAGTTTTCCAACTATGCTAATGTAAGCTATATCTTATAGTTTACAAAAAAAAATAAGATTTTTCATCATTCACAACACAACTATCTCGTACACCACTTCCATAATCAACAATCCTCATCAAGAGGCAATCCATTCCAACATTTAAAGCAATGTTTCGATTTCATAATCAAAGAGGAAAAAACCATCTATTCCAATTTTAAATCCATGTTTCCATATTTTATAATCATAAAAAAAACAACCCACATGAGCGTATGTATGTATGCTCGTGTGGATTCCATAATGTTGTATCGACATGCATTCATAGGCTTATGGTATGATAATCACATAACTAGTTTAACATTAAGTAAAACAAAACTTCCTTCTACACATTTACTAATGCACCAAACAACCATCACTTATCTACTATTTTTTCCAAAAATCCTTCATATGTTGTTTCATATTTCACTAAAGTTCTAATGCCTTTAATGTGATTTAAGGAGGAGACTTATGTTATCACACTTGTGGCTTCACCACAAGCATGATAACGTAAGTCACATTATAAATATGATCATATCATATTTGGGACATAATAACAACTACATCCTCATGCCCAAACAACAAACAACGATAAGAAACATAATATCACAAATCAATTACTACAAGGTAAAGTTCTATTATAATCAAGAAGTTACATTCACATAACAAGACATTGGCGTAACTACCTATTTTACACAATCATTCCATTTTAATTGAAAAACAATATAATATGACATAACCCGAAATAGGTTTATTTGGCCCAACAACTAGATGTTCAATCTTTCTTGTTTCTTTCCAATATGTAAGCCCAATATGGGTTTGATTTTTAATCAAAATAACAAGTTTGCATAGACCCAAATAGGTGAAACCAACCCAATAAAAATATTTTTATTTTATGAAAAGGATCTTATATTATATTAATTCAATACGATACAAGATAGCTTTCAACAAAAAAGCGGGTAGTATGAGAGCACACCCCAAAACCACGAACAAAGCAAGAAAGTCGAAAAACTAGGTCGAGCCTAGGAGATTACTAAAAGTAGGCATTGTCTAAAAATGAAAAGCAACCAAATCATGCAAAGCGTGTAGCAAACATGCCGAGGTGGGCGGATCACGATCATTTGGCCAACCCGAGCTAGGTAAATCTTTGCCAGCATTTGGGATCTCAAGCAAGTAGTAACTTCTTCCTCCTTGTCTACCTCCTCGCAAGTAGGAATGACAAGGTTGAGGCGAGGGAACTTGTTAGATGGTAGCGAGAGGTGGGGGTGGGTCCCAACTATCTCAGTGATGTATGAGGCACGTCGATAAGAGGAGAGCCCCATCCATGGTGGTGAAGTGGTGATCCTCGCCCAGATGGCGAGCTAGTGAAGGACTCCTGTGATGACGAGGTGGTGAGGCACGGCCATGATGACAAGTAGCCGTTGGTGCAGATGGCCCGGGGAGCGCAAGCACGGTTGAATGCATGTCGTTGTGAGCAAATGTGTCGCCCACCATGGGTTGGAGGTGGGGAGTGCCTAGTAGGAGATGAAGGCACACGAGAAACATTACATGGGGCTTCCCCCAGTGTCACAACAGGGTTTGGAGGTGGTCCACCTCCAACGCCACCTTGTTGGCCTGGACTTGAATCTATAGAAGCACATTGGAGATCACCATAGACTTGTTATAAACTGAGAAAGATTGATCAACTGCATAATTAGCAAAGAAAAAGCATTTCTTTCTTTCCAAATCCAAAACAGAATCTCCCCTCTGAAAACATGCCAAATCTAGGTGAACATAGGCAAAAGCTTGGGATTATCTCCCAAAAGGATATGTTGCCAAGTAAAGCAATGTGGCCTTGAAGGAAAGAAAAATGAATGAATCCAATTCTAGGCAATTTGAGCTTTGGGACAAAACCAGAAGATATGCAAGATAGTTTCTAGGTGACTGCAAAATGGGCACTTGGGAGCTGGAATCCCAATTTGAACAAGACGAGCCTTGATAGGAATCCCTTGGTGCAAAATACACTAGAGGAAGTGGGAAATTTTGGGTTCCACACAAAGAGTCCACACAGTGGAAAATCACCTACTCCAGGTAGATGGAGTTGAGTGAATCCCCATCACAAGTTGAGTTTATCCACCATGGGAAAATGAGGCGAAAGCCAATGGTAGCCTTTACTAGCTTTGTAATTGTGAAATGGGGTGTCGTATACCATTTCCAGTCCGTCCACCATGGGCAAGAGGAATGCACAACAATCTTGTGTAACATGTGGTCAGGAACCGAGCCAATCACTATAGTATAAGTATCTTGGTCCTGGTTAGAGAGCCGAAAATGGGTTTTAAATGTCGGCCAAGAGAACTAGGATTGCACATTTTTGCAGAATAAGTCCTCAATGGTGTGAATTCCGTGTTTGAAGAATTTGAGCACGGAGATTCCCGGGACTTCTTCTAAGCACTTATCTTGTACTTGAAAAATTGGTGACCACCAGAGAGATTGATGATTAACAAAGAGCCCATTCTGAAAGCCATCCCCTTTCCATAAAAGCTAGGGCTTAATGCATTCCCAAGCTTTCCAAATGCTCTTAAGCACAAAAGTGCCGACAATTTTGATAGGCACGGGGGTGATGAGAAGATTGACAAACCCCAATCCTTTCCCAAGTAGGGCAGGGCGGCCATAAGGAGAACCTTCAACAATATCGTGTTGTATGATAACTTTCCAAGCTTCTTGGCCAATAATGCTTCTGATTATCCACTTTGCCCTTGATGTTGAATGTCAATAAGGTTGAGTCCTCCAGAGCTGCAGGGAAGGCAACAAATCTCCTAGGCCACCCGATGAAATCATTTTCTGTAGAAGCATAGAAAGGCTTTGAGAAAGTTTCCGGCTTCACGAATGGAAGCTTTGGAAGGAACCTAACATGAAGAATAGTAAACGTGTGTGGCATAAGAACTTTGGAACAAATTTGGAATTTGCTAGCCAAAGATAAGGGTCTGGTGAGCCAATATTCCAATTTTTTTCCACCCTTTGAATAACATATTTCCAGAGCTCAACAAGGGAGGCTTGAAAGGCAAAAGGAATACCCAAAACTTAAATATCTTGCCATGTGCTAATAGCTTCCATTCGAAAGTGGCTAGCCAATCGAGCGCAAGAAGGAAGGATTGTTGATAACACCGAATTATTTTCCATTGAATGGACAAGCTAGAAGCTAAGCAGAAAGTATCCAAGCATTGCATGGCATTACAAATGTTGGCTTCATCTTCAATGAGCATAAGGAAAGATTCATCCACAAAATGCCCATTAAGGATTTGAGAATTGGGTGCAAAAGAAGAAGCGATATTCCCCTAACAAGACCTTGGGATTTAGTGTGGGCTAATAAATACCCAAATCCTTCAGCCGTGAACACATACAATACAGGGGCCAGAGGGTAGCCTTTCTGAATAGAGAAAAAATCCTAAATGGTTCCGAGCTAATTCCATTAATAGAAATCTGAGCAGAGGTATCTGCAAAAAAGCATATTGACGGACTAAATAAAAATGGGGCCAAAGCCAAGGGCTTGAAGCATGGAAAGAATAAAAGGCCATTCGATTTGATTGTAGGCTTTCTCGAAATCAATTTTTATGAACATGGTAGCTTGATTAGATTTGCGGGCCCATTCCATGCCTTCCCACACAATAATGATGTTATCCGAATATATCTACCCTATATAAATCTTATTTGTTCTGGCTGAATAACATCTGGAAGGATAGTGCGTAGCCACATAGCCAAAGATTTGGTGATGATTTTATATGAGACATTTAGCAGAGTGATCGGCCGCCAACAAGTGATTTTTTCAGGGTCTCCTTGTTTAGGGATGAATTTGATGTTTCCCTTATTGATTCGAGGCCCTAAGGATTGATTTTGAAACCCTTCGAGGTAAACTTGGAACAAGTTGTTCCTGATTGAATCCCAAAGGGATTTATAGAATTCATAGGGGAAGCCATCACATCCCGAAGTGCTTTATCATTGGCCATTTACATGGTGGCTTCATGGAGGTCCTCGATGGTGAGCATTCTATCATAGATCACCTTGAGCCTCAGAAAATTTATGCGACACAACACCCAGAAATTGATTAAGAGTAGCTTGGTGAGTCTGTAGAAGGTTGTTGAGCTTGGAACACGAGCTTGTAGTGGTGCACAAAATCTTGCAACATAAGTTGTGGGTCTGTAATCTGAGCACCACCCTCCATGATAGCCCAAATTTGTTGGGAAGGTTTCTGGATCTAAGAGAAAGAAAAAATTCTTTCGAGAACCGATCTCCAATTTTGAGCTAGTGCATACAAACTTGGATATGTGCTCCCCTAACATTGTAGTTGTCCATATCCTACTCACTTCCAACAGTATCATCCACCTATGCAAGCCAGTTGGATTCAATGGTGGGAGGATGCGGCGACTCGGATGACTAGATTCCTTAAAATCTATGCCAGACAGTTGGCCACTATTCGTTGACGCTCATACTCCGCTAACACATTGATAAAGAATGTTTTAATATACAAATATGAAGACCCAAAAATGGATTTAAATTGAGTGTAAAACAATCTTTGAAAAATTTATCATAGTCATACATGTATAACAATTCATGTAGACATAGAAATGGGTATGAAACGACCACATGGTAAACATAACACAACCCTACATGTACAAAACATGAAGACCCAAAAATGGGTAAAATAAAATTCATGAAAAATGTCACACATGCATATATAGTTTATATAATGTAAAAACCCGTAATGGGTATCAAATATCAAACCAAAGGAAACGTCTCATACATATATTTTACACAAAAGTGAAGACCCATAAATGGGTGAAATCGACCACTATGGAAAATGTTTTATAGTCAAGCCTTTGCACAATAAGAAGCCCTATGAATGGGTGTAAATCGAATTCATTAAAAATGTCACATATGACCTATACAAAAATATGCAGACCCAAATGGGTTCCCAAATTAACACAGAAAACGTATTCTCATCATACATGTACAAGATCATGCAAACCCAGAAATGGAAGGAAAAATTGACTTTATTTAAAACATTTCATAGTCATATGTTTCACAAAAAGTACAGACCCAAATGGGTATAAAAATTGACCTCCACAAATATGTTTCACACCTAGATAATGCACAAAATGTGAAGGCCCAAAAGTGGGTAAAAATTTACCCGTAGTCAAATGTTTTTACAACCATATATTTTCATAATAAGTAGACCCAGAAATGGGTATGAATCAAAGTCATGAAAAATGTTTTCACAATCACAATAAATACTAAATTAGTAGTCCCAGAAATGGGTGTTAATCCATATATTAATTTTCAAAACACAAACCAAGAAATGGGTATGAATCAAAGTCATGCAAAATGTTTTCACAAATCAAAATAAATACTAAATAAGTAGTCCCAGAAATGGGTGAAATTTCAACAAAGTATTTCCATTTTTAAATTTTTTTCCTTTCCAACTTCTTTTCAAAGAAAACAAAATAAGAAGAAAAACCCATGCTGTTAAATGAAAGGAACGATAACCGAGATCGTACCAAGCCAAGAACACAGATGCTAATCAAACACCACGATCTATAAGATGAAAGCAATTCACCAGAATAACTTTACATAAACCTTTGCAAACAAATGAGAAATAATATCATATATTATTATGGAACTCAATGCAATACATTGAGAATGGGCCTTGCTTAAATAGGTAAGAAATAACAATCGAGAACCGGTCAAGGTCATAGATTAAGCCATAAATCAAGGAAATAACTAGTCATCAAAGAACTAGTCAAGACCATAGATTTAGGAGAGAACTAGACATCAAGGATCTAGTCAATACCATAGATCAAGGAAAGAACTATACCTAACAACTAGATAATATCTCCTAATATCTAAATAAGATAAAAGAAATATCCACACACATAAGTGGGTGATGATAAATACAATAAAGGTAAATAAAGTACCTAGGTGAACATGAGCTAAGGTAAATACCTACTCTAACACCCCCCCTCAAGTGAAGCTAGGGGCCAAAATAGAAGTGGCATGTCCACATTATGAGTCCCGATAACTAGACCTAATGAGGTACTCATGTACAATAACTAGGAAAAGGGACACCGCAAGGTACCCAAAATCAGTGAAAATAAAGTAAAGAGAGTAAAAACCCGCTCCAAGGCATCCAAGAAGATTGGCACAATAAAATTGTACAATCTTTGAAGAAGTTTGGTGTGCACTGTGGTCTAAATCCACTGCTCGATCACAAAACTCAAAAACAATTGACACTGGGTTTCACCAAAATAGCTCCACACAAGGAGACTGTCAATGGAGTGATGTCAAAAGTGCAAAAAAACACCAAACATAATTCGATCAACTGCTGCAAATAGGTGTGCCATGATCCAAGAACAATAACCAAAGCAACAAGGCAAGGACACTAACTCCAGAGTGTCACGATCCAAGAAAAGCCAAGATAACAAGGAAAGGACACGAAACCCGAATAAGTAGGATCAATACCACACCCTCCCATACTGCTGAATGGGTGGAGTGACGCTACAAATCTGTATGAGTTGTCAAAACAACTACTCGAACACTGACAAACTAACACTGGAATGCACCAGAATAGATCCCCCATAAGAGATACTGTCAACATGCCAAAAGTGTTGAAAATACAGATAAAAAATCTCTCAACAAACAAGAGAGATACACTACACCTGCTAAAGAAAAATGCTCAAAACAAGAAGCATCACAATGCATAAGGTATAGAAAGTGGAGCAAGAGGCCTAATGGTGGAGGAGCCATGCCTGTAGAGTCCTCTCAACAAATGCCTATGTCGTCACCATGAGTGATCAGATATCCACCCCAAATCAACACGGATGGATGAAGAAGATGCCTGCATATGACTTGGTGTAAAATGCACAATGGGTACATGCAAAAGAACATCAGAATGTGTGTTAGGTTGATCATGTTTGACAGTTGAAATCTCAAGTTTCTCAAGCCTGAGTGAAGGTGCAAAACTCATGTGTTGCTCATGATCCTCAGAAAGAGTCGAGCAAACAAAAAAGAAGCTCACAATGTGTGATCCTAATGAAGTATCTTCTCGAAAACCAATGTCATGACAAGAATTCCACTTAATATGTGGAATAGAGGAAACAATACCCATGTGAATGTCCATCACAATGACTCCACTAGTGATACCCATAGAACGGAGCATGCAAGAACTGAATGCAGTAATCTACTTCTTAAGAAAGCCATGCACGGTGAGAAAAAGTAGGATACACAACATGTGGTACTGTAATAGGCACAGATGTGGAAGAGCATGTAGTAACAAGCCTCACAGGTTTAGAAGCATCAAAAGCAAGTTCAGGCTCAAAGACTAGCAGATCAATGTCAGTGGGTACAAGAGCAACAAGCTGTAAGTGGACTAGGAGCATGGATATGGTTGTCCACAATATGATGGTGATGTTATAGGCTAGCAAGTTTGTTCTGCAGGAGTGTATTATTGTATCCTTATCATGAATGAGTGATTGTAGAAGAGAATTTCACTTCTTGAGCAATCTATTTTCTTCCAAAAATTTTACAATATCCTCTTGAAGTCCACATACTTTAGAGAAAAGCATATCATTCTCAGAATCCATGATAGGTACAAACTGCAACTCCCAAAAAATTTAGGACGTCGGGCTCAGCCGAAATTGCATCCACAATTGATTACAACACTCCTCCATATTTGGCACTTTATAATTATAGTGTAAGTCTCAAAATAAATAACTCTAATGGAAAGAGCACAAAAAAACAAGCACTTTTGTAAAAATGACACTCAAAACCGAGTTACCGATCAAAAGATACAAGCTTTTTAATATTTTGCTCTATTATTTATTTTAGTTGCCACTGAAACAAAATAAATTGTTGTTGCCTTCACCACACAAATAAAATTAAAGGGGGTTGAAGTTAAGCACCTACTAGTAGGAATCACAAGCTTTAAGCCCTCATATGATCATACCATATGACCAAGGGCTAAGGATTTTATTGTAGTAGGTATGATATCATGAAAGGAATGATAACCAGATCGTACCAAGCCAAGAACACAGATGCTAATCAAACACCACGATCTATAAGATGAAAGCAATTCGCCAGAATAACTTTACATAAACCTTTGCAAATAAATGAGCAACAATATCATATATTATTATGGAACTCAATGCAATACATTGAGAATGGGCCTTGCTTAAATAGGTAAGGAATAACAATCTAAGAACCAGTCAAGGTCGTAGATCAAGCCATGAATCAAGGAAATAATTAGTCATCAAAGAACTAGTCAAGACCATAGATTTAGGAGAGAACTAGACATCAAGGATCTAGTCAATACCATAGATCAAGGAAAGAACTATACCTAACAACTAGATAATATCTCCTAATATCTAAACAAGATAAAAGAAATATCGACACACATAAGTGGTGAGGATAAATACAATGAAGGTAAATAAAGTACCTAGGTGAACATGAGCTAAGGTAAATACCTACTCTAACATTAAAAATGCTATCCAAATTTATTTTACCAATTTATAGCTTGAATTTTTTCCAAATTTTCAATGCTCTTGCCTCCAAGTCCAAACAAAAAAAAACCTATATCCACAATAAACCAAAAACAAAATGAAATAGACCTGCTTCCAACCGTCCCTCCATTTTCTCATGCAAACCCCAGTTCGACTCCTCTTTCCCCATTTTTCTTTCTCCCAAAAACCATGCATATGCCAATAAAGTCCACATTACTCACAATTAAAACCAAAACAACTTCCCATTCATTCTCCACTTCCCTACGTATTTTCCCACTTAAGTCAACATGCCCAATGATTAAATATTGGTGCATGTTTTATTTAAAAATTTAAAATTAAAAAACAACACTTATCCTCCCCTTACTATCTAACAACCAAGCTAGAGCTCCATGCAAAGTGGCCAAGTCTATATGCATGACAACCACAATCAACAATTTAGATTTAATATAATGAATATTATTTCAACAACCATGCCATGGTCAACTTATACGTAGACCATTCCATGATAATGACAAAGTCAACGAGATTCATAATGGATATTTTATAATGCCAATTAACCTTCATCCACACACAAGTGAATATAACACACAAACATGGTCCATTTGTCTTGTTACGTTTTCCAACTTATATCCATAAGTCTAATAAATTGCCTATAAAAGGAATAAACCTTCACTCGTAATATCATATTAATAATGATGTATGATGGTTGGGTTATGCTGGTGGCATTTAGCCACATCGATGTAATTTGCTCATTGTCTATCGATATCAATTGAATAGATGAAAAAGAAAAACATAAAGAAGTCACACATCACACAAGTAAACTAAATGCTACCCAATCCCATGGTGTGTGCCGGTTCTCATATTACCTCACTGTTTTAAGTTCAATATCTTGATATGACAACCTCTCTCCGATGATGCCCTCCCTCACCATTTCAATGAGGGTGTACCTACTCCTACATCCACCTCATGTCACCAAGAAGGTAGTTAGTCCAAATCATTAAAATTTAGCATAATGATAATAAGCATGCTAATTTCCACATTTGAAAATGATCATAACAAATAATTATCTAATTTAAGCATGTCATTTTAATCATCATGATTAAACAAGTATTGAATTTTTAAATCCACATAGGAGGGATGTGACATCCTTCCCTTCCCAAAAAAGTCATCATCCCGATGAATACATCCAAATACAATACAACTATAACTAATTGTAAAAACTTGCATTCTTTTCCCATTTTCATATTTTTTATATTTCAAAATTATTTAAATGCATAATAAAATTTGCAGCAACTACTTTTTTATGCAATTTCCAAATAATAATAGTAATAAACTTGTTTTACAACAATCTTTAGTTGAATAAAAACTCAATTCCTTTCATATTTATCACAACTAACATAGAAAGTTTAGTTTCAAGTTTAAACTTAACAAAATTAAACTATTTTTATTCTAAACATACTATTTAATGTATGCAAATAAAAAATTAAAATCAATATTTCTATCTCAAATCAGCAAGTACTATATGGATTTCAAATGGCCATTTATTACAATCATAAAATTCTAGATTTTATTAGTTTTTCACTCAAATAAATGCAAAAAAACAATACTAATTTCCTCCAAGTTTTCCCAAGTGGCACTTTCTTCATTATATCGGTTCCATTAGACCTTGCATTGTGCTACTTCATGCTTACACAAGTTAAGCGTTCGTGTGTCCAATATTCTAATTGGTTCTACGATCACCACTCCTGGGTCCTGAACTGTAGAGATTTCCAATCTAGCACATGAGTCAAATATCCTACATATTTCTTAGAAATGATATATGAAATACATTATGTAACTAAGACAATGTTAGAGGTAAGGCCAACCTATAAGCCACTGGGTTTATTTCCTTTAGAACTTTAAAAGGTCCAACATATCTGGGTGCTAACTTAATGATTTCCCAAATTTAATGGAAATCTTCTTTGGTTTAACTTGAAGAAAAACCTTTTCCCTAATGGAGAATTTCCTTTCGATTCACTTCTTGTCAGCATAACTCTTTTGTCTATCAATGGATTCCTTGAGCCTCTTCCTAATTAGCTTAACCTGATTTTCCATTTCTAATAACATATCGGGTCCTACTACCTCTCTATCCTCTACCTTATCCCAACTGATTGGTGTCCTGCACCTTCTGCCATAAAGAGCCTCAAATGGTGCCATTTTCAAAGTAGATTGGTACATATTATTATACATAAATTCTACCAAAGGAATATAATCTTTCCACTTGTATTGTCGATCCATGCAATACATCCTAAGTATATCCTCAAGGACTCGATTGACCCTTTCATCTTGTTCATCAATTTTCGGGTGGTAAGTGGAACTAAAGTTCAACTTCATTCCTAAGGATGCATGAAGCATATTCCAAAATATAGATGTTATTTGGGGATATCTGTCTAAGATTATCCGCTCTGGTATCCCATGTAATCGAAGACTTCATGCACAAATCTCTTTGTGAGAGTAGGTGAATCATCCTTCAAATTCCCAGGTATAAAGTGGGCTACCTTGGTCAACTTATCCACCATGACCAGAATCATATCATGTTTATTCCTGGACATAGGAAATCCTTACACAAAGTCCATACTAATCACTTGCCACTTCTACTGATGCGTATATCATGCATACATAACAATCATGTCGGATGCACATGTTGCCTTGACCCGTTGGCACTCCAAACATTTTAATATGAAATCTATTATATCTCTTTTCGACCATTCTAGAAGTAGAGATTTCAAATCAACATGCATCTTAGTCACTCCCGGTGTCCGAATATGGAGCATTATGAAACTCCTCAATAAATTTCTCTCTCAATTCCCCTTCCTTCGACACATATTTTTCCTGAATAACAAAGCAATCCATCCTCCTCAAAAGTGTAGCCATCATACCTATGATCTAGAGGATTTTCTTCTAGTGCCTCCTTGACTTGTAGATAAAACTAATCCGCTGAAAACTACTTGAGAACTGCTTCCCTGAAATTTGATCTAAGAGTGATCAAAGTGGTAAGATACCTACAAAGGCTAAGGGCATTAGCCACCCTATTCTCTTTTCCTTTGATATAGCCAATATCAAAATCATATTCAACAAGGAATTCTAGCCATCTTCACTTGCCTAACATTTAGGTTCACTTGAGTGAAAATATATTTCAACCCCAAATGATCAATCTTTAGATCAAAGGGTTTACCCAAGAGAAAATGCCTCCATACTTGCAAAGCATGGACTATGGAAGCTAATTCCAAATCATGTAGAGCATAGTTCTTCTCATGAGGTTTGAGTTTACAGGATTCATAGGCAACAACTTTCCCATCTTACATGAGTACTCCACCATAACCATCCCCAAATGCATCCGTCACTACTGTGAAACTTCCATTGGGGTCAGGAATCCTAAGAATTGGTGTTGATGTCAACCTATCCTTTAGCACTTGGAAAGCTGCTCACATTTTTGGTCCACTCAAATTTCTTACTCTTCTTCTATAGAGAAGTGATAGGGTTGGCAATCTTGGAGAATCCAAGTACATATTTCCTATAGTACCCTATCAATCCCATGAAGCTTCTCACTTCGTGGACATTCTTTGGTGTCATCCATTCTATAATGGCCTTATTATTTTCTAGGCCAATTGTTATTCCATTAGCTATGATGATATGACCTAGATAGTGTACTTCCTTCACAAAGAAAGTACATTCAAAAACTTCACATAAAGATTGTGTTTCCGTAGCCATTCCAAAATCAAGTTCAAATGTTGAAGATGTTCTTCCTCATTCCGATAATATATCAAAATATCATCAAGGAAAAAAAAAAAAACTTGTCAAGATAATCATAAACACACGTTGTTCATTAAATTCATGAAAGTGGCATGTGTATTAGTCAATCCAAAAGGCAAAACCATGAACTCGTAGTGTTCATACCAAGTTTCAAGGCCGTTTTATGAATACCGTATTCCTTTATTCTAAGTTGATGATAATCTGTCGAAGATATATATTTGATAATATCGTGGCCCCTCTCATTTGGTCAAAAATATCATCACTACCGAGAAACGGGTACTTGTTCTTGATTGTAGCTTTATTCAACAACTTATAATGCACACTATTGGCTAGATTTTTGATAGCTAAAAACCTAGGCAGTCATGAGATAAATATCCCTCATTTACAGTGAGGCTCCCGTGTAAGATGTTTATCAATATGGTAAGTATGAATCCTAATAACTATTTGTGGGGTTTTACTTTAATCACAAAGCTCATGAACCATAGCTAAGCAATTCTGCAAGCAAGTAAGCAATTGTTTATGAAGTATTTACAGAAGGGGGAAATAATGAAATTTGGGAAAGAAAAAAGAAAGATATGTAATTTGACCAATAGTTTATAGAGTTGGTCTCATACATATAGATTAAATAAACAAGTAGATCTCACAATATTCAGAAGTAAAGGAAAAGAAAAAAATTCTAATATAAATCTCAGATAACACAAAGTTTATCTAAAGATCCACATAGAAGTAAGAAGCAAATGCACTATGGACACAAATTTCTCTAGAAATCTACCTTTATTCAATTCCTCAGCTTTCAAAAAAATGACATCAAGGGCTGCAACACAAAGTCTGGAACTCAAGAATGTTGATTAACAAATTGTGATCATTTAACCCATAGGCTCTTCCTCTATTTATAGTGTATAGAGGGCAATTACAAATAGGAAGTTTTTTTAATGAATTGCCACATGTGGAAGCTATGAAAAAGGGAAGCAATTGGAAATCTTCCTCTTGGAATTCCTCTTTGCATGACATGCATGATTTATAACTAAAAATAGAACCTTCTATTTTGCATGTCTGCCACCTATTTCCAAGTAATTGACTTCTTCTAGTAACTTGAAGTAACGAATTTTATAGCCAATTACCTAAGTTTTACAATTTTAATTGATTGCTCAATTGTTTTGTCATAAGCGTAATGGAATCTTGGGAAAAATTTATGAAAATGCTTAAATATGTTCTACATTACCAAGCTGATGAGAATTTATGTATACGTAAATTTATCATGGGACTTAATCCCATCATAGGTGGGGAAGTGGATGTACATGGTCCTTTGACCATGGAAGCAATATTTGAAAAATTCATCGGCATTGAAAGCTATATTTGCTCACAGAGATGAGAAAAGAAAGAATAATTTCAGTTCACCTTCACCACTTGCACCAAGAAAAACTTGGTGGAAAAAGGTATGGCAATAAGGCCAAAAATGGAAAGAAAAATATAACAACAAAGCTTGCTACAAATTTTAAGAAAACTGGTCAAAACAGCGATACAGAGTTCATGAAAATAAAATTAAAAGAAAAGGACCATTTACTAGATGTTTTAAGTTTGGTGGTGATCACTATGCAATAAATTATCCTTTTAGGAATAAAAATAATAATCCATGTGAAAGAATTCATGTTTGAAGTAGCAAATCGACAAGCCGAAAAGTAAGCCACACCTATTGAAGTACCATGTAAGTTATATGGACTACCTGTAACTATTCCTTTTGATATGGTGTTACTTGATGTTTCAATTCAAATAAATTAGCTGATTATATGAAGAAATCATGGACTGTGTAATATGGGAACAATGTTTTCCACATGGTAAAACAATGTCTATTTGACGCAACATTAGAGCTTCCTAGTTTTACCACATAATTAAATTTGTACATAGATCCTTTAGGTTCATACGATGTTATAATAGATGTAAACTGGACATCGCAACACAAAGCAACTATGAACAGTTATGAAAAGCAAATAAAATTATTTGATGACCTATAGAAAACAACAATCATACAAGGCATAAAAAGAAACATTGAGGTAAGGCAGATTTCTGCAATGTAACTCAAAAAGGATAAGAACAAAGGTTGCATGCTTTACGCAATAAAAATATCAGATTTCAGTAAGGAAGGTAATACTTCCTTGAAATAATATCCGCTGCTACAAGATTATAGTGATGTCTTTCCGAAGGAATTACTTGGACTTCTTCCAAGACATGAATTTGATTTCACAATTGATATCAAGCTTGGAATAAAACCTATTTCTAAGGCTCCTTACCGAATGACTACAACTGAACTAGTGAAACTTAAGGCACAACTACATGAGTTGTTATCCAAATGATTGATAAGATCGAATGTGTCTCCTTGGGGAGCACTTGGTCATCTTTTTCAAAAAGAAAGATGGCATGTTAAGGTTATGCATTGACTACCACATGCTTAACAAAGCCACAATCAAGAATAGATATCCTTTGCTAAGGATAGATGATATCTTTGATCAAATGTGAGATGCATTAGTCTATTCCAAGATTGATTTATGATCATGTTACCATCAACTGAGAATAAAAGATGAAGACATACACAAGACTACTTTTAGGACAAGATATGGCCACTATGAGTTCATAGTATTACCATTTGGACTCACGAATGCACATGTTGCATTCATGAACTTAATGAATAACATTTTTCAAGAATACCTAGACAAGTTTGTGTTGGTTTTCTTGGATGACATTCTGATCTATTCCAAAAACATGGAAGAGCATAATGAGCACTTGAGAATAGTGTTGGACATACTTAGAAAGATAAAATTATATGGAAAGATTTCTAAATGTCTTGTTAGTGCAGAATCATAGCACCCTAGAATGACTTGGGTGTGAAGTGGGGTGTTCGATGTGATTGCACAACATGGGACCATCTCTCAAGCTGTGGGACTTGCAAAAATTGAGAGGGACCTCCGGAGAAAGCTGGTTCTTGCTTCCTAATCTACCTGCCACAAGCTACTCTAGTGCAGGTAGAACCTATTCTATCCTAATCTAACCATTCCAGGGGAGAGAGAGAGAGAGAGAGAGAGAGAGAGAGAGGGTGAAAGAGCCTACACTAAGTGGTGATACACCAGAAAAGGAAGTGGTTGAATCACAGACCCGACCACCTGAAGTGGAGAGAGGTGAGCAGAGGAGAGGGTGGACAAGATGCACCACGGACCAAAGATAGATTTCACACATACACCACTTCAAAACCCATTAAACATGGCTCCCAAGACCTAAAAAAACATCATAATATGCATAATATACCCTGTAATGATGAGAGGTAAGAAGAGACAATAAAATGATCCAAGGATGGACAGATGCATCATGAAATAGATTCTATTGCTCCAAAAAGTTACACGGTACATTGTTAGTGGGAAAGAGGTAAGAAACACCATTATAGATCCATGGGAGGAGGCATAGACTATGCATTCTACCCTAAGGAAGAAAGAGAGAGAGAGGGTAGAGGAGGAGCGACGACCAACCGTTTGAATGTGCCCCTCTATTACAATATATAGGAAGAATGGGAGAGAGAAGAGGGAAGAATTTGAATCTTGCTCTAACCACCACCCTGAGATATGCATTAAATCCTATTTTGAAAGCTCAACCACTAAATATCAATGCCTTCTATAAATCCACCCACAATATGTCACTTTATTTCCCCAGCAGATCGAATCAAATCAGATCTGGTAGTTGAAGAGATCAGATTATATGTTAATGGCATGGAAGACTTTTTCCTAGTTTTCACCTACCATAGCCTTCCCAAAATGATATTTTATGTTCCCAAGGTGTAGAGGGTGTGAGACGTTTCAGAAAGTCTTCTCCCGCTCAAATCTGATTCTCCAGTCAAAAGATATGGCCATTTGAATATTAGGGTTGTGGGGTGTAATATTTAAAGAGTCTACCCCTGTAGGGTCCATGTGGTGGCCTCACGCTCATTTGATATTTCGTTCCTGCCGTCACTCTTGAAACTGTGCTATATTGAAATGTGGCAGCCTCTGCGAGCTTCTTGGGGTCTTTTGTAACTTTTCGAGTCCTTTTTGCTTGGCGGGGCCAAAAGTTTGACCCTGGATGCGTGGAGGCTAGGTGTTTGTTTGAGAACCTACCCCAAATTTTACCTTTGAAATGGCGTTGTGCTGACACTTGGCACCTTCTACCAGCCTACCTCTACTTTGACTATTCAGCCCCGACTTTGTCCCCTTTTGGGACCTAGGACACATGGAGAGCCTGCGCTCGTTTGGGAACTGCCTCCAGATTCTCCTTTTGAAAACATGCCAATGAGACACGTGGAGGCTTCCACTAGTTCTCTATACTTAGCCAATTTTGAGCCCGCTCTCCTTTTTACCTTTGTTGACCATTAGCTATGTGGAGGGCTAGCACAAGTTTGAATCTCCACTTTTGGATTTATCTTTGGAGACACGCCAATCGACACGTGGCGGCATTCACTAGCTTCTCTTATACTTAAGTCCATTTTAAGGCCTGCTCTGGCCCCCTCTTTGAATTTTAGTTGTTGACTCTACCTCCTTTTTGGGCTTGGGACACGTGGGGGCCTGGTGCTCATTTGAGTCTGCCTCTTGGATTCACTCCTTAGAAATGCGTCATTTGGACACTTGGCGCTTCCGTTGTCTCCTCCATACTTAGCCAATTTTGGGGCTTGTTCTGAGTCATTTCAGAGCCCGACAATCTGTTTTCCTTTTTCGTTCCTTTTCTTGAGCTTATGGCTCTTTTAAACTATTTAGCTTCCTTCCCGACCCTTCTACTCCATTGTCGAGCCTTCTCGTAATCTGTTTGTTGGATTTGAAGTGTGAATTTACTTGATAGTGTTGTTTCTTGAATTTCTTCTCGTGCAGGGTCGAATTTGACTCTTTTGGGCCTCTTGTTTCTTTTATGTCATTCAGACTCATTTTGACCCTGTGCTCCTTGATTCAAGCTCACATTTCCCCTTGTTTGTCATTCTAGAATGTGAGCTCACGGGTTTGAATCATTCCCTTCAGATTTTCTTTATGTGTGGGGCTTGTTCTGACCAAATTTGTGGGGGTGAATTTGGGATAACAATTTGGTGAATCATGGGGACATCTTCCTGTTAGATGAAGAGACCATTAGCCTTAAAGCATCCATTGGGCATGGAGTCTACCTGATAAACACGAAACTGATCTAAAGTTTGAAGATCGGATCACCGAGCCACCTTTGTGAGCTGGTGATGTCTATCCCTAGATCGATTGTCTTGAAACTGATTTTAGTTGCTCTGCATTTTTTTATCTTGGAATTAGAAACATTCACAGACAACTATAGTCTTCTGCCATGAATAGTGAAGTGCCTGGCCTCATGCACATCTAGAGCAATGTGAACAAAACTTATATACAAAGAAAAATCATACATGCCTCAAATGAGACATGCAGAGTGTGCACAAGCACTTATTATACTAAAATAAAAACTACTCCTACTCCTAAACTAATAAGAGAGAAAGAAAAGCTTAAGCAAATCCTACCACAAAAAGGGAGAAATAGCTTCCTTTTCTCAAAAGGGGCAGCCATACAAATGATTTGACACTGAATATGGTTTCTGTATGAGTGAAAAACTGACAATAAGCTGGTCCTCCACCCAAATCATCAAGGTATCTTCAACCAAAAATACCTCCTCAAGTTGATTGGTATTAGAATCCTGAAGGTGCTAATGGTGACCCTTGGCACTTTGAAACTCATCCTCATGCCCTAAAGTGGGTATGAATGGTTTTGGATTCTCTCTTGGCTCCAAAGAAAGCAAGTACACGATTGGGCATAGTCATATCCTTTGAATGTGCCCATTACTCGAACTTTAACTCCAAAAATGAAGTTTTTGTGGACCTTCTTGGATGGATGGTGTGAGAGGGATGATGACATCCTCTTGTCTTTCCTCTTCCTCCTCTTTTGGGGAACATGGAAGATCAAGATCTTCCAACCTTGGTTCCAGAGGGATGTTGTGAGAGATAGGTTGATGTCCTTGAATGCTCCCCTTCATGGCAACAGGCTCATATGCTTGGAAGGTGGGTGATGGAGGAGTAAATGATGTGATCTCCATGGGCTCTTCTCTATCAAAGAAATCCTCCAAGTCAGACAGATAGTCTGTCTCCTTGTTGTCCTATTGCATGTGCTCTACCTCCTCCATGGTGTCTTCCTGATCTATAACTTGCTCACCATGGTCTCCCTCTTCCTCAAACATGAAGTTTGAAAGTTCAAACTCCTCTTCAACATTAGATACTGAAAGGGATGAAGTGGGAGGAAGAACTGAAGGTTCTTTGTAGCCTGCTCCACACTTGGAGCCTCTAAAACTGTATAGTCCTCCTCCATCATGGGTTCATCAATCAAATCAGGCCCTTGAAATGAAAGAAAAAAATCTTCAATGATGCTTTCTTCATTGAATGGCCTCAACTCTGATTTGATCTCTCCCAGCTGCTCCTCTTCAATGGGGATTGGAGCTAATTGTTCCTCCTCTTTAACTGGTTGTGCAACTTGGATTAGATCAACATTCTCTTCAGACAAAGTGCCATTAGGTACACTTGTATTCGAGAAAAGCAGACTGCACCGATCTTCTTCCGCTTGTTCTTGCTCTTCTACTATTGCAAACTTAGCTTCACCACCACTAGCTCTTCAACCTTGACCTCCTCTATTGGCTTGACCATCAAGGGGATCTTTGTAAACCCAAATTTGGTAGCCCAACTCTTCAAATTACCTGTCATTTCTTTTCTGTTGTGCTCCTCTTCTTATTTTCTCCTTGACTGGATTCTTGAGTCTCTTCCCAACATGGACTTGGGAAAGAAAGAGGAGTGGTAGGTTGGGGTTCAACCAGCTTTGTAATTGTTTGTGGTGGGAAGGGAGGTGGAACTTCTTGTTTGTTTGGAGGGGATGATTGTTTGGAAGGGAAAAGGGCAGAGGAACTGAGGTGGGATGGGAGATCAGGAGATGGAGAAAAGAAATTAACACTTGGGGTAGCAAGTGAGGGGCTTGACTCTTGATCATGCTAAAATGATAAAGTCTGAGAAAGAGAAAATGAAGAGCTAGGAAGTGGTGGACTTACCCATTGACAAGGTTGTCTTGTGTCTAACTCATAGGCCTCAATCTCCTCAATCCATTGTGTAAGTTGAGGCAACATTTCAACCATGAAGTCAAGCTTCTCTGAGGGCTGTAATGTCTTGGAAAAGGGCCTTCCCATGGACAAGGTGCCCTGCAACCAATCTTGAATGCCTTCATTTGTGTTTTGCCCTTGACTGAACCATGTCAGCCTCCATTTTTGAATTTTCTCCAATAAACCAACATTCTCCACATAGTTGTCACCATTGTATGTGTCCCCTTGTTCTTGATAAGCTCCATGGCCAAACTGACTTTGACCACCTCATATAGGTAAGCATAATGGTTCTAGATCTGATTATAATGCTGATTTAGAGGAGTTGGGAAATGCATTGGAGGTGGATTGCATCACTTTGTAAGTGTGAGTTCCATGAAGGGAATGAAGTCATGATTTCACAACCTCATGGAATGTGAGAAAATGAAATAGATTGAAGAAGAAAATGGATGAAAATGAGTGGAAATGTATGGAAAAGGTCCGCAACTCGAGAGAATGGGTTTTGACCGAGATGGATTCACTAGATGTGCTTGCATGTGTCTCAAAAGGTTGAATCACACCAAGAACACATCTACTTGATAAAATGAAGTAGTAAGGTACCTCAGACCTGTCCCACCGGGTGTGCCAAAACTATTAGTGTGGTCACACATTGGCTTATGATTTCCTATTATTGTGAGACACCTTGGAAAGATGGAACATCTAACCTAGGTGTCCCATAGAGCGTGCCAAAAATGTTAGTGTAGAATCACAGCACCCGAATGGCCCGGGTGTGAAGTGGGGAATTCGGTGTGATTGCACAACATGGGACCATCTCTCAAGCTGTGGGACTTGTAAAACTTGAGATGGACCTCTAGAGAAAGTCGGTTCTTGCTTCCTAATCTACCTGCCATAAGCTACTCCAGTGCAGGTAGAACCTAACTATCCTAATCTAATTGTTCCAAGGGGATAGAGAGAGAGAGAGAGAGGGTGAAAGAGCCTACACTAAGTGGTGATACACCAGAAAAGGAAGTGGTTGAATCATAGACCCGACTGCCTAAAGTGGAGAGAGGTGAGCAGAGGAGAGGGTGGACGAGAATGCACCACGGACCAGAGATAGATTTCACACAAAAACCACTTTGAAACCCATTAAACATGGCTCCCAAGACCTGCAACAAACATCAGAATATGCACATTATACCCTACAATGATGAGAGGTAAGAAGAGATGATAAAATGAGCCAAGGATGGACAGATGCATCACGAAACAGATTCTATTGCTCCAAAAATTTACACGGTACATCCTTAGTGGGAAAAAGGCAAGAAATACCATTACAGAGCCATGAGAGGAGGCTTAGACTTCACATTCTACCCTAAGGAAGAAAGAGAGAGGGGCAGAGGAGAAATCATGACCAACTGTTTGAATGCCCCTCTATTACAATATATAGGAAGAATGGGAGAGAGAAGAGGGAAGAAATTGAATCCTGCTCCAACCACCCTGAGATATGCATTGAATCCCATTTTGAAAGCTCAACCATAATATCAATGCCTTTTGTAAATATGCCCATAATATGTTGCTTATGGTTCCCCGATGGATCGAATTGAATCAGATCTGGTAGTTGAAGAGATTAGATTCTACGTTAATGGCCTGGAAGACTTTTTCCCATTTTCACCTACAGAGCCTTCCCAAAATGATATTTTATGTTTCCAAGGTGTAGAGGGTGTCGATACATTTCGAAATTGTGACTTTTAGTTAATGAGATACGTGGAGTTAGTTCTCTATGTAATTTTGAGCCCGCTCTCTTTTGATTGATTGTGATTCTAATATCTTTGGAAAATCTCTATGGCAAATTCTAGTGTCTCTTATACTTAAGTCCCTTTTGAAGTGTGTGTTTGAAATTTATTTTTGTTTTGTAATGAGGCGAATAGTAGGTCTAATCTTACTCTCTTTTTATTAAGTTTGATTAAATTTTGTGACTTTTAGTTAATCGATATGAGGAAATGTAATAAAGTAGGTCTAATTAGTTGAGGAAATGAGTAGGAAGCATTGGTATGTTTTTGATAGCATCTGTTCCTACACTGACTTAGTTCAGGAACTTCAAGCTAGTTCGGAACTCCATCACACACAGTCATCATTTAGTTTGGAACTTTGGACTTAGTTCGGAACTCAGTATTTAGTTTTGAAATTTTGGACTTAGTTTAGAACTCTGGGTATAGCTCTGGAACTCTCATGGTTTTGATCCTTAATGATTTCCTATGGTTCTGGAACTTCTCTGAAGTTTTGGAACTGATGGGAGTTATCTATTCTAACCACATCTGGAGATTTTGCATCTGTTGACCCTTAAAATCAGGAAAGGATGAGAAGATTTTGAATGCGAGATCAGGGAGAGTTATCTTACAGCTATCGATCAATCAAGCTGATCGACTCAAGCATCTATTGATGCAGGCATGATTTGATTTCATCAGAATCGTTGAGACAATTGTGATTGTAAAATGTATATAAAAGTAGACTTGTAGTAGATAGATATATATATAGAATATGATATGAGATAGATATAGAATAGAGAGAAAAAATATAGACTAAGTACTTAGATCCAATACGTTTTGTAATACCGAATGTTTTATCAATAAAATAGCCATTCTATTGAGAGAATTTATGAGTTGTTAAATCTGATTCGAGGAGGAGCAAGGGCCCACTCCCCCAAGGACCAGGATATTTGTTTATTTGGTATTTATATTTCTTCAGCAAATAGCTTAGATATGTTAATTCTGTATTGTTTTAATTCTTTTAGTTAAACTCTATTGTATACTTGTTCTGTAGGTGTTTAGATAGATTCTTATATTTCTTGCAATTGTTTTCAAGCATTCTAAATTGAGTGTGTTTATTTCCAAAGCAAGTGTGTTTACTTTTCAAGTGTGTTTACTTTCAGAAGCAAGTGTGTTTCCATTCTGCATAGTGTGTTTCCTTTCAACAAAGCTTTTAGTGTGTTTACTTTCAGCAAGTTTTCATAGTTTGATTTAAATAAGGTTTTACCAAGAAGTCCTTAAGACATTGAAGAGATCCCCTAGAAAATACAAAAATAACTACAATCAACTACTAGATCGATAAAATTACTCTTGTTGCATATAGCTTTAGACACACCCCTAGTTTGATATGACATCAACAAGAAGTTGATTAAATGAAGGGAATAATGACACCCATCATTTTTGGTGCCATTTCTAGGGGATCACTAGTTGGAACTTTCTAATTAAGTGTTAGCAAGAGCAACAAAACATACATCTAGTAGTTGAAGGATCTTCCCTGCTATATCACAAAATATATGAGTAGACCAAGAGACTCATAAGGTAGATTCCTCCCAAAAACATCTTCACAAGAATTCATAACATCCTCTAGTCAAAGTAAGGAAATTGATCAAGAATTGGAGGCACCATCATCCCCTGTCAGACAAGAAACAAATTGCCACCTTTGGAATTCTTAGATCAGTCACCTGAAGGAAGTGGAACTTTTAGGAGAAGGCTTATTACTCAAGATCCATTTAGGGTGAGTTTTGATTCTCAATTGAGTAGTCAACCTCCTACTCCTGATTTTTCACCTTCCCAAGGCATACCGCTTACCACATTGATTGGGAGGAAAATTTAGAAAATATTTTTAAAATGGCATGAGAAGCTGAGAGAGTACTTGATAGGACCTTTACCTATCCAATCCAATTGGGAGATGATGATACATCAATGAAAAATATCTCACCTGCACATTTACCCACATTTAGAGGGATGTCATCTGAAGATCCTGACCAATTTTTGTTTGAGTTCAAGGTACTATGTCAGACCTATGATTATAAAATAGATAATCAAAAACTCAAGTTGTTTCCATCCACTTTGAAGGATGCAGACAATGAGGTGGTTCATGGGATTACCATCCAACTCTATTAGCACTTGGGCACAAATGGAGATTGCCTTCCTAGATAAATACCAAGGATTATTGTAGAGGGAGAAATAGGAAGGAAGAATTCTTCAAAATCAAGCAGGAGGAAGATGAAAACATAGAAGACTATTTAGATAGATTCCTCTTTGTTAGCAAAAGATGTGGATTTGTGCTTTCAGAGGAGTTAAGTAAAACCATTTTTCTTAAAGGTTTGGATGATGAATCTAGGAAGCCCTTAACTTGATAGGAGGTGGAGACATTGATCAGATAAGAATGAATGGAATTAAAGAGATTTGTAGAAGCTATTCCAGAATGAGAGGTGGACCTAGAAAAGGAAAATCAGTGAAAAGTTTGAATCCAGATATGAACAAACTAATGGATGAGTTAGAAAACTTTAAAATAGACATTTTAGTGCAATTAACCTCTACTATGGATGGATTACAAGCTAAAGCAAATTCCAAAACTGAACCATTGGCTATGTATTGTCCTAGATGTAGGAAGAAGCATGCATTAAGAGATTGTCCTTTGGATAAAATAGAAATGTGTCTTATCTGTGAATCTAAAGAACATGATACTGATGTTTGTTCTTTACTTCCCATTATTAAGAATCAAGCTTAAACAAACCAGTGCCTCATCTACAATAGAAGAATTGAATTTTGTTTAGAGACAACCTAACCAAGGGTAGTTTATGCCAAGATCAATTCCTAATCCATGGATGATGCCATGGGCTGCTCAGTCAGTACCACAAAATTGGGGACAACCACCTTGGGTACCTCAACCAACTTGGAACCCTCAAGATTGGGAAAATCAAGCTTGGTATGCTCAGGGACATCAACAACCATGGGTTGGTCAAGGAAATCCTTATGCTTGGTCATAACCTAGATGGAACCCTAGTAATTATTCTCAAGGAAGAACATATCCAAATCAGAATCAACAGGCCATCATGGGATCCCTGCACAAAATTTCAAAGCTGAGAATGTAGTCAAACACAAATGCCAAAGCACAACTAGATAGCAAATCCAAGAAACAAACAAACAACTCATGTTTATGGAACAGAACTAGAAAAATCAGTTGATTTACATGCTATGGATTGTAAGGATATTCAAACTAGATCTAGGAAAATCATTAATAGTCCACCCCTTATAATCTTTGAAAATGAGAAGAAAATGAAATCCTAATCTTGTTGTTATAAAAGAGGATATAGAAAGAAAAGAAAAGGAGCCAGATAGCAACACTACTGAGACTCCATTTCCATAGAAGATTTAAAGAAGCTATAGAAATCAAAGAGTCTGAATTGGTACAGGAATTAAGGAAATTGAATATTGAAATACCATTGTTACAAGCAATTAAGGACATTCCAGAATTGAACAAATTAATCAAAATATTATGTATGAAAAATCCTGGAAGGAAGAAACAAGTACCCCAAGACTATCAAAGTAGATGGGAAACTTGTTGATTTATTAGCAAGAAAACTTTTACTTCCCAAATACGGAGATCTGGAAGTCTGTTATTTTTGTCTCTATAGGAAATAAGGATGTACATAATGTTTTGATAGATTTGGGAGCTTCTATCAATGTAATGACAGTGGATACTCTGAAAACATTACCATTAATGGGTATATAACCTACTAATACCATATTGTAGATGGCAGACCAATCTGTAGCAAAACCAGAAGGAATTATTGAAGACGTGGTGGTTATGGTGGAGTCATGGGAATATCTAGTTGACTTCCTTATACTGCAGCCAAAAGGTAAAACATTGGGTTATCCCATTATTTTGGGTAGACCATGGTTAGCTACAGTTGCTTTGCTTTAATAGATTGTAGGTCAGGTGATATGACAATCTCGAATGGTAAGAACTCTAAACAAATTTCCTTATATCCTATTGCATGACCTTTTATTGACAATCATGAACAATTGTGGGTTGATTCTCTGAAACTAATAAGAAAAATTTGTCTTCTTTGGCTATGATCACATTGCAGGATCATGTAAGAGAAGTAGAAGAGATGATTAATCCACCATTGGATGAGAAACTTGTTGTCCTCGAAAGCAATCAAAATAGTTCGGAAACATGAACTTAGTTTGGAACCACGAACTTAGTTTGGAACCATGAACTTAGTTCGGAACCCTGAACTAGTTAGTTCGAAATTGCTATTAGTTCGGAACCACCACATTTAGTTTCGAAACCACGTCAACAGTAGTTCTCTTTGATTGAAAATGATTTCACTCGGAGGAATGAGATTTCTCGTGGGGAGAGGATGAATCAGTAGCTTCAGTTTCAAGTACATCAGGAAGTGGTGAAGAATTTATGGAAAGTAGCAGTGATGAAGAATTTGGCCTGCAAAGAGATAAGTATCATAATTCTCATTATTGTCCTTTTTCCAGTATTCTATCTCAAGGAAATTTTGGAGATGTTGCTACATACCATATGTTGTTACCACATGCATGTCCATTAAATACTTTAATGAAACCCTTCCCACAAATCAGTTCATCACATATTGGAACCAAGCATGTTGAAATTCAACTAGGTAAAACTTTAAACATTAACAGTTGGTTGAAGGATGATGAAGAAGCTAAATTGTTTGATGTTCTAAAAAATCATACTAAAGCTTTTGCTTGGGATTACAAAGACATGAAGGGATTCATCCAAGTATCTGCACTCATCACATCTATATTGAAAACATTAAACTAGTTAGGTAGCCTCAAAGAAGGATTAACCTAACTTTAAGGGATATAGTCAAACAAGAAATTGAAAAACTATTACAAGTAGGTTTCATCTACCCTATCTCAGATAGCCAGTGGGTATCTCCTCTTGTAATTGTTCCCAAAAAGAATGGAAAATGGAGAATATGTGTTGACTATAGGGAACTGAACAAAGCCACAATGAGAGATTATTTTCCCTTACCATTCATAGATCAAGTCCTAGATAACCTTTCAGGTAAACAATACTTTTCTTTCTTGGATGGCTTTAGTGGGTACAATTAGATCGAGTTTGTTGTTGAAGATCAGGACAAAACTACATTTACATGTCCATGGGGAACCTTTTCCTATAGGGTGTTACCATTTGGTTTATGCAATGCTCTGCAACTTTCTAGAGAGTTGTACTTGCAATCTTTGTTGATCTAACAAATGATTGTGTTGAGGTATATATGGATGACTTCACTATACATGGAGATACATTTGAAGATGCTTTGAGAAATTTGGATAGAGTGTTAACAAGATGTGAACAACACAACCTATCTCTTAGTGATGAAAAGTGTTTGATGATGGTGGATGAGGGGATTGTATTAGGACACCATATTTCAAAAAAAAGAGGAATTAGGTGGATCAAAACAAAATTAGGATCATTTCAGATTTACCTATTCCTCAGACCCCCATAGATATCAAATCATTTCTAGGGCATGTTGGGTACTATAGGTGCTTTATAAAAGATTTCAGTAAAATTTTTGCCCCCATGTTTAATTTGCTAACCAAGGATTGTGAATTTCTTTGGGATGAAAAGTGTCAGCATGCTTTTGAAGAAATTAAAGAAAAATTAATCAGTGCCCCAATATTGAGAGGACCTAATTGGGAAAATCCATTTCATATCCAAACAGATGCCTCAAATTATTCCATTGGTGTAGTATTGGGACAGAAAGATGAGGAAGGAAAGATGTATGCCATTTATTATCTTAGCAAGAATCTTACTCCCACTGAAAAGAATTACACCACCACTGAAAAAGAATTTCTTGTTGTGATTTATGCAATCAATAAATTCAGACATTACATTACAAGGTACAAGATATTTGTACACACAAGATCATTCAGCAATTAAGTATTTAATGAACAAACTAGTGGTTGGAGGAAGAATAATTAGATGGTTATTACTTTTGCAAGAATTTGATATTACCATTGTGGACAATCCAGGTAAATCTAATGTGGTAGCTGATTTTTTGTCAAGACTAACCACCATAGGGGAGAAAGATCGAGTCAAGGATAACTTTCAGATGAACAACTATTTGCAATCTCAGCAAGTACACCATGGTTTGCTGATATGGAAAATTATCTTGCAACAAGGAAGTTTCCTCCTTCTTTCACTAAGAAACAAATAAAGAAGTTAATTAAAACCAGTGCACAATTCAAATGGTTAAATGGAATGTTATTTAAATGTGGTCTGATTTTGTCTTACGTAGGTGTGTAAGAGAGGATGAAATCTTTGACATCCTCAGAGCATGTCATGATGAACCAAGTGGAGGACACTATTCAGTGAAAAGAATAGCTCATAAGATACTTGGCACTAGTTATTATTGGCCATCTCTGTACAAGGATGTGAAGAGATATATCAAGAGGTGTGATCCTTGTCAAAGGATGGGACAACCAACTTTCACCAATGAAATGCCTCTTCAACCTCAAGTTGTGGTTGAACCATTTGAGAGATGGGGATTGGATTTTGTTGGTCCCTTTAATCCTCCTTCACAAGGGAAGGAATATATTCTTGTGTGTGTCTTGACTATGTGACAAAATGGGGTAGAAGTGCGAGGCATTGACAAATGCCCTTTGAAGAAGCGAGTTGTTGATTTCCTTTGGAACATAATTATGATAAAGTTTGGAGCACCAAGGAGCATAGTTTTAGATCAGGGACCACAATTCATGTCTAATATGATCCAAGCTTTCACAAGGTATTACCAAATCAATCATAGGAAGTCATCTCCTTACCACCCACAGTCAAATGGACAAGCTGAAGTAACAAATAGAGAATTGGAGAACATCCTTACCAAAATGAGTTGAAGCTGGGAGAAAAGATTGGGTAAAGAGACTACTGAAAGTTTATCTGGGCTTATAATACAACTTGGAAAACTACAACAGGGTTTTCACCATATGAATTAGTCTATGGGAAAAATCCCTTGTTGCCTATAGAGTTTGAACTTCAGACATTGAGGACAATAGTAAAGGTGGGAATTGAGTTGAATGCAGCTCAAAAAGAAAGAATCCTTCGACTCAATGAGTTGGATGAATTAAGGTTGGAAGCACTTCAATAGATAGAGATAATTCAAGAGCAAAGGAAGCAATGACATGACACACATATCAAGAAAATTCAATTCAAAGTAGGAGACTAGGCATTGTTGTTTGATTCTAAGTACCAACAATTCAAGGGAAAATTGAGAACCAGATGGTTGGGACCCTATCAGATTGAGAAGATATTTGACAATGGTTCTATTCAGTTACTTCCCATTGATGGCAATAGAGAACACTCTTGGTCAATGGACATAGGCTGAAACTCTATAGGAAGCCTCCCACTAAGGATGAATTCTTGAGGAAGATTGAAGCAGACAAAGAATTTGATCATATGGAAGAACCCAGTTCTTCCAAAATGATCAAATAACTAGATGATAGATCCAGAATAAAGGGAAGAAGATGAAAACCAGCAAATGGCATTTTCTTCCCCAAAAAAAAAAAAAAAAAAAATAAAAAAAAAAAAAAAAAAAAATTCTCTCAAAGGTCAATTGAAAACCAACAAATGGTGGTTGACCTCTTTTTGGCTAGTTCAAAAAAGGGAATTCTTTTGAATTCAGTTGTCTTATCTAATCATGTTTTGTTCCACTTGTAGGAATGATGAGTCATCATAGCAAAAGGATTACATCATCAAGGATGGTAATTATATCTTTTAACTTATTTAGGGTTGATTAAATGTTTGCATGTGTGATTTGACTTAATTTAAAAGTAGGTATGATGAGTCATCTATTTATACATTATGATTACAAGTGTGTAATCATGAAGTTGATTTGGATGGAATAAGTGGTGGCATGGTTATCATTAGTAATCATTATTACAAAAATCAAGTGAAATAAGTTTATAGAGATATTTTGAGAAAGGAGCATCGAATTAAGTTTGTGTTTCACAACAAAAAACAAGAAATTCTAAGAAGAAGTTTCATAGACTAAGAATAGAGGTTCCTGACTAAGAACAGAGGTTCATGACCAAATTCATCGTTCAAGCTAAGAAAAAGGGCCTGCAACCAATTCACACAAAATCAAAAGAGACAGAACTCAAGCGATATGGGGATTAAGAAGAAATCAAGAACCTAGAGGATGATTCCCAGCTGCTCGAGATGAAGAAGTGGCATCTATCTTTGAGCATGCAGGATGGCTAGAGTTCTGAAGAAATTTTCAAGGCATAATGATGAATTGGTAAGAGAATTCATCATAAACCTAGAACAATCTAGGACAAAGGTGAGAAATATCTTTATTCCTTTTTCTATAAATATTGTAAGTAAATGTGTAGAGTGCCAATTGTGCATGTCCCATAACCTGCAAAGGGACTTTGAAAGAACTGGTTGAAGTCTTACTACAAGAAGGAGAAACTGAACCCTAGTACATCTATAATACAAAGAAAATCATAAAAGGGGTCAGAAGGGCCAGTTTTCCCAAACCCTTTGACAGGGTAGCATTTTGGATAGTGAAATATTTAACCTGTGATGGTCAATTTGGGTATGTGGGAAAAGAAGTCTTAAAAATGCTCATATATCTGAAGTATGGAGCCACAAAACTTGAGTACATAATAAACCTTCAGGGTTTCTTTTTGATTCTATCCAGACCATGGCTCTAGAGGTATTCCTGGGGTGTTGGGACAATCAGGCATCATGGTCTAATTCATTTAATATGCCAGCACCATTTTCTATCAAAGAAGAATGGAGAAGAAATTTGGGACAAGTTTCTTGGCAAGTTCAAGAAAAACCCTAATATTATCAGAAGGACAATTCCAGCCCCATTCTCTCCTTCAACTAATCTAGAAATTGATGCCCTACAGAAGAACAGAGGGAAATGGAAAGAGAAAATATACCAAAAAGAAGAAGGTCGGTGAGAAAGATCAAAACAGCAGAGCCTTCTGTACCTTTGAAGGAAATTCCTTCTTCTACAGTAGCTTTAGGGGAGCTAATATCTATCTCTGATGGTGATAGCTCACCCATGCAAGAGAAAGAAAGAATAGTAAGAAGAAGCTCTAGAAAGAAATCCACTATTGGGCATGTTGAACTTCCCTAGAGAAGAAAAATTCATAAGAGGTCAAGGGAAACCCCAGAGGGAAGGAGTGAGCAGGAAAGGATGGAAAAGGAAGCTGTTGACATTTTGGGTAGCATGGCCATGACTCCTCCTGAGCCAAGTCAAGTTGAAATGGACTAGAGGAGAGGAGAGACTTGAAGAGCAAGATTTTTAGGAATTGGTTGAACCATCAACATTGCCACATGAAGAAGAAGAGTTGGCATCCTGGAGAAGAAAAGGAAAATTTCCTTTGATAGAGGAAGAATGCCCAACTCCTCAAGTAATTTCAGAGGAAGAAGAAAGACATCAAGTTAAACAGGCTTTGTTCTTGTCTAGAGAAGAGCTCATTATCAGAGAAAAGGATGAGGAATTGGATTTCCTCAAACTCAAATTAGAACAAAGGGAAATGCTCATTGGAGAGCTAACAACTCAGCTTGCAGCCAGGACTGAGGAATTATCAGCAACCAAGAAACAACTGATAGAAAAAGAGGAAGAATTTCAGACTTCCAGAAAATAGAGTGTTGTGTCCACAGTCTCTGCACAGACTGAGTTAACCTATTTTCCACTCAAACAACTATGGAATGACACTTGTAGGGAACTCAGAGAAGCCAAAACATCAAATGAAGAATTGAAGACCAAGATGGAAGAAGAGATGAAGGCAAGAAAAGAATGGGAAGAAAATTTTTATAAGGAGGAAGGAAATAAATATAAATGTCTTGCAAAAATTCATATGGTCTATATTATGAGTGAAAAATTGCTTTCCTGTAGGAGGCCCTCTCCTGCATATAGTGTGTTTTTAGAAGAGCAGTTCATTCATTGAAAGCTATCAAGAATTGCATGTGGGCTTCCACATGAACTAAAAGATGAATCTGAATTCATGGCTTACTCTCTATCTATCCCTGAGTAGAAAAATCTCTTGTGTGAATTTTATCTTTGTAATTTTATGCTAGAGAAAAACATAGGATTTATGATCAATTTGTATGTGGGGGAGAGCCATCTCAATGCATTTGTCTCTATTTTGCAAAACCAAATTGCATGGAAGGAAAGGGAATCTGAGTTTTTAGTAAAAGCTAGCTCAACTGGTCTGTATGAGAGCTCACTATGGTAAACCTTCTGCCTTCCTCATGCATTTTAGAACTCATGCCTTTGATATGAGATTCAAGACACATTACCTTGCCATTCTACAAAAGAGTATTGATGCCTTCACCTCCTATGAGGAGGAAAAGTTTGAAGATATTTATGAAGGATGCTCAAAGAGGTGGGAACTCCTTACTATTTCTTTGAAAAGAAGGGAAGTAATTTCCCCTACAAATCTGATCTGGAGTTTAGAAAGGGAAAAAGTGTTATGCACAATAATTCCCCAAGTCAATGAAACCTACGGGAAAATATGGATGGGAATGCGAACAAGGCCCCCTCTACTTCTCACCCCCATGTCTCCTTGGAAAAACAGAGAACCTCAAGATCTACTTGAATTTGAAAAGTGGGAGAGGAAAATAGAAGCAAGAGTTGGGTACAGTACATCTAAGCTTAAGCATTGGGAAATCAGTTTCAGCCATTTGATCTGAGCAATCAAATGGAATGCAGAACATATGACCCCACTTTTGAAGAATGAAGTTTGTAAAGGGACTTACAAACAAGTAAGTTTGGGGGAAATGATGAGGCCAGAATATGTCGATTAATGTATAATATATGATCTCATCTTACTCTCCTTTTTATTAAGTTTGATTGCATTTTGTGACTTTTAGTTGATTTGATATGAGTTAGGATGTAATTGTCTATCTTTTGATTGATTGTGATTCTAATGCTTAAAAGCTCTGAAATTCCTGATGAAGTGTGTGTTTGAAATTAGTTTTGTAATAAAGCTAGGTCTAATTAGTCGAGGAAATGAAGCAGGTGGCGTTCAATATGTTTTTGATAGCATCTGTTCCTACACAGCTTAGTTCTAGAACTTCCAAGCTAGTTCGGAACTCCATCACACAGTCATCATTTAGTTTAGAACTTTGGACTTAGTTCGGAACTCTAGTATTTAGTTCCGAGAATTTTGGACTTAGTTCGGAACTCCTGGGTATAGCTCAAAACTCTCACGGTGTTGATCCTTAATGATTTCCTATGGTTTGGAACTTCTCTGAAGTTCGGAACCGATGGAGTTATCTATTCTAACCACATCTAGAGATTTTACATCTACGACCCTTTTAATCAGGAAAGGATGAGAAGATTTCTGAACATAGATCAGGGAGATTTATCCTACAACTATCTGATCAACCGCAATCGACTCAACATCTATTTTGGGCATGATTGATTTCATCAGAATCATTGAGACAATTGTGATTGTAAAATGTATATAAAAGTAGACTACAGTAGATAGATATATATATATATATAGAATATGATATGAGATAGATATAGAACAGAGAAGAGAAATATAGACTAAGTACTCAGATCCAGTACGTTTTGTAATACCGAATGTTTTATCAATAAAATAGCCATTCTATTTGAGAGAATTATGAGTTGTTAAATCTTGATTTGAGGAGGAGAAAGGGCCCACTCCCCAAGGACTAGGATATTCGTTTATTTGGTATTTATATTTCTTCAGCAAATAGCTTAGATATATTAATTTTGTATTGTTTTAATTCTTTCAGTTAAACTCTGTTGTATACTTGTTCTGGTGTTTAGATAGATTCTTATATTTTTCTTGCAATTGTTTTTTCAAGCATTCTAAATTGAGTGTGTTTATTTCCAAAAGCAAGTGTGTTTACTTTTAGAAGCAAGTGTTTAAATAAGGTTTTACCAAGAAGTCCTTAAGACATTGAAGAGTGTGTTTGATTCATTACTAGATCGATGAAATTACAGTGTGTTTCCTTTGATATGACATCAACAAAGCTTTTAAGTGTGTTTACTTTTTGAGGACAAGTTTTCATAGTTTGATTTAAATAAGGTTTTACCAAGAAGTCCTTAAGACATTGAAGAGATCCCTTCAAGAAAATACTAAAAAATAACTCCATTTGATCGAACTACTAGATCGATGAATTTTCTTGAAATTACTCTTGTTGCATATAGCTTTAGACACTTTTGGGCCCCTTGGTTTGATATGACATCAGCGAGGTGTAATACCTTGGTAACATAATAAATAAGCAAGGAATATTTGTTAATCCATCTAAAATCAAGGATCTAATAGAATGGCCATCTCCCAAGAGAGCGTTTATGAAGTTAGGACGCTTCATGGGGTTGGCTAGTTACTACAAAAATTTGTAAAAGACTTCTCTAGAGTTGTTGCTCCAATAACTTCATTGTAGAAAAAGGATAAGAAATTTGTTTGGTCTGATAAATGCAAGAATGCATTTAATTTTTGAAAGATAAATTAACTACAACACCTATTTTGAAGGTTTCGGATCCCAATGGAAGCTTCACCATGGTAATTGATTCCTCTAGTGAAGGTTTGGGTGGAATACTTCTACAAAATGACCATGTGATTGCATACGAGAGAAGAAAATTAAAGGTACATGAGTTGAACTATGCTCCTTGTAATTTAAAAATTGTTGTCATAGTTCACACATTGCAAGTTTGGAGGCATTACTTGTTAGGAAAGCCTTTTGAATTGAAAATAGACCACTTGGGGATGAAGTATATCTTCACGCAGCCAACTTAAACGCAAGACAACATAGGTGGCTTGAATTCTTATCACAATATGATTTTGATATAAGTTACATAAAAGGAAAAGAGAATATAGTGGCATATGCACTAAGTCGTCGAAGCATGTTTCCATGATTGTGACCCTTAGGACTCAATTCAAAGATGAGGTAAAGAAAAAATGTTAATTGATTCATACTATCAACATGTTAAGGCTACGTTAACAACATATCCTAATGATAAAAGGTATGAAGGATTTAAATTTGACAATGAAGGAATCTTGAAATACGAAGGTAGAGTCTACGTACCTTTGGGAAATGACTTAAGGACAAAATTCATGAAATAATTCCATGATGCTCCTTATTCAAGACATCCAGGAGTGAAAAAGATGTTTGCTAATATAAAACAACAATACTTCTAGAAAGGAATGAAAAATACATGAAAAACTATGTTTCTTATCATCTTGAATGTCAATGCGTCAAAGAAGATCACATGCATCTTGTTGGTTTGATGTATCTTCATAGTATTCTGCACTATAAATGTCAAGTTATTAAAACGGATTTTGTGCAGGGGATGTCAATGTCGAAAAACAAACATGACATGATTTTAGTGGTTGTTGACAAGTTATCAAAAGTATCTGACTTCATACTAGGGAATCTAAAAGATGATTCACCCTTTCTTGTAAAATGGTTTTTGCACAAAATTTTTAGATTGCACAGAGTTCTGGAGTTAATAATTTCTTATAGGAATCCAAGGATGACCTATAGATTCTGGAAAACCTTAAATTCAGGTTTGGGAACAAAACTGGATTTCAGTTCATCATACCATCCGGAAACTGATGGTCAAACTGAATGAGTAAACCAAGTGTCAGAGGATGTGCTCAGGATTTATTGCATGGATCAAAAATACAAGTGGGAAGAATATCTTCCATTAGCGGAATTTTCCTATAACAACACTTATCATATTTTGCTGAAAATGGCTTTATTTAAAGTCTTTTATGGGAGAAGGTGTAGAACTCCTATCAGTTGGGATAATACAAAGGATAGAGTGTTAGTAGGCCCTAAAATGTTAACAAAAATAGAAAAGCAAGTGAAGATCATTCGTGAGTGATTGAAAGAAGTTGTTGATAGGCAGAAGAGCTATGCAGATATAAAACGAGTAAACATAAAATTTGAGCTTGGAGATAAATTTTTCTTAAGGGTTAAGCCCAAAAAGAGCTCAATAACGTTTGGAAAGTCTTCCAAGTTGTCACCAAGATATGTTGGACCATTTGAAATTCTAGAAATCATAATTCTGGTTGCATATCGTTTGGTGTTACCTCCCACATTGTCTAAGATGCATGATGTTTTTCATGTTTCCTTTCTTAAGAAGTATGTTTCAGATGTAACACATGTACTTAATTGGAACTCTTTATAGGTTCAGGATCGAGAATCGTGGTGGTTGAACCTATTAGAGTGTTGGAAACTCACAGGTTGCACCTAATAAATAGATAAATCACGCAATGCAAGGTCCAATGGGACCAATATTCAAAAGAAAGTGCAACCTGGGAGAATATAGAGAAAATAAAATTTGTGTTTTCTTATTTGTTTGATAATAAAAATTGATATATGATGATACGATATGATATACTTGATATTATGTTATATTCGGATTATTGAAATGAAATTTTTTTGTCATAATTCGACTATTTGGAAAAATTAGATGATTCTAAGGTTATTACTGACCAAGAAATTTGAATTCGAGATAAAGCTGAAATCTAGAAAAAAATTGTTTTTGGATGAAATATTGATTGTTTTCCTTATCTATATGATATAAATCTGTGTTTGGTTTATTATGTCTGCTATTAATGAGTAAATCATTGGGACAATGATTCATTAAGGGGGAAGTATGTCGCATCCCTCAATTTCATTTAGTTTTTATCGCAGGAATAAGTTGTATTATAGAAAGTGGTTTACGAAAACAAGAAGATAGGCATTGTTACTTAGTTGATTTTTCCACTGTACATACATATGTATATCCTAAAAAGGATATATACACTTACGTGTAGTTGCATGCCCAACCGCGTAACAACGCTTATCGTCAAGAATTTGTGGAGTACTTGATATTTATAACTTTTTATTGTATACTTAGAGGTATGAATTTATCTTACCTAAGCGTGGTAGGCTTTCTTATTGTTGTACTTGAATGTTATGATTCTACCTTATCTTTCTTGTTGTAGGTAATAGTTTAATAATGTTGACAAACCAGTTTTATGATTGTACTCATCTGGGATGTTAATACTTGTCTCTTTGAAATGAAGGTTTCATCATTACATCTGTTGCATTATTAAACGTGCATTACTTTGGTGTATGGAAAAATAATTGTTATAATTGCAATATTTTGGCTAACCATCTTGAGATTGATGTATAGGTCACAAACCATAATTTCCTTTAAAATAATTAGGCTTTAATAATTCGTGGCCACCTTTGCAAGGAATGCAAGTGGTAAGTTGTCAAATGCATTTATTATTGATTGGTCATGAACCCATAATTTTATTGTTGGCACTCTGGTAAACTCTTTCTCTGGACTCCCCATCGTTATAGTAAATTGGTATCATGATATGCTTGTTGAATGTCGATTATGGAAAGAATGGTTGAGTCTAGTCTCATGTAAAAATGGTAATAAATAATCATATGTGGTGGTGTGTTGGATAAAAATGGGTCTAAGACCACAAGGCAGAAATTATGGTTGTTTAAATATTTAAAGGCCATTGACCATGGAAAAATGGGATAAGGATTTAGTTATGTTTGATGGTCTAAGACCATGGTGATTGGCATAATAGTGTTTTAAGACTTATATGGTCTTCGACCATATTCCATTGGCATTATCATTGGTCTCGCTCGGTCGTTATTCAACCCATATAGACCTTGAATAGGATTTTATTGGTTGCTCTAAGTATGGTCTTTGACCATACTCTTTTAGCATTTGATTGTTTAATAATTTTAATTTGGTCGTGGTCAACCCATGCAATAACTTGAAGTCGGTTATGTAAAAGTCTTCGATCGAACATATAAAACTCCATGAAAACAATGATTATAACCATTTAAGCCCAATAACTCGAGTTGGAGGGAAAATTAGAGTGGTGGTGACTAGTTTTATCTGGCAAAGGCATGTGGCACCTGTAAGAGTTAAGAATTAAATCTTCTCAAAAAAACCAAATTCTTAGGAGAAGCTACCTTGCATGCATTGGGAAATTTTATTTTATTGTTTTGGTTATCTTGAGTTCCTCCTTTTACCGTTCGAGCCCCATGCATGTTCGGGATCGTGCTTGAGGTTTGTTAAGCTATTTTTGTTGAGAATTTTGTGGGAAATATTAATGGAATACTTAGCAAGTATATGAGTGTTGTTTTATTTGGGTTGATGACATTGATATTTTCAAATCGGGTTGATTTATTTGAGGTTTGTTGGAGGAAATACTTGGAGAAATTATCATTCAATCTTCTCGACCTCTGGAAGTTTTCAAAGGAAATAAGCAATAAAATTTATAGAGGTTATCTAACTTCTAGCCATGGATTATAAACCCTTTCTCTTATTGTTCTATTTTGAATATGTTGAATAATCTTGAGTGGTTTATTACTTGAGTTGTGTGATATCATTCTCGCTTGTGAATATAATGGAAAAATATGGAGAAACTATTCAAAAATCATTTTTCTCATCTAGGTACATTGAATATTTAACTATGGAGTTCATTTATGCTTGGCATGCATATGGGTCCGTTGTTGTTTTTAGACCATTTATTCGACTAATACCTACATATGCAAAATACACATTATGGGTATGAACTATTTATTGTTGTCCTCATCTAGTTTATATGATATGAGACATTTTTGGTCTTGATTTTTTTGGGATCGACTTGTTAACCTGAGGTGATTGTTTGAGTCTTGCACGAATACCATATTTCTAAAATATGTGAACGGGTATCATTACTTATCATAAATAGGAACATTTTAAACATGATATAGGAGGATTAATGTGGGATATTTCTACAAGTACAACTTTATTTTGTTGTTAGGCGTGTTGGTTTGCCAATATGAGCTTGATTTTGTTAAAATCAGCCTTCTTGGTTGTATCTGGCATGTTGCATGTTTTGAAACTCGGTTTTGCAAGAAGCTTTGGTGGCTAAACGGTTGCATGAGTTGTATTGTAACTTTCAAGTATGAATGTTTGTTTTTAGTAGTTAGGAAAAAGAAGAAGGGTATGATTATATGGTTTAATATAGGATTGAATTCTTTCATAAAAAGGAATGAAAGTTGAACGTTTAGTATGTAACAAGTTAAAATATTAAGGCTTGGGTTTCTTATTTCTAAGGCATGTTAAATATATTAACCAATTTCGTACTATGGGTTTTATTTGTGAAAGATATCCATGAATTTATGTTATCTTTTTATTTATTTTGATAACGTTAATAAGTGACAATTTTGATTGTTCAAATATAATGATGTAGCTGTGTATCTTTTTTTCCATTTTGTGTTTAGATGGATACTAGTCAACAATTATCTTGTGAAAATAATTTGAGTTCTTCATTCAAGTCCTATTTAAATGTCTAATAAGATTGATTAGGATTGAAGGTATTTGATGAACTCAATAGTCAAGTTTAACAAAAAGGAATGTTGTTTTGGATTTTGTTGAAATTGAAGCTTGAAAAGAAGTAGTTTATTGTGTAGACACAAAGATATTCTTGATGATTTGTATGTTTTTGTTGATGGAAACAATGTATGCATCTTTAGATCACTCAATTGGTTGTTGTTATTATTACTTAATAAAGTACATGTATAATTTTAATAGTATCGTAAGTAAAACTTTAGATGTTCAATTGATTCGTAATTTAACAACATGAATAAGAGTTGTTAATCCATGCTAATTCGATGAACTAACCATGTATATTATTTTATTTTATCCTGCAGATTGCATAATGGATTAATTATTACAAGATTTTGTTTGGATCATTTTCATGCGTGTCATCATGCGACAATTGTATTTATCGATTTCGGATATTGATTATTTTTTAATATCCGAGTATGGATTATTGTATTTATGAAAAGGAAACATGATTTTGCATATTTTAATAAGGCAATTTGCCTAATTATATCAACTTGAGATTCTATAATATTTTATAATATAAGGATTCATCCTTATTGAGCTTAAATAAATACCTTTATTACTTATATATCTCATATGCTTTTAATATATATATATATATATATATATATATATATATATAGCGATGGTGTGTACTTCCGTAATTGATTATAAAAGTGTACTTTTCTTATTGTTATAATTGTACTTTACAACAATTATTACCTTTAATTATCAAATGGAAAATATTACACAATATGTGTGACATTATCATTAATATGTATGAATGAATAAGATTAAATAAACAACACTATTATGGACATCGATTTATGAAATAATGAAATTTCGTTGTTAACTTGTCATAATGAGATCAATTAAATTAATAACTTAAATACGACTATAAAAGTATATTGACAAAAGTTGTACCTTTACGACAACAAAATTTATATAAATGACATAATGATGTCAAAATGCAAAAGTATTATACCTTAAGTAAGATAGTATTATGAAATGTGAATGATACATTTACGATTATCGTTAATCTTAATCTTGTCTTAATACTTAAAGGATTATATCTCTTTCTTAAAGAGATACTTAATGATAGTTAATAATTTGGTGGAATTACGATACAATCTAAATGGGATTGGATCATTATCAAATAAAAAGACATGGTTAAACTAAACCTATTCCTAACAATGAAATTTGTAAAGTGACACTACGAAATTAAGATACTTCGTATGATAGTAACTAGTAAGTTACTATAGATCTTGTTATTAAAAATGAATTATAACTGAACACCTAATGATAAATTCTACCTTGTATTAGTATAATGTGTATTATGAAAGTGTGGACTCTAAGTCCCACCTACCCATTTGATTGAACTCTATCCATACCATCTTATGACGACTACATGAAGGGTAATAATTATTTAATAACGAAATTCATTAAGTAACCATTTTCTTTCTCACAGGGGTCATAATTTGGGACTAATAGTGTACTCTTGAGTTGATATGCAAGACCTATATTTTAGGCCTTCTTAATACAATAGTTTAAACTTTAATTAAACAAGACATGATCTAGAAAATTGTGTAGAGATGACTGGTATGCGGTGATTGGACAAGTTTTTTTTTACTTATGTGCAGTCACAAAAATAAGCATGCGAGCATAACTTGAAAACTTTTACCTAAGTAGTGTACTAGTTGAATACATTGTCAGTTCACCGAGTTCTATCTAACTTTTTGAGATGCTAGATGAAACTCATTTGATTGATTTTCAAGTAGACACTTATAAACTGCATCAATTATCAAATCTAGATGAACAGTTAACCAATTACATTCAAGCTATGCACACTCGGATAAAGTGATGTTAAAGGGGATTGGGTAGATCTAATTGACCTTACAACTACACATGGTTATGTTATTATCAGATGGATTGTAAACTATATTTTATGTTGGATTATAATTGTTGCTAGTTAAAATCATTGAAGGCATTTAATGGGGTTAAGGGTTTGTTTTAAAAGAAAAAAATTCCCTTAATTTGGAGTAATTATAACATGGGTGTTACGAAACTACTTATATTAGCATATTAAGCTCTAGGAGCTTGTTTAAGACCATACAAATATTTTTAAGCTTACAAAAAAATTCCTTACCAAGTTCTTCAAACCCTTTAGGTTGATGTATGTAAATTTCTTCTTTCAAATCACCATTTAAGAAAACATTTTTAACATCTATTTGGTGAATCTCCCATCCATGTTGAGCAGCTAAAGCTATAATAATTCTAATAGTGCTCATTTTGGCAATAGGAGAAAAGGTTTCAACATAGTCTAAACTAGGTTTCTAAGTAAACCCTCTAGCTACTAATCTTTCCTTGAACTTGTCTATCTTACCAACAAAGTTGTACTTGATTTTATACAACCATCTGGATCCTACAATGCTTCTTTTAGGAGGAAGAGGGACTAGTTCCCAAGTTTTATTCTTGATTAGAGCATTGTATTCAACTTCCATAGCTTCAATCCACCTTTCATCTAGGTTGGATTCTTCAAAGGATTGAGGTTCAACCTCATACAAAGTTGACAAGACATGATAAGTATGCTAAGCTGCAAGTCATTTTCTCGGCCCATTTAGGAATTCTAGACTTTGAGCCCATTTATGAATTCTAGATCGAGACACAAATTGTGAAGACTCCCCCTCAATATCCACATCCATCATATCAAGGATGCTCATCCTCTTGGAATTTTGTTTCCATATTATCTAGAGAAGGGTTATTAATCTCTAGGGTTTTAGACTCATGAGAGATAGAGGAGGGAAGAGATGAAGTTTCACAAAATAGTTTCTCAAGAACATGAACATTCCTATTTTATATGATCTCATGTTTAGATGGATCATATACTCTTAATCCTTTTGTGTGACCACCATACCCAACAAAGATGCAAGGATAAGAGGTATGATCAAGTTTCTGTCTCTTAGCTTTAGGAATGAGAAGGGAAGCATGACTACCAAATATCTTTAAATGAGAGATATCAGGTTTTTGTTTAGTCCATACTTCATGAGGTGTAGTTTGATGTAAGGATTTAGTAGGAACCCTATTTAGAATGTGGACAATAGTGTTCATGGCTTCACCCATAGAAATTTAGGAACATTAGAAGCATGAAGCATGGTCCTATCCATTTCTATTATGGTTCTATTCTTCCTTTTAGCTATGCCATTTTTCTGTGGGGAATATGGATTTTTAACTCTCTCTAAATTCCACAAGACACAAAACTCATCAAAATTATTATTCACATACTCACCTCCATTATCAATTATTATTATTTTAACTTGAAGATTATCTAATTTCTCAACCAGGATTTAAACTCTTTAAACTTAGACATAACATCATAATTTATCTTAATGTAGTATAAACAAGTCATTTTAGAAAATTTATCAATGAAACTTATAGCATACAAGGCTCCGCCAAGAGAGGGAACTTCTAAAGGGCCTATTACATCACTATGGATTATCTCAAGTAAGTTAGAGGAATTAGACACGTGATGTTTGTGAAATGGTTCAACATGTTGCTTACCACACAAGAAACTTTCACAAGATCCATGGTATGATTTCATCTTAGGGAGACCTATCACAAGGTTAAGATGTGAAATTTCATACAAAATATTAAAGTTCACATTTCCAATCCTTTCATGCCATAGTTGAACATCATTACAAGATGAATTAGAAAAACAAGTTTAAGACAAAGATCCATCAAAGATATAAAACCATTTTTCTAGATACCAATGGAAATAACATTACCAAGTTCATTCTTAACATACCATTTATCTTTCAATAACACAACTTTACATTTTCTCTACAGTCAATCGTGAACAAGATAAAAGCTTCTTCTTTGAGTTAGGAACAAATAAAACATTTCTAATAGTTCCATTTTCTAACTTAATATTTCCACAACTTTCGGACTGATGATAAAATTATCTCCTACTACACACACACACACACACACACACACACACACACACACACACACACACACACACACACACACACACACACCATTTGAAATAATTTCATGAATATAGGTCATGTTACTAGAGGCACTAGTATCAGGATCCATTCATTATTTTTGGAGGTTGAGAGAGAAGTATAAACAAATAATAGTTTGTTCAACATTGTGAGCTCGATTTTTAGCACGATTATGATTTTTATTCTTTTTTATTATTGAAGTTCATACCTTTAGCATTTTTATTAAACTTATTTGAATTAGAATAATAGTCAGCTACTTTATGACCAAATTTACCACACTTAGAGAAAGATCCATCAAACTTAACTTTAAACTTTTGATTATTCGGATTAGTTCTAAACTTAGATTTAAAGTTTGATTTTTTATTAGCATTGTTGTTATTATGATTTTTAACAAATGTTTGATTTTGAGAGAACAGTTCTTGAGAGGCATTCTATTTTGAATCAAAATTCTCCATTACTCTTTCATCTTGAATCAAGAGAGAAGACAGAGTATCCAAATCAAGAAAATCAGATTCATTTTGATATTTAAAATTCAAAATAGATATATAATTTCTAAAATTTTCATGTATGTTAATTTGAATAATAAAATACAACTTATCTTGAAATAATTCACAATTATAACCATCTAACTAAGCCTTAATATTCTTAATCTTAGCTAAGTAATTGACTATCTTCTCATCTCCTTTCATTGGAGTTGTAAACAATTCCATGATTAGCTTAATTATCTTAGAAAGGTGATTGTCTCCATGCATGGTTTGTAATTGATTCCATGCATCAGTTGGAGACACCATGTGTCATATGTGCAACAAGAATTCATCTTTAAGTCTTTGCACCATGATTGACATGACCTCTTTAGATTTTTGGGAGAAGGAACTCAAGCTTTCATGGTTATCTTGTCTCCTAATGGGCCATTTTCAACACCAATAACAAGATCCCATAAATTTTTTAACATCAAGATGGCTTTCAACCTAACTCTCCAAATACTATAATTAGTTTCATTTAACAGTTGACATTTATCCAAGGAGAAATTAGAAGAACTAGCCATTTTAAAAAAAAAATAGAGTTATGCGAGTTTTAAAGACAATTGCGAGGCATCCACGGTTAGAAACTTCATATTTAACATAACACTAATTTTCGCAAAACAAGGAAAAAATAATTTCGCGGAGTTGAAAGAATGGGATTACTTGCAACACAATAAACACACCCAAAAAAAGTATGAGAAACAAGAAGGGAGGCCACAAAACACACGAGAACAAGTTGCGCGAGGTTGTGATGCAAGAGGAAAGAAGATAAAAAAATTCTATGTTTGGAATGCGCATAACAAGGAAATAGTGTTCGACGTGTTTTTTTACTTTTAGTGTTCGCATAAATTTAAGGTAAAAGCTATGAAATAAAGACAAGTATGTGAAACAAAGAAAGTATGTTGAACAAAGTATTTTTGCAAAAAAAAAGTGAAACAAAGAGTTCCACAAAAATAAAAAAAAAGACCATGAGCGAAGAAAATTCGCACAAGGCATAATGCCATAGAGCGAATAAAAGTACGCACAACTCACAAAGAACATCGCACAAGAAGAAAGTTGCGCAAGTGGAAAACACACGAATAATCTGTGGATGACCTAAAACACACTTCCAATCACTTAGAAGGTTGCAAAAGATAGGAACAAACAACAAACTTGATTTTGATCTTCCACAATTATTTAAAACTTACAAAACTTTCAAATTCAATTTATTTCACATAAAATTGGAGTTTTGCACTTGTAGACTTTGAAAAAGCCGTGAAGCAAAAACATGGTTTTGTGGATTTTGAAATCTTTCAAGCAATCTTCTTCCAACCGATCTATAGATGAGTTTACCCCTATAAAACAAATTTATCTGTCAACCACAAACATCTAGCTTTGATACCATGTTAGGAAAGTGAGGATAAATAATAAACACAAATTAGATATCCACCATAAATTTTCTAAGAATTAAACTATATATTGCATGAATAATAGTGAAATTAAATAGCCCATAACACATAATAATGAACACATAACACAAGATTTAAGTGGGAAAACCTTTCAAGTAAAAACCCCTTTGAAAAAACACTTACTTTTATTGATAATTGAATTTCATCCAACACTCCCACTATTTCCACATATCCACAATGATTAGTTATGACTTATCAAAGGTATTATAAAGCGTAAACAACATTCACTCAATGCAAATTCGGCTCGTATATTTCACATTTATGTTTGTTGATTCGAATTGCATATAGCTCGCACCATACATCTTTATTTTCACTTAACAATCTCAAATGAGATCACCTTATTTTATATAAGACACGTGATCGGGTTTACCGCTTCACTCTTATAATTCAAGCTTGAACTAATAGCCACCTTACACTGGATGACATGGGGATTCGTCACCTTATATTTTAAACATAAATTATAAGCCAAAGTTTTTAGTCTTTGGTGGGTTTTTAATTGTGTGTGTTCTTGCTTAATATTATAAACCCCGACAGAAAAATAAACGTTGGGATTTATTGAAAAATCTGGTAGGGAAATGGATTATTCAGTTATAAACCATTTAAATAGAAATGTTTATTTTTCAATATATTTTATCTTAGTAAATGTGGATACACATACAAGGCACGTGAACTATTTGAGAAAATGGTTAAAACAATGTGCTCATAGACTTGACTGGTTACAAGATATGGATGACGTGGGTTCATTGAAAAGGCGTTAGAAACTTTCAAGTAAATTCATTGGCAGGTTTAAATGCAAATTCCAAAACTTTGCGAGCATCCTTCCTACATACGCCAAAATGGGGATTTTTTAAAAATGTGTGGAAGTTGGACGTGGCTGGTGAAGGTTCCTGATCTGTAAGACTAATGCGAAAAAGAAATATTGTTTTTTCTTCTGCATTTCCTAGAAATCCCTTTTTGGGTGGGTTAATGGACCGCATTGGCTATGATTGGATGTTTCGTTGGATGACATGCAATTAGGAATGTTGGCACTATTTAGTGGCTGGAAAAATATATATATATATATATCTATGTCTAATTGTCTTGGCGCCTGGAAATAATGGGAATTTGGAATAATTATGTGGCTTGTTTGGTTGGCATGCGTTTGTCCGTGGATGTGGAATTGAATGCATTGAAAATGTTTTATCTAGGCTTTTTTTGACTCGCCCATGGGATGGTGCCTTGAATATTGAGTTGGATTTGGTTGGAAGATAATACTTTGGCATTGAATAAAATGCAATCATCGACTATACTATTGTTTATGAAGGTTTCTCGTAGTTCTTTCATTTCTAGATTGGTGGTAGGAATTCTCAGGGGCTGATGAGCCTTTGGAATTCTTTTTCAAAACCTTCCTATACTTGTGTGAGAAGGCATAAAATTTGGTGGGTGCTTCAAAGTGTTTAGCCAAAAGAATTAAGCAAGACATCTTCTCATGGAGTGGATTGGTTGGTTCTAGGTGGTGGTGTTCAAATGATTTTAATGATATGTACACAAAGAATGGAGGATTATTCAAGGCACTTTCACCTTTCGTCGAAGTAATGATTTTCGCTAATTAGGTGACAAACTAGTCAAATTCACTTCTCCTATGTTTATTCATCATTCGACAGGCATGGTTTTTCCCCCTTCCTAGCATGATTCTCGTTTTGTTAAATTTTCCTTTCATTATTACGTTGAAATTTAAATTCAATTGGTGGGTGTATGATTTAAAATAAAATCGACTTTTGTCGCCAACCATTAGAATTTAAGTTGGATTTTGACAAACTTGAATGCCCACTTTGGGATGTGTGTCTTGCTCACGGAATGGATTGAACTAAATAAAAACTTGGGTGATATTTTTGGAAAAATGTCACCACCAGTTGTAAGTCGAACGCAAGATTGTGGTTTACACGCTCCACTTAAACACCCTTGCAAAAGTTAATAAAAACATGCTTAAAAGCGACGTGCAAAACACTTTCTCGACTCCCATAGAGGAGATGCCAACATTTAATTATGTTCCATGTAACATGGAGTGTCACACCAACCCCTTAACTAACCTTGGATGATCATTTTATCATTTAATCACATGCGATTTTGAGCCCAGTGGGTTGTTTCACATATTGAGACAACTGCCAAAAGTTAGAAATTGGTTTTGGTTTTAACTCGTGGTTTGGAGATCCATGTTGGGAAATGGATTTATATCACCACATACCTCTAGAGTGTCACCATGGAAATCGCAATCAACCTTTAGTTTCAATAAAGATACTTTAGAATTTATTTTTGCAAGTAGGTTTTGTAGGTCACTAGTTGTTTTGTAGCAATGATGAACTAGTGCATTTGCAATAATCGTCAGGATATAGAAAGGTAGGCATAGATTGAACCCCTGGTTTCTAGAAATGGTATCCATCCTTTCCTAGGGTTTCTATGTATATAGGGGATTAGATGGGAACTAACAAAATGGGTGTTTGAGTCTTGGACGTTGGTTTTCAAACTCAATTCTGTAACCACTCCAAACTAAATTGGGCACTTTTGGAAACCTTGTAATTATAACTAGAAAATTGTCGTGGGACCCCCTTAAAGTTTAGTAATTGTTGAGAGACTTTAGGACATCTTCATATGACTATGTGGAACCTCTTTTAGTCACTTGATTTAATAATTTTGCTTTTGTGCATTATTGTGTTTCTCTCTCTCTCTTGATTGTAAATGAAATGAAGTTGTAAATGTATTTCTTAGCCTCTCTACATTGCATGCAAAGTGTTTAACATCGGTGTGAATGGAAAAATATGCATACATCGAATCTGTTGATGGTAGGATTTTTCCATGCTAGCTTCTAGGGATGACCATGCTTTTGGTTGTAGGTACATTGAACAAAAGGACTCAATAGCAATATTATGTTGTTTTGTAGTTGCATGTTTATATTGAAATGTATGTAGATGTTATTGAAATTGGGGGCTCATCTAGGTAATTATTAATGGAAATATCATTATTGTATTGTTTCATGTGAGAACCACATTTCATTTTGAAGAAACAATAATGGTTTGGTATTTGCAATTCGGTGGTGATATTCTTCTATGAAAAGAATAATTCTTTCTAAAGGAACAATAGATAGCCATAGAAAGTAAAAGATATTAGCATGATTGTAAGAGAATATTGTGATAATCTGAATAATGTAAATAAATATAATGTCACAATTTTGTGAAGGAATAATATTTTTGATTTGAATGGGGTGTGTGTAAAGATGATATTTTAGCGTAGAAAAGGAAGATATAAGCTTGAAACTAAACTTTGATATAACCTTGCTAGGTCATGTAATAACATTTAACATTAATGATTGTATCGGTTGAATAGTCATTCAATTAAATAAATCCACCCAAGTATCTAATTGTGAACGTAGTTTCAAATAGTCACGGGTATCTAAGTTGTTCACCATCTTATGGGAGTTTTCTCGCATCACCGCATATGGAGGATTATGCTTATTAGGATGAGTAAATTGAGCATCCTTGTTAATTAGGGTCTAAAAGAAACTAGTTAACCAAAAGAGACACAAGTAAGTGGGTCACTCAAACGTTGGATACCTTGTAAAAGGTCTAACCAATTATCATCATAATCTTGCAAAACCCTTCTCTTCTCATATCTTTTGGGAACTAAAAATTAGGTGTTTGTGTGCATTTAAGTACATTTAGCATGATGACTAAGTAGTATCGTGCTCATTTAAAGTGAACTAAGAAGTAATGAAAGGATGGAATTTATTGATTTTCACTAGTAAAATATACAACAATATATAATGGTAATACTACTATAATCAGTTTGGAAACAAATGGAAATAAGGTGGAACCCTTTCGTGGAAATGTAATTGGCCATACCTTTTGGGATCAAAGTAAAAACTAAAGTGTATGATGTGAAAGGAATTGATAGGTTGTGCTTGTTATCGCTCGGTAACTAATGTAAGAATTCCAAGTCCTTTTATGTCAATCCCATTAGGAAGGGATCAAACGAGGTAAATATTATAATGTTACAACTATATCGTGAGATGATGTCACTATAAGAAATAAGGGAGAGTAATTTTATGGTTCTAAGTATGGAGTTAGTCTCTCTTGTCATTATCTTGTGGTAATAATTTCCCTGGAATTATCCTAAGAATAGTGCTTTCACACCCATCGATATAATGTGATGAAGGTCATACCTCTATCGGGTACTCCCGGGGATGCTTCACTTCAGAGTTCAACACAGTGGTGGAAAATTGTTTATGTTTTCTCTTATATTTTTTTGAAAGGCCTTAATGACATCTACATGCGGTTGCTCTCTAGAGCTTACAACCATATACATGGAGCTTCTATAAGCTTCATGGTATCCCTAGAACATATCCTTAGGTTGGATTGTGTGCTTACAAGAACCTTCTACAATATTGGCTCTAATGGCCACACTCGGCTATCTTCGCCATGCTCCTGCTCATGGCCAACAACATGCTTTCTTGGTCACAAACTGCCTCATAATGGTGAACTTGCCCTCTTTTTATAGTTGTGTGTCTTGTCCTTTTCCTGCTTCTCTCTCTTTGTTTGAATTTTCCCTTAAACATGGTAGCTTCTTCTGGACGCTTCCAGATTCTCCCACTCGAATTCAAATTTGAATTGAGATCATTTAATGCTACTGACCTATTACGCCCATGCTTGTGCCACATAGATCGGAAGTTGGCTTTCTTGACCGCCCATCCATCCTTGTCGGATAGTTTCTAACACTTTTGTCATTTTTGCCAACTCTATCTTGCCACACACTCATTTTCTCGTGTTCTTCGCTACACTTTTGTCTTCCTTCCTTCTCAAAAACTTCGTGTATGCCTTCTCTATTCTCTCCTCTGCTCCAACTCGTACTTCAATGTGCCTTCCTCCTAATCCATAGTGCTAGACTATTGTGCCTTTTTGTGACCTCTCCCTTTTATCCTATTACACTAATCCTCTCCACTCCATGCATTTCCATTCTTGCGCACACCCACACTTAGCCAAAATTTGTGCAGGATTGTACTAGACCTTGGATGCTCCAACATCAAACACCCAAGGTACTTTAAACTTGAGGTCCTCCTCAAGCAAACTGAGTGAGTGGTAGAACCACCTTTCGAACTATCAAGGAAAATAGTTCTAATTTATTCATCTTCTAAACCTATTTCTAGCCTCAGCGCTTCTTCCAGTGTCTCTTCCAATCCTTCGTCACCTCCCCGTGATTTATTTGCATCATCTCACGTATTCTTGTGAGCTTCTTCCCACCAGAGCCCGACCTCCTCCTAATGGATCTCTCTTCTTGATCTTGTGAGAGTTATTCTTGCCATTAATCTTTTGCGCTTGTCTCTGCTTGCCTTGGAGCATCCTCCCCCTGCTAAGGCTTATTCCATGAGCCTTGTTTTGTGAGTCACCTCTCGTCTCCATCTTTCTCCTGCACCATTTCATGCTCGCCCTTGTCTGTCCACCTCTACCAAAATCCTTTGGGGATTTTCTCTTCTCTTGCTCACTTCATCTCTAGGATTCCTTCACTTGTGCCCTCCTT